>JAHMML010000006.1:4862059-5094091 GCA_020341155.1 Eciton burchellii
GACGACGACGACGACGACGGCGACGACGACGACGACGACGACGACGACGACGACGACGACGACGACGACGACGACGACGACGACGACGACGACGATGACAACAACGCTGAGGACGGCACGGCGCGTACGCACATCGACGAGCAGCTCGCGCGACAATCTGTCACTCGCGCAACCGTGGAAACGCGCGTGTCGAGGGCCGAGAGCCGTGTTCGTAAAAGCGAGCTGACAAGCGCGAGGCACGGGCTCCCCGAAGAGACTCAGCTGCCCGAGGCGCGTGCGTTCTTCGTGCGACAATGGCGAAGCGATGACCGCGCTCTGCGCGCAGTTCGCACGCTGCTCCGACCTATGCACCGTAACGGAGCGGGAGATACAAACAGCTCGCAGTCAAGCTTCTCAGTTTCGCCTAATGTCGTCACGGTATTTTACCACGAGGTGAACCGGGAACGGCGCGCGATCGATGCAGAGATGATCCCCATGATCGGGAAGGGAGCTCGAGACTGCTGTCGCATCAGAGCTCTCCTCCAGCCAAATTGCTCCAAAGTTTCATCAACCCTCAACGAGCCTCCCGCGAAATTGCTAGGCTCGCGGATGTCTTTTGTGTTGGAACGCGGGATCGGTACTCGTTGCGTTTCCGATTATCCGCCAGTTAATAATTAACCTATACGAAACTCCGAAAGTCCGAAACGGTTGATTGCGCTCAGTGTTGGCTGGGATAATTTTCGCACAATGTCCGCTAATATTAATTGCCCCTAATCATCGGTTTCATTCATACGCCGTCGAGGAGCAGACAATGCCCGTCGGTCGGTCCTTTGAGGATCCTAGATATATAAGCCCGTCGGCGAGATCAAAGCGTGGACTTTGGAGGAGACCAGCCAGTAGTACGTGTCGTCCTAGCGAACCGAAACCCCCGAAGAGTCCAAGGTACGCGCGTTAATTCTCATCTCCGATGAGACCAAAGTTACCAACTATCGTCGGAAATCCGTTTGCGCGATCTTGGAAAAAGAAGCGAGCTTTCTCTTGCTTTCGAATTTTTGCTCTTTCATTTCAAATATCGGGTTCGCGCAAGATCCCTCTTATCATCAACGGTTCACCATGAGCGTGCAGTGCGCATCTCTCTCTCTTTTCTCTTATCGACGACCAGTAAGAGTGCCAGTCCAAAGTGTAAGAATCGCGGGATAAAGCCTGGAGCCGCCTGGGACCGTGCGACAGAGATGGCGCGACCTTCGCGATTTGACTCCACATCTTTGCCGCGACTTGTACCCGAGAACAATCGTCACGTTCCAAGCTTTCGTTCCCTTTTATCGTCGAGCCCGACTCTCCCAGATATGGAAACTCATTAGTCCATTGGCGATTATCGAGGCAAGAGCGGTTGCCCATCGGTGTTGTCGACTTGCTTTCCATCGTCATCTCCAATATCTCGTCCGAGATGTTCTCGTCGAGACGAGATGACGGCGGAGCAAAGGGCGCCCGTTGTTGCTTGTTCGATGTCGCTTAACGAGAGAGTTGGCCGTCGCGAATGGTCCGCGAATGTATCGTGGGAAGAGCGAGCAGCCCCGCGCGGATAATAGAGGCGTATCAATAGAGAAAATGATACATAATGGAGCTGCGATGGACAGCTTGCGAGAAAACGCAGGAACGGAGCGCAATCCGGTTACCGGATGCCGATGGATTGCGAAACGCGCGACAAATTGGCCGTTAGCGTGAAATGGAAAATCTACGACGCGCACCTCCGACCACCGGCGTGGGCGGGGGGGGGCGGGGCGGGGGCGGGGGCGGGGGGGGGKGGKTAAATTGTCCTCCTGGCATTTTTTTCCTCGTTCAATAATTCCCCCCCTCGGGAAACGCGCGCGCGCGCGCGCGCGCGCGCTGCGAGTAAGGCTCGCTCGCAGTTCGATTATCCCTTGATCGATTAACGTCCGACAACGTGTTGGATCACGTTGGGTCTCTCGCGTTATCGATAACGACGAGTTCTCGATAATCGAGGGATCGCGATACGCGCGCTCGTTCAAAGTGGAGGGAACCGCGCTCGGCTTTAATCGCCGTGCAACAGCTGTTGCTGCATATCTTGCCGCTGATAGCGCGAGCGGACGATGCATTTGCAATGACGCGCAATTAATCGACGAGCGGGGTCCTCGTGATTTTTCCCAGTCGCCGCAATCTCGTCGCCGCGATCCTCTTCGTTGCTACGGATTAATATTATTGGTAAACGGCGACGCGACGCGACGCGCCTCACCTCGGACGACGCGCTCTTCGTCTCTATGCAGCGGGGATGCTGGTCACGTCTCTTATCCGCTCGGACACTTAGTAGCACTTACGCTTATCTTAATGACCGGGAACGCTCGTAGCGTTAATGGTCCTCTTAAAATTAGCACGCGGAACAAGGCTGTACGTGCGCTGAAAATCTTGGAGGACTTGCCACTTGCTCCGTACACATGTCGGCGACACACGCATTAATACTCTCTTGCTTTCGTTTTATCGTCCGCCAGATGATTCCGGACGATCGGGGCGGGCACGCAGGACACCTCGTGATCATTGCGACGCGTTCGATCGAGGTGGAGCGATGATACTCGCTCGCGCGGATGAAACAGAGGCCGAGCGAGGATCATCATTTGGCCGTAACGCTCGCGTCAGCGTGCCGATTTGCGATCGCGTTTCCGGTCTATCGGGAGGAGCGAGAGAAAGAGAGAGAGAGAGAGAGAGAGAGAGAGCGCGAACTCGCGATCGCGCGATTCGGAATTGCGCTGCTTCGCGTCGGATCGTTGCCTCGGCAAATCTACCGTGACAGTTAGGTGGCCTATTGTTTTTCGAGCTCGAACAACTTGCTCTCGAAACTCGCCAGCGAAACGATTCGATTACGATTGCACGAGGCTGCGAGTTTACGACGCCGCCGGCACCGGCGGCCAAGAGTTCCCGCGAGTTCCGATATCGGAGAATCCGAGCAATGATCGGCGACGTCGACGCGCGCGCGCGCGCGCGCGCTCCTTCTCGATGATAACGGATGCTTCACAGGAGTCGGATCTGCGGCGAGAAATCGTTACGTGTCCCGCAAGAATGGAAGCAGGCGCTTTAATAATACCCGGCGGGAATTATTCGAGCGTCACTCACGAGTGCGACTCGGCGACGTTGCTCGGCGCTAATTAACGCCCGAAAGTCATTAGCGGCCTTCGAGAGCTGCCAATAAGTTCCGAGTCGTTCGTCCTTGCGCAATTATTTAAAGGGCTGACACGGCGAGCCCGCTTTGGAGAAAGCGTTACCCGCGGAATATCGATTTGTCCCGCTTGTGTCGTTCACGCTTCTTCCCGCTCTATATTTCCATTTTATATTTTACCTCTCTCGAGCAGAGAGAGAGAGAGAGAGAGAGAGAGAGAGAGAGAGAGAGAGAGAGAGAGAGAGTTAAAACGAAGGCGCCATCCTGAGATCCGCTGAGATCCGTTCGTTCGTCGCAGATGGTCGCCAGACGCGTGCTCGCCCTTCTGGTTCTGCTGTTGGTCGCCAACGCCGCAATCTGCCAAACCTTCCAGTACAGCCACGGATGGACCAACGGCAAGAGATCCGAGTTCCCGATCGTGGCGGACATGGCTAGCTTGGCGAACGAGCGCTTCGTCAACGGCGACACGAAGAGGCTGAGGATGCTGCTGCACGGGGACGCCGACGAGCAAGTAAGTAATTGAGCCCAGGAGGCTCAATGGGGCGATTCTACTTCAAGTCGAATCACATCCCGTTGTCGAAGCGCATCCCGTTCATCCAGTTGTATTTGCAGCCGTTGCTGTTCCACTGCGACTTGCTGGCCAAGCAGAGCAAGCCGATTCGCGCGGACGATTACGCCCTCCGCCGCGACAAGGAGCAGAACGACAACGGTTACTGAAACGGACAGGCTCGCTGGTGCATCGATCGCTTGGACGGAAGGAACACGCTGACTGTCACCGTCACTTGTAGCTTGAATCTGAAATAAATTATCATCGAAATCCGAATGCGAGCATCCAGTCCGCTGCATCCTCGCGTGATCGGATAGCGCTCGTGCTTCTTCGGACTCGGTCGTGACGGCTAATTAATTAAGTTTCGTCTCTCCTGATTGGACGCGGGCGGCCGCTAGAATAGATAGATCGCGGCCGGCCGTTGGCGCGCGCCCGACACGAGGGATTCCGTCTGTCAACGGAAGATGGAGTGAAACCGTGCCGAATAGAGACACCCGCTGAGTCCGTGGATTATCCCCACGGACAACTTATCCCCCCGCTGCAGTCGGGGGCACCCCGAGCGGTGTATCGGGTGTTGGCGATAAGGATCGCGCTGGAACGAAATAACGGATTAATTTTTGATTGAATCTCGAGCGCGCTCGGACGTCGAGCGTCCCGAGGAGCGAAAATCGCGATCGATATTCGCGATCGCGTCGCGATCCTCGCGATTCTCCAGACGCTCTCGGCGCCACTCGGGATTATTGGCCGACGACGACGCGGCGTGCACGGCTAATGCACTTGAAACTTGCCTGTTAATCGGAAAGCAATTACGCCAGGCGGTGCGGGATGAGTTTAATCGCATGAAATATTCAAACGTCCTCGCGACACCGCTCGTCTCCGCTCGTCTCCGCACGGGGCGGTCGTCACGGGGGAGGCGCACCCCGCACGTGCCGATACCCTCGGGAGGAACAACAAACGTGTACCCTCCGTGGGCCGATTTCGCCCCACCGATTCCCCGTCCATTCGGGCAACGAGGACTCGCGTCGAGTGCGTTTGACTCCACGGAGAACCTCCGTGTTTGGAGGATCTTTCGCAGAGGAGGAGATGGAGGATGCAAGGAATATCATGGCCTCTTATATCACGGTGACGCGTCTCTCTCTCTCTCTCTCTCTCTCTCTCTCTCTCTCTCTCTCTCTCTCTCTCTCTCTCTCTCTGCGAAATGATCGCGAGCGTTAAATTGCACGGCGGTACGTATCGCGGCCAATAAAGTATCGATGGCCGGCGTTTCCCCGGCGCGCTAAAATAAACAGCAACGATCGCAACGCGAAATATACAGCCTGTCGGGGGATAACGCGGGGGAGGGGGGGGGGGCTCGCAGACGTCGTACGGGTCGCGCTCAATGATGTACGATCCCGCGAATTATAATGCCGTGCGACAGTCGAGCAATTGGAGTAGACGCTGCTCCGCGCTTAAAAGACCCGAGAAGACTCGGGGCCGGCCCGCTCGCGAAAACGCGAAATTTAACGACGCGCGCGCGCCCCTCCCCCCCCTCCCCTCTTATACGAGAACGGGAGGGAGGGCCGCTGCGAAACAGAAATTCCTATTAGGAGCGATAGGAGCGGGAACGTCGGCGCGGCGAAAAGCGGCCCGACAGCTCGCAGATATAAATACATAAAATCGGGCAATCATCCTAAATGGCCGCCTCGCTCAGGCGGATCAGGAGCGGCTGTCGCCTTTTTCGAGCTGTCGTCTGTCGGCCGTCGTTTGTCGCGCGACAAGGGAGCGCGCGGTCGAAACGAAAAAGCGCGGAGCGTTTGACGAGCGTGCAATTTCACGTCTGATGTCACGCGTTCGCGTTGCTCCTGCTGCTCCTCGTCCGCGCGTTTTCCAGGAGCGGGTGCTTTTGGCGTTTCGGGCATCGCAGCGACGCGATTTTAACGGATGGAAAACGATTGCGCCGTCCGCGCGAGGTCCGACGGCTCGCCGACCGGTCGGGGCGCGTCCATCTATGAGAAAAAAGCCATTTCGGCTTCTCTTTTGTCGCTCCTTCTCGCTCGTTCTCGCTCGTTCTCGCTCGCGTCCCCGCAAGTCGCGACGAAACCGCAAACGATCGCAAGATAGTTGCGCATTCTACGGACAGGAAATGAACGCGCATCGAGATCGAGATCGAGATCGTTCGTAAAAACGGACGCGCGCCGCGTCCTTTGCCGGCGAATCCGCGATCAATTAATCCGAGAGCAATCTCGGGACGAGCGTCGCCCGTATCCGTGCCGTAAATATAACATTTCGCGCGCGATAATCCCAGAAATATCTCCGAACGGATATCCGCGCTCGCGGATTTATTTTTCATCGCCAACTATCAATTTCCATGAGCGCGACTCGCCGTTACCGTCGGCGAAATTGAGCCGGCGGGAAAGCGACGGGAAAAGCGTTAGCGCTCGCGTTCGCTCGCGCTCTCGCCGAAGCGCAATCACAATAAATTTCCACGCGCGTGTAAATATGGCAGCGCGCCGCTCATGATTTTATAAAGGCGCGTCGCGCGGCGCAAGCGGCGGCGCCGCGCGCGCTGCTCTACCTGCCGTTCGGAAATCGGCCGATCAAACGGACGTTAACGTCGCGATCGCGATCGCGCGCCCTCGTTTCGCCTTCTCCTCCTTCCTGTGAATCGAGCAATTCCGCGAGCGCGCGAGCGCGATCGAGCTCGTCTCGTTAACGGAGCCGCGCGGGAGACAGCGCGTTCCCACGCGCCGTTCGAAATCAGATAACCCCTGGCAGGAAATTAACGGGCGCGCGACGCGCGTTCTCTGCCATTCTCCAAGCGAGCGATGAGCGAACGCTCGCGTATCGCTCGTGTGAGAGGACGCGCGGGCTACTTGCGAGGAGGGAATGATGCGAGTCAAACGTCGCATCGATGGGTCGAGCGGAGCGCGACCGTAGGGACGGGGAGGGGGAAGTGATATTGGATTAGTTTTTAATTCGCGCTTCCCCCTCCACCGCGCGAAGCGTCGCCGCCGAGGGGGGGGGGGAGGGGCGCGAGCGAGGACTCGGCGTGTGCGTGCTGCTGGCGGGCGTGCATGAGCGTAGATTAATTTGTGCAGCGCGGCGGAGAGTCGAGGCGGGCAATGAGTAGTAAACGGCATCAATAATTTACATAATTCCGCGTCCGGTTTGCGCGTGACTCGCGAGATTACACGGTGATCGGCGCGCCGGCCGTTCGAGACTTGCAATCTTCTCGAAAAGCGCTGTTATTTACACGTAGCACTCGATTATCATTAGCGGCAGGCCGGCTACGCGCGCTACTCGGAAGCGGTCGTACGATGAAGACGTCCCGAAGCTGTGCCGTGCCGGGCGCGGATCTATTTAAAAAAAAAAAAACTTATCATCCGACTATCGCGTATCGTTTCATCGTTGTTTCTCCCGAGCATCGAATTGAATTCCGTCCGGATGTTCGCTGGCCGGCCGACGATGTTGCGGTCAACGACTCGTTTCGGCACCTCGATTCGGGATTCGACGGAGGAAACCGCTGCCGAAACGGACGTCTTGATACTCTCGGCGAGTATCTCGTAATTGGTCACCGGCGGTTCAGAGCCTTAACAACTAGAAATACCGCAGAAAGGTCCCCGCTTGAGAGACGAGATTACAGGGCGCCGCTGGCGCGCTGCTCGTCCGCTGCGCAGGCCGCTCGCTGTCTCGCTAAACGGCGGAAACATTTGGGATACGTTTTTACGCCGCTGATACTTCCGTCAAGTATCGCTCTTTCGGGAAACACCTAGGCCAGCCAGTCTAATCGGCCAGACTCTTGGACTTTGTCGTTACCTGGACTCGCCCGCCTGGCCGATTAGTCACCTGGCCGAGGACGATCGAGTTCGTTAATAGCAGGTTTTCGGTGTTTTCGGTGTTTTCGGTGCACGGTGTGCCATTATCTCTCCCTCCCTCTCTCTCTCTCTCTCTCTCTCTCTCTCTCTCTCTCTCTCTCTCTGTCGAATAATTCGTTCAATCGATTTCGTTTCATTCATCAAAGAGCAAGAAGGAAGGAAGAACCGACGACCGCGCGCACGCCTGCCAGAGATCCATCGCGATCGCATGTAATCTGGTAATCTGGCGCAAGGCGGAAAGATATTTATTCGGAATCGTCATGCTTCACAGGCGGCGGGTATCTGTCTCCAAATAATCGGGCGGGACGGCCGGCCGCGTCTCCTGGATGCAATTATAGGCAGTAAACGCGGCCACATCCGGTTCGGCTAGGCCAAGCGGGCTAATTCCACGAGGAGGGACGCCGATTAGGAGGCTAGTGGGGTCGCGCGTCGCGCCTTTGACGGACGGAGAGTCGCTGGAGATCGAGGGAGAAGGGAAAGGGCGAGGGAAAACGACGAGGGCAAGTCACGAGGAAGATGCAGCCGCATCGCGCGCTATCGGCTAGAGCTATCGACGCGGAATAACGAGCGCTCGTTACTCAAACTCGCATGTACTTCCCCGTATCTGTCCAACGGCGGCAATTTGCGCGTTCTCGTTGAGGGAAATGAACGCCGCGGCGAGCGATTTCCGTTGAAGCAGCGAGAACGACCGATCGAACGGCTCAATTATTAATCGACGGATTATTCCGATAGTCCTTCTCGAGCCAAGGACTTGTCCTCGCGGTCTCACGGAAGCTGCGGACAGCTGTTCCCACGTTCTCACTCATGGGACATGGACGCTGCGATGCTCCGGACATTGGCGGATGAAGAATTTATCGACATGCAGCGATGTCGATTGCAGGAACGGCGAGAGGAACGCTGAGGTGACATCGCGAGCTCGTTTTCTCTCGCGATTCTTGACGATTCTTCGACGCGATCGCGTCTCGGGGAGTTTTGCGTTTTTTTAAAGAAGGAGCGTGCGTTGTGAGCAGTCAAATCATTTCATATGCATTTCAGTATTTTCGTATATACAACGTTACACGTACTTACATAACATCACATCGTTCGCTATGATATAATAATAATAATAATATATATATATATATATATGTGTGTGTGTGTGTGTGTCTGTGCGTGTGCGTGTGTGTGTGTGTGTGTCGGTGTGTATGTATAATTACGACTCAACTTAGATGCCTAATCATGCCTAATAACGGCGACGACGATCGTAGTGTAGCGTCGACGTGCGGCGTGTGATATATATATGTATAGCGGTAGCGATATATGTGTAATAATATTCGAGACAGTATAATCTCGCGCGCGCGCGCGAGGCTGGCTATGTACACAGGACGTATCTAACAATGAAAGGGAGAACGCTCGCCGTGGACGCAGGGCGGCGCGTTTGCGTATACAGGTATTTCGTATCACGTACGAGTACGCGATGCCTAATTACAACGTAGCTATGCAGCGCCTAATATGTACACGGATATGTCACGCCAGCTGCTGCGCCGTCAGGGTTCGCGCTTCGTGAAAAAATATCCTCGCTCGAGGAGGAGGCCGAATCGCGAGATGGTGCTGGCGCGTCCTCGCCGGCTATCCAAGGACGATCGCCGGACAAGGTCCGACCGGGAGAAGCGAACGCTCCCGAATCGTTGCACGACCGAGATGATCGTCCTTCTCCCTCTGGCGCGCGATCGCGCGGCAAGATGTGGAAAATTCGCGCGCTACCAGTAAGGCAATGTGCGGTCCAGGCCGCCTCTTAGGACGTTCGCGGTCGCGCTGGTCGCCTGAATACTCGTAAGGCAGAAGGAAGGCGATGCTAGTAGCCTACGGTTCGCAACTATCCTATAAGAGAAAGAGAGGCATCTCCGCAGCCAATTGGCGAGCTCGGCGGAGTGCTCTCCAAGCGAGAGCACGGGAATACGTTCCGGAGTCTGGGAGATGCGACCAAGCGCGCTGGACCGCGCTGATCACTGGATTCACTGGGCGCGAGTCCTCGGGACCGTCACGCTTCAGCAGATCGGCTCGGCGAGGGGCTGCGGTGGGCCGTAAGGGGAGGCCCACTGGCCCACCGGATGGGCCAGCGTCGTCGCCGATGCCTGCGGCCTGTCCAGGCTGGACACCGCCGCGCCTCCCGGATGCCCGGACACCGTTGTCGGATACGCCACCTTGCCGAGAGCTTCGGCCTGCAACGACAACATGAGCCGGTTCGTCGCCTGCCTCTCGGCCTCTCTCTCTTCCGCTGTCTGTCTCCTGCAACAGAAACCGGGCAATGTCAATGGCTCTGTCATTCGTACCGATTAACGGTGCTCGATAACGAGGCTTATCCGATAACGAAGCACGATAGAGATTCTCAGATGGTGGCGAATAGTTTAGAGAACACATCCTTGTGTCAGACCTTTCAGACGTTTCGTAACGCGAGCGAGTTAACGAGCGAGTTAACGCGATTATGCGCCTATATCGATGCGCTTCGACTTGGCGCATAAAGTGTGAAACGTTACGTTACGTAATTGGATTTCCGACTCCGCGTAAGGATCCCGCATCGAATATTGATCCCGCGTTGAAAGATTCATCGACCGCGGAAGAGATGAGAGAGATACGGTGATTGGCAAATTTTTCGATATCGGAGCGGTCCGTGTAGCATCCACTCGATTCTCTCTCCCTCTCTCCCTCCCTCTCTCTCTCTCTCTCTCTCTCTCTCTCTCTCTCGCGCGCGCGCGGCGCGAGGAAACTCGCCGGCGTCGTAATCTCCGCGCGGCTAAATCGAGACCGGCGTGGCCAAGTGTTGCGAGCAAGCTCGCACGGGGGACGGCAGAAGCCGGCTGGAAAAGGGTGGAAGAGGGGGAGCGAGAGCTCGGGGTGGAAACGAGGCGGAGTAAAGGACGGCGAGAATAGAGTGGCGGTCGTTGGGCGGAAAACAGAAGACGGATGTAATAAAGTTAATTCGATTCGTCACTATGGCGGGGGCGAAGCACCGCCAGTCTCGCTTGTCGCGGGGTGGCCCGCGCGACGTCTGTTTTCTAGCGCCGGGTCTATTAGGGCGCCGCAAAATGGCCGACTCGTCGTTGGTAAGGTCGATGGAGCTTGCGCGCCAACAGCAACGGGCCTCCTCTCCCGCGCCTCCCCGCGTATCGCCGTCGCTTATGCACGCGCGGTGAGAAACGCGCGATGGTTTTAGCGGCCGGTTTAGAGGCCCGACGAAGCGGCGGCTCGTCGCTAATTTCTCTCAAACTGGTTCCAGTCCGGCGCGCGATATTCCCGGATCCTCCGGAAGACCGGTGGCGGATCACGCTCGTGTCCTCCCCACGAATTACCCCGCGTTCCGGCCTATCGCCGCGCAGGTCCACCACCTCGTTGACCCTCTTTTTTCGGCCGAGCCGAGGAGAGTTGGCCAACGCACGGGAGACTACACGGGACGACTTCCTGTAATTTTCTCTTCCTTCGATACGTAAGCGAGCGAGTAGTCCGCCGTAGCTGCCGACGTAGCGATTACGCGATCTTCAGGCCCGCTTTTCGGGCCCCGAAGTAGTCGCGCGCGGGGCTACACTCTCGTTCCACTCTCCACTCCATCGTCGAGATGATCGTTTGAACGAACGAACTCGATGCCGACTCGCCGACTCTCCGAAGAGCCGGGAATCGATAATCGGTAATCGATAAGACGGACGAGATTTAGTCGTCTTTATCGCGCGTCGTTTTTATCAATCCGCCGAATCGAATTGCCGGGCGGAAGCCATTGCGGCTACGCCGCTGCGGCAGTGACAGCTGCACCTACGCCAGTGCAAGTAATTAACGCGGTTAGCGATTAATAATTGACGACATCGTGCCGATTACATTTTGCAGCCCCGACGCGGCCGCCTCGCCCCATCCGCTGCGGCCGACATAACCGTATTCCCTCGCGCGCAACCTGGGACGCATTACTCTTATCTTTGTACTTTGGGTCCAGCGACAAGCACGCTCTCGGCATGCGGGGAGAACGACCCTCGCCCCCCCCCCCATCGCCGTCGCCGCCGTCGCCGCCGTCGCGTTAATTGGCCCGTTGTTTCCGCTCGTCGCGGAATCGCCCGATACCTCGCGATGCCGATCGATCGATCGTCTTTTTTCTGACGCGTTACAGACGCGACATCGTCTGTAATCGACATCGTGTTGGAACGGTTACAGTCTATGGCTGTTCCTACACACTGTAACCGCTGAATATTTAACGGGGCGAATCGGTGGGGGTCGGTCGGCCCGGCGGAGATCGAAACGATTCAGCCAACGGATTCGAGCGTTTGACAGTTTAAAAGCCAAGAAGCTCTCGCCTCGCGCTCGGGGTTGAAAGAGGTGACGGGGGCGTGCGGAGGATTGGCAGTCAAAGCAAGGGGCGACCGGAAGGAGCCGCGCGGGGACGGGAGGGCAGGGACTACATTATGTACGGGACAGGGCTAAGCTGTTAGGTAGCTGAATTATTGAGACCGAGTTATCTCGTCTCTGCCTACAGTCATCTCGTTACTTTAAACGCAGCTGCACGCTGGACGCCGGCGCCGGCGTGTTCGCGCTCGCGCTCGCGCTCGCCTCACAAGACTCGGGACTCGTTTGGCTTTATCTCGCCGAGCGTTTTAGCGCGATTGGAGCGCGCGTCCCGCGCCAAACTCGCCCGAGATTCTCTCCGTCCCGGAGAGAGCATGAAATCGCTCTCGATTACGCGCGGCGTAAGGGAGACCCCGCGAGTTGTCGATCGATCGATCAGCGCGTCATCGGTTTCATTTCAGTTGGCAATTATTTATTATCGTCGCCCCTCCTTCAAGCCAACGTAATTGTAACGTTTCCAGACGAGTGTGGCTGTCACGGCGATAACGTTTCCGACCGGAGAGCGAGACGGATAGTGTCCGGGCGTGTCGTCGCCAATTTCAAATTGAATTTCGTCCCTGCTTCCCTCGCGACGACGACGACGACGACGACGACGACGACGACGACGACGAATTCCATGCTCGCCTCGCGTATGCGACACGCATAAATCGCGCGCGTCGTCCGGAAGACGAAGATGAAACCGAGAAGCGGTTCGTATAATTCCAAGTCGTCGCGCGGCATCCAGGGGAAAGCCTCGTATTCTCGAATCATCCTTCGCGCCTCTTTGTTGTACACGGATAACTGTTTCGAGATGAAACCACTGATTGAGAGTCGCTCGCCAGCCGAGCTGGCGTGATTTGGAATCGCCCGGCGCGAAGAGTATCTCGTTCCCGGCTTACGGATACAACGGTTAAAAAGGAATCTCAAAGTCCATCTCGACGAGCCGAATCGCGAGGCGATTTTTCGAGCGAAAGTTTGAGTTCGTGATCGATGCAGGAAAGCGGGTTCAAGAACCATCGTCGTTCCCGCTCGTTCCGAGCACGACGTCACCTTTACCGCTTTATCGGGGCGCTTCGTAGAACGATCCAAGGACGACCCCAGGGCGCGACGACAATTTTAGAAATTCTGTCGCGGAGATGGAGAGGGACGGGGGCAGGGGGGAGGGAGGGGAGGGCAGGGGGGGGCGCGTGCGAGAGTCGTCGAGAATGTCGCCGGGGCGCTCGTCTCGTCTCGCCGACGAGACGCCCCCGGTATCAGGCGGCGGCGGGGGAGGCGGGAGGGACCCGCGCTACAAACGGGCCCCCCCTTTTATCTAAATGACGTGTTTTCGTCCTCCCTTATCTTGAAGAGACTCCAATACATTTGACTGCCAATGCGTTTACAGATACGCGCGTCAGGCCGCGGCTAACCCGCTATTAACATTCCGGGCGCGGTTTCCGACTCGCGCGTCTTCTTCACCCCGAGAAGAGAAGTCTTCTCTCCCCTGCCCCACGTGAGCCCCGCTAACGCGAGTTGTGGAAAGTTGGAGGTTCGAGCGCGATCGCGATCGCGCCAAAGCGCCGGGCGGCAAAACGAAACAACAAACTCTCTCACCTCCATTTCGTCCGCCTGTTCTGGAACCAGGTCTTCACCTGCGCGTCCGTCATCTTGAGCGACTTGGCCAGCGCCGCCCGCTCCGCCGACGCCAGATACTTTTGTTTGTGGAAGCGCTTTTCCAGCTCGGCGATCTGCAGCCTCGTGAAGCTGGTCCTCGGTTTCTTCCTCTTCGGTGGCGTCCGGTTCTGATAAGGGTGGCCGATCCGCCTTGGAAATGCGCCAGCCACTACGTTCGACAGAAAGAAAGCGAACTGATAAACTGATAAACTCTGACAATCGTCGTCGCCGCGTTACGTCATCTCGGCGGTATGCAGACGGATGCAGCTACGTCGACACCTCCCAACCGACAGAGAGAGAGAGAGAGAGAGAGAGAAACGTATTTCCGCGTGCCGAAATAAATGCACTCGAGCTTTACGGCCGGCGCAGCGAGAGAGCGGTTTGTCATCGCAAGGATGAACCGGTCCTTCATTATTCACGTGTCCGAGTCGTTACAACGTTAATAAAATAATCGATGGCCCGCCGGAGGTCCCCGACGGCCGATATCGTAATTTATACCCGCGTAATTTATTACTCGTTGAACACGTCCCTCCATCTGTCGCTCGATATCCGCTCGTTCCTCCTTCTATTATGCGCGATACGCGGCTATCGCGGTCATTAAGCAGTTATCTGGCGCGCGGTAATAGCGCGCGAGTTACAGAAATTAACGTTAAACGCCGCGTGTGCGAGCGCGCGGATTTGCATACGCAACGAGAAAGCGCGCGAGATATTACCAATTTCACGAGAGCCGCCGCAAACGGCGAGCAACGAGAGAGAGAGAGAGAGAGAGAGAGAGAGAGAGAGAGAGAGAGAGAGAGAAAGAGAGAGAGACGATTGGCCGGCCAGATACCGGCAAGCCGAGCGCATATCGCGGAAGCAGATCGCCGCAACCCTCCCTCCCTCCCCCTGCCCCCGCGGCGACGGATTCGCTAATGGATTAAAACGCGGTATATCCGAAGAAAATACGGACGCTAACGCGGGATTTACTAGCTGTATCTCGGCGATTACGGCCGCGATTGCGCGCTCGTACACGCTTCAGTTGCCGAATTAATTGGCGGCTCAAACGAGTGCGAGTGCGCGAAATCCGCTCGCGAGATCGAGATCGAGCGCGCGGCTTTGATACGCGCTTCGCGCAACGCGCAACTCCACTCGCGCGACGATCTCGCGTGCGTTGGAGCGATATTAGCGCGATATTAGTCGCTGACTCCGGGAAGATTCCGCGTCTCTCGGCGAGGCTGAGGAAAATCGACAAATTTCCCAGCGTCGAGCAGTAACGAGCCGCTCTCGTCGTCCCGCTCGCCCCGCCACGTCGATGATGCCTCACCCAATTTCGCTTTCGGAGGACCGAGGAATCATCGTTAAGGGTTGAAGGGGCCATCGAGCGAATATTATCCCATTACGCGTACCCTTCTTCCCCCTCCCCTCTCCGCCTTCCCGTCGGCAGGCCTTTTACGCCGCACGGTCCTTTATCGCCGCTCGTCATCCGGAAATGGATCCCATCGCGCGCTATAATCGCGCGAGCGGTATCCAAACGGTAATCTCATTAGGCGATTCATTTGCGATTCCTGATCGATCCGCGAACGCCGAAATGTGTACTATCTTGCGCCCGGAATAATCGCCATTGCGTCGATCTCACGTATCTCTTTCTCCGATAACTCTGATAACTCTCTCGCGAATGATCGAGAGAGATCGGATTACGCAAACGAGCGCAAAGGGGATGCAAAGTCGCCCGCCATATGTCCGATCAATCTCCGTTCGTACCGTCGTGATTTACGAGCGTAATTTATACGCCGTGTAATCAGCGATCCGCGATTATGCGCGCGCGCGCGCGCGCATGCACGCGATCCAATGGCTGCGATTGATGGATGACTCGAGAGCGCGCATCTCGCTTGGATCGATCGCTCGCGAGCGCGGCTTACTTCACTCGGAACGGACAAACGCGAGACACGAACGATCTCACCGTTTCATGCCAATCGCGGCCAGCCGCGCGAACTTTGGCCTCTCACATTCTTAGTCGCGCGCGCGCGCGCGCGAGAGAGGCTTTCTTGCGTCACCGCGCGCGCTTATTAGGACGATAATCGCGCGTGTAGCGGCCATTATGCTTCGTTACATTATCGTGGCATAGTCAGCACCGACCGTGGTTTCTCTCGCGTAATCCACCCGTAATTACCGTTCCGCCGCGGAATGATCGGACTCGCGCGCGCGCGCGCGGAGCCTCGACGAGACTTTCATGGGACGCGAGCGGCACGCGGATAATGGAAACGTCACGTGCGCGTCACGCGCGAGTAAAACGCGTACATGAATTGTACACCCCTCCTCCCCGATACGGGGAGGAACATGCGCGAGATATCATGCGTCGAGATCCTCGTCGATCCTCGATCGCTCGATCGGTTCGTCTTCTGCTCTTATCGCTCGTCAAACGGAATCGCGATTCCGCGCTCGAGCGCGAGCCGCGTGCCGATGACGAACAATTAATTAGGGAAACGGAGGAGGGAGCAACGTCTCCCCGCCAAAGTGACCAGCGCTTTTGATATCGGGGGAGAGAAAGAGGGAAAGGCTCGCTAAGGTCGTCCGGTAAAACCAATTAGGCTGCGCTTGCCAGCCGTAACTCAGCGTGGCGACGATAACGCTCTCGATTTCAGTTAATTAACTGCGCGCTCAAGGCGCCGGTCGTTTCCGATCCGGCATTCGGATCCGCGGTACGCTGGAGCCGGCGACGGAATCGACGAAACGAGTCTCGATTCCGCGAGGATCGCTCTTTCGCGTCCGGCGACGTCGCTCGTTGGCGTCGTCGTTGCGTGCTCAACGACAGTTTAGCCATCGGACGGTTAAACGGCGACTCTGTTATCGCGGAGACCGTTCCAGCGCGCGATCACAGCCTACTCCTTGCACTCGCGACCTTGTCCGAGGTTATGTCCGACGCTCATAGCCGATCGGCGATCCGCGCGAACGCTGAAGAGAGGAAACTCGCGTGGAACGGCGAGACAGCTTCCCTCCCGCCGAACAGAGCGCGACGTTATTCCACGTCGCGTAACCCCACGAGATAGCCGTAAAAACAAAATGGTGGCTCGCCGCCACGAAATGGCGGGCATAAATAAACGCCGCGATAAACGGCGCGCGTTTCTGCACTTTTGTGCTCGTTGCCGCGGAAACGCCCGCGAATGCTCCTCGCCCTTTGTGATCGGAGCCGAGAGGCGACTCGCCAATGGCGAATCGAGTTTCAAACGCGCCGCGCGAACCGTTCATTCATTCGCCGAAGACGCGTAAGAGCAACGCGAAGCGACTCGAGTGACGGATCCCCAATGATGGATGATCGAAGCGAGAAACCGCGAAGCGAGATTGCCGGCAGAACGGTGGTTTCGTCCTCGGTGACCCACTGAGCTTGTATCGTAACCTTTGACGACGATGACGATGACGACAACGACGGAGGGGAGGGTTCCACCCTCGACCGAGAAAGAGAGCCAGGTCGGCATCATTTGGTGACGCAACCGCGTGGCCGCTGCGACACAGCCAGAGAAAGTCATTACCTCGAGCACGTTCCAGCTGGAGTAATGGAGTTTGCGGCCTTCAAAAGTAAATTGTTTTCTGCAAAGCGAGCGCGCGCTGTGGATCGAGCATGGACGGCGTCCGCGCGGAATCCGTTCGAAATCCGTTTCTACCCCCTCGTCGTCCTCGCCGAGGCGTAATGGCGCCTTCCTCCCCCCTTCCTCCGGGGGAGGGCTCGCCTCCGGACGTGCAATTTCAGGTGCAACGCTATCCTGGCTGGCTGAATCTTTACGAGGCATCGTGCGCCTCGTAAGAGAACTGCGGGCGACCCACTACGGGGCCGTTGCGCGTATTTAAAAGTACGCGGATAGACGTCGCGTGCGTGTACGTTCGCGCGCGCGCGCGCGCGCGCCTTCCGACGCGGTGTAATTGAGCCGACACAGCTAGCGGACAGCTAAATAGCAGTAAACGGATTCGTAGAAGGCGTGTACCATTCTATAAAATTGCTCTCTCTCTCTCTCTCTCTCTCTCTCTCTCTCTCTCTCTTCGTCCAAGCCACCGCCCGTCTAATATCGCACGCTCTCCGTATGCTCGATTCCCTTCGAGCCTCGAATCTCCCCCGCGCCTCCCCCCTAATCCCTTCGGAGAATCGTTCTTCCGCGATTGATAGGGACTCGCGAGGGACGCGCTGGTGGGAGAAGACGGGAGCGGCGGCGGCGGCGGCGGCGGCGGCTCGTCTGAGACGTGAAACTGGACGTCCTCCCTTCCGTAATTAAAGTCTTTCGCGGAATCGCGGCGGAGCGTTGCGCTCGCGTATACACGCGGGCCCGCGAAGCGCGAGGATAATACAGTCTTGCCGTAATGGGAGCGGTTGGTGCTTTTGTTGGTGGTACTTGACTAGGGAAATGAAAACTAAACGTTTCCAGGAATGTGAGGCCGATGCCAATTCCAATGGAGAAAATTGCTCGCGAGCGAGAACCGCGCTCGGAATGGTCGCGGTCTTTAAATCCCGCTTCCTCGGCCTTCCTCGGCGAAAATTCCATACGTACGAAACGAAATCGGAAGGGTTCGCATCCGATCTCGTCCGCGAGGAGCGGAGAACTCGGAGCCGACGGCTCTCTCCACTCGTATACCATCCCCGCGTCCGGTTAGCCGTAGCGAGCTCGTAGAGAATCGGGATAGCAACATCGATTTCGATCAGACGCGTCTCGTCCGCTCGAGAATCCACGACGATAATCGCGCGGGATTAATCGCGGGGTTCACCGCGGCGATTCGCTCGTTCGCTCGCTCGGAGACTCCAGGATTTAATTAACCGATCGTTACGTAACGTCGACGACTTTCTGCTCCTCCCGCTCTCCCTCCCTCTCTCCCTCGCGCTCTCTTATTCGAGCCGATCGGAAGGGGGGAAATGCGAGAGTCGCGCGAGCACCGATCATTTCTCAAACTCCATAACTTGATATAGACCCTCGACCTGCCGCGGAGCGGCGTGGCTTGGCGGTGGGAGGGAGGGGCGGGGGCCGGGGTGCGGGGTGGGGGGGGGGGGCGAGAGAGCCGAAGCAGCAGCGGTGCCTTACATTATCGATATTACGAGGCGTCGATAAAAAAATCGCATAAAATTAAGCAAGCTCGCACGTGTTCGCGATAAAACTCGATACCACTCGCCGTCGCGAGCGGTCGGGCGGGGGTGGGGGTGGGAGGCGAGAGGGGGAGGAAGGAGAGGCGCTCCGCCAGTGGCTCTCAGTCGGCCGCTTTTCCGGTCGCAGCGCGATCTCGTTGCTCCCGTTGCACTCCCGCCGTTCGAGCTGCGCGACGTAAATGCACCAGCTGTTCGCTCAGTTCTCAGGTCCTCCCGAAGGAACGCGGCCGAGAAATCGGATTCGGTCAAGGCTGTCGTAATTAACGACGACGCCGTAGAGCGCGGATAGCTGACGCTCGCGCTCGTGCAGGAACCGAGCGCGCTTTCTTGCCCGTCCGCCGCCCCGCGTCTTAAACAACGCCGCAAATTCGCTGCATTATTTAAAGTTTACCTTCGAAACGGGCCGCCACGCGTACGTTCTAAACGTTCCATCGTAAACCGCGGCGCGTACACTCTCCCCTCCCGCCCGCACGTCCGCCCGTGCGCAGGGATGAAAGCGATAGGTCTCTCGTGCGATGTTTTATCGATTAGACATTTAGCTCTCGATCCGCGCGCACGCCATTCGCGCGCGCGGCCATTCTTGTTAACGGACTCTTGTTAATTATCGGGGAGATTAATTCGGCTCGCAGACAGACACACAATCTCGATACGGCTCTCCGATGTTTACGGACAATGTTGCTGCCTTTAACGCGCAACTTTGCACGCGACAGAGATGGCGCTCGGAGAAACGCGGGAAAGTCCGGCATACGTTACGATGGCCGATCAAGGTCTACCGAAATTCGCTGTGACGTGCCGCCAAAGACCCCGCCGCCGCCGCTGGCAAATCCCGCCGATTTCTCCGGGGACTCGGGGAGAGAAAAAAAAAGGAAAAATCGCGAATGATATGCCGGAAACCGTCCCCGCGCGCGCTGTACCCGTTCCGCGATAAAATATCGTCATCGCGCGCTGCCGGTCAAAAGATTCGCCGCTCTCCTTTTTCTCCTCTCTCTCTCTCTCTCTCTCTCTCTCTTCATCGCGTGCAGCTCCCGCGGGACGAGTTCGATCGACGCAGGCGAGGGGGAGGAGGGCAGGTAGGCAGGCGGGCGGGCAGATTTCCCTGTCGCGCGCGCGGGAGTGCGCTGTGACCGCCTCGGCTGTGACCGATCGATCGACCCGCGCGAGCTGAATCGGCGCGCGCGATGCGCGCTTCCGCTGGAAGCGCCTGAGCCGGCGCTAATTCGGCCGCAGAGCAGAGTTAAGCTAAAGTCTCCGTTAATCCGCCACGACTCCCACCTCCCCCTCAACGCGTCCTCCTCCTCCTCCTCCTCTTCCCCCCCCCCCCGCTGCCTGCCGTCTCGGCAATGGCAGGCGCATCTCGGCTCGGTAGGCGGCTTTTGGCGGCTCTCGCGAGCGACGAGCGCGAGAGAGCAACGGGGCGATGATGGACGAGCGCGCCTGACCTTACGGGGGCTGCCAAGCTCGCCCAGCGAAATCCCTAACTCAACGCTAACTCGATCAGTCAACGCCCAACCGTGGCCCGGTAGCGCCGTGCTCGTTGCTCGGCTCTAATCTGCCTCCGGATTAATTACTACGTAATGCCAGCCTGAATAATTATCGTTTCCACGCGGCACCGCACGCGTGTCGCTCGCGGCTCCGCCGCGTCTGCTTTCCCCTCGCTTCGAAACGCGCGTCTACGCGTGCCGAATGACGTTTAATTCTATCAAGCTCTCTCTCTCTCTCTCTCTCTCTCTCTCTCTCTCTCTCTCTCTTTCTCGTCCCTATCGGGATAATTACGTGGAAAGACGAACGCCGAGGCGATTGTACGTAAATTGCGCGCAAATTCGCAATCTATCCGGGATTGTAATTGTCGCGACGAAATGGCACGCGCTCGGCTTGCCTCGGCTTTTTAATAGTTTACGCGTCAAAGCGCGAATGCGATTGCGCCTTGCGTGCAATTCCAATTGCGATTTCCTGGTGAAGCGCGTGCGCCTCCGCTGCTTGCAAGCAGCTGAAATTCTTCAGCTGAGATTTCCTCGAGCGTTCGCGTTCAACAGCAAACTCGGCAAAGGCAGCAAGAACGATCCTCGTGACGTCTATCGCAAGATCGCGCTGATTGTGATCGCGATCAGAAGATAGAGAGAGGGAGAGAGAGATGATTCGCATCGCTGCGCTCGCGCGAACGCGTCGCGCGCGGGTCAACCGCCTCTCGCCGGTGCGCGCGTTTCCGCCACGGCGGAAAATGAAACGCGCGAGCCGAGTGCCGTTTTTACCGAGAAACATTTTTCCCGACGACGAAGCTGAGGAAACTTGAAGCCAGCGGCGAAACGGTAGCTCGATCCGCGGGCGGATCTCGAAGCCGGAGCACCGGTATGCCGACCCTGAAATCTCCAATCCGGTAGCCGCGGTAGCGCTCACGTGATCCGTAATAACGTAATATCCATCGCGCTACCGTTCGCGGGCCACCTCGAATCTCGGCGAATCGGGATCGCCGAAAGGCCCACGTAAGCTGAGCGCTTAATAAGCGGCTCCTCCGCGATCCCTAATATTTCATTCAAACGAGGATAGAGAGGCTAGAGCGCGCGAGAGATAGAGAGAGATAGAGAGAGAGAGATAGATAGATAGAGAGAGAGAGAGAGAGAGAGAGGGAGGGAGAGGGAGAGGGAGAGAGAGAGCGCAGGGCCCCTCGACCTCGGCAAAGTATTAGAAATTGGCGGTTTGCGCGCGTTTGCGCGGATCGCGATCACCACCCGGCGCATTACACGTGCACACGTACGTGCACGCACACGCGCGTACGAGCCGGGACAATTCCGTCCTGAGCCGCGGCGCCGGCCGCGGCGGCGGCGGCGGCGGCGGCGGCGGCGGCGGAGGATTCTGGTTTTCAGGTTTCGGTCACGCGATGCCTTTTTTTTCTCTCTTCCCGGTACCCGCTTATCTGCGGCCCGAGGCCACGGGCTCGACGGGCGCATCGCCGTTGAGATGATTCTGTTTCCTGTACCTTCGTGCTGAGCCGGCACACCGGCTCTCCTCTCATCCGGTCTCCTCGTCCTCTCGTGCCCTCGATGGGACTCTATCGAGAGAGCTCCCGGCTGTCCTCGCTCTCGATCCTCCCTTTGTCGCGCGGCTCTCTATTCCGGCCGGCTCCGTTTGCGCGTCCCTCGGCCGCGCCGCGGTTACGTAAGGGACGCAACGATACTTTGGCGCGCGCGCGAGCGCAACGATTTCGTGCAGCCCGTGCCCCATTGTGCGGTAACCGTTTCCCAGAAGGGCGCAAATCAGTGGAATAATATGCGGACGTAAAAGTGCGAAGGCCTAATTATTATTGAATGCCTCCGTGAGCGGAGCGTACATTGTAGAAAATTACTGTTGCGGGCTGACTTACTGTTCGCCGCCGCAGATCCTCATCGAGCCGCATCGCCCGGGGAGGATCATCGCTCCGCGCGTTGCGTGGTGCCACAATTGAAGCGTTCAATTAGAAACCGGTCCGAATGCCGAGAGCCAAACCATCCAGGGACAATAGTCGAAACTCGCGAGCGAGCGCGCGCGCGCGCGCGCGCGCACACACACACACGCAATAGTTGTGCTCTCTCGAGCGTTAAACATTGACATCTCCAGATGCCGGCTCTAACGTCCGCTCTTATTTCTCTAATTTGAGAAATTTCCGTCCCCGCGTTCCGTCCCCGCGGAGTCGCTGCGATTGTCATCTCGATCGAGCGAAAGGTCGCTCTCCCTCTCCTCTTTCTCTCCCCATCGATCTCCATCTCGCGATTAATCGCCGCGTCCGCGCCACTTTTCTGACTCCGTCGTGAAAAACGCGCGGCTCGCGGCTTTACGATCCTCCGCAACGACCGCTCGAGTTATCGCAATTTTCGAAATGCATTCTCCTCGAGCGGGTCTCGGGCGGGAATATCGCAAAGTGTGGACGCCGAAGCATTCGTAGAATCGTTCGAGCCCACTTTTAACGACGAGCGCATTCTGCCACGGCGTCGCGCATTGGCGTAGCGCGCCGTGCGGAAATGTTTCCCTCCGCTCGGGAATGCCGAGCGAGTGATCACGCTCCAGCAACAACAACAACAACAACAACGCGCGTGATGGCGCGTGATGGCAGCGTTCGCGCGCAGAGATCGCGAATAAAGACGAAATAAAGAAGAGGCATATTATTCCTGGCCTGGATCGTTTTTCACTCGCTGCCAGTCGCGTCCATCGCTCTCCGCGCGGATCGATTATCGCTTCCCATCGTGCTGTCGCAGAGTGCGATACAACGATACGATGCAACGTTGTACACGCGCGTTGATAAGATCGGAGCCTGAGCCGCGTGAATGAACGAGCGGCTCGCAGTCGCGGCTGTTGAGCAAGTTGAGCGCGCTGAACGGTGAACATCGTGGAACGCAAAAAGAGTCCACCTAAGGAGGACTCTGCTCGATCTTGCTCGATCTTGCGCTACGCTAGTGACCGAAGCGGAGCTTCGGCTTATGATCAGCGGCGGGAGACCATTACGTCAAATCGGCAAGATTGTTTCTCTGAAGGTAGATTGCAGCCTAGTTTCGTACAGTTTGAATTTTACAGCGCCAGCGGTCTCGCCAGATCGGCAACTCTCTCTCTCTCTCTCTCTCTCTCTCTCTCTCTCTCTCTCTCTCTCTCTCTCTCTCTCTCTCTCTCTCTCTCTCTCGGCTTTCTCCGGCTTGACGCGCGGTTTGAAGACCGATATCCCGTAACGAGAAACGTCACGCGATCGCGAGGAGAATCGTTACGTTTGTTCCGTTTACGCAATCGCGTTTCGGATTCGCACACCGCGTGAACTTTGCGTTCGTTCGTCTCGAATCGCGCCCCCAATGGAACGGCGAAAATGACGATGCTGGCCTTTCGTAGGCACTTTTCACTACGTGAAACCGCTCGCGATCGATCGATCCGTAACGCGCCGAATGAACACGCGATAACCGCGTCGGTCTTAATTGACGCGGGACACCCGCGTCGATCTATCGCGCCTCGTGCGATCCTCTCGCCCCCCTCTCTCCTGGCCGGTCCCGCCAGGAGTCGCGAGAGTCAAAGGATCAGCGCGGGTCGCCGCGATCGGCGGCGCGTTTCATAAGGCGCATCGCGTGCGCCGTTTCAATCGCGGATCTCCTTAACGGAAATTATGCGCGGCGGAAATTTTTCGACGGGCGTTTAATTCCCGACGCACGACACGGCATTCGGCTTTTTGCTGGTCGGCCGCTGGTCTTTAATTAGCCGCGGCCGTGAGAAAGTCGCGCGAGTGTCCCGAGTGGACACTCGGAGAGCGTCATTGTGCGCCGCGCGGGTCGCGGCACGCGGGGAAGCGGTCATGGTCAGCGCTCTCGTTTCATCGCGCTCTCGTTATTGCGTGCCGATGCTCTCTCTCTCTCTCTCTCGCTCTCTTTCTCTCTCTCTCTCTCTCGCGCGCGCGCGCGCGCGCGCGCGTTAGAGTACTCGGAACGAAATAATAATCGGCCGCTCGAGTACGCGTAAATACATTTCGCTCACGCGAGTACGCGCGCGCGCGCCAGCGCGCCGAGTTTCATTAGCCGCACGAAAAAGTCGGCACTCGCGAACGCGCCGCTCTGCAGACGCTAATTACGTATTTTGCACGTACCTGCATCTTAACGTTTACACTCTTTTACCGCGCGCGGCGATCGCGCGTGTAATCGCCCCGCTCGTTCAGCAGCGCATACCGTCGTGTATCTCTCTCTCTCTCTCTCTCTCTCTCTCTCCTCGATTAGGGCGAATTAAAATTATATCTTGCCCGACAGAGCAAGAGAGAGAGAGAGAGAGAGAGAGAGAGAGAGAGAGAGAGATACGTAGGCGAGATTGGCCGGTAAATTATGAATGTCGCGTCAAAGGCGAGACGCGAAAGCGACAAACGGAAGCGTCAGGAGCATTCGCGGGGAGCATCCGCAACTAATTCTTCCGCGTTCTAATTCTTCCGAGTCGCGCGGATTTCCCGGATCGAAAATCCGATCGAGAGTTCAAAGCCCCGCAGCGGTGCATCGTCGGATAAAAATAAACGTGAGGCCAGAGGCCCCTCTCCGGCGGGTCGAAAAGGGACAAAAAGGGTTATCGAGCTAAGGTTAACGTGTCGACTCCGGCTTGTCCGCACACCATTAAAGTGTCACTCGCGTCTTCGACTGATTTCGTAGCGGGCTGATCGCGACGACGGCGCCAAGTGAATAATTCGCCGCTAATACATAATCGATGTTCTCTATATACGGTTAGTAGTCGCCAAGTAGTGACATCGAGTAGTGGAGATCCGCTCTTAACGTCGTCGTCGTCGTCGTCGTCGTCGTCGTCGTCGTCTAAAGATATACCTACTCCGATTAGAGGAATTGACACCAGCGACATCGAGCCCTCTCCCTCGTCGCTTTATATTTCGTCACTCGATTCTATCGAACGACGCGCGGTCGTCGCTCCAATCCCGCCGGGGGATTGGACGCGGAATTAACGATATCCGACAATTGCGCGCTAATTGCGCGAGCAGCTCCTCCTGCATTATGCACTGACGCCGGCACTGTGACTCGTGCACTCCGCGACGATCGTTATCTCGCGTCGTAAGGATACCGATGATTCATCGGTGCGATTCGAGAGGGATGTACGGCAGCGTTAACGACGAATGTTTCATCATTGATAATTATCGCTTCCGGATATCGAGCCGCGTCGAGGCGCGACTTTAAATAGCCAGCTTCCAGCTATCCGATTTAGCTTCGGGCTTCCATTCGGCTGCGAACGAAATCCAAGAGAATCCAAAAGTAACGAGAGACTCGGCACCTACTCCGAAACTTCTCCTTCGTCTTTCGTCCTTGCGAAATCGATGCCTGTGCGTATGCAACGAGGCATAGCGGAACCAAATGCTGAAACGTCGTAGTTTCCCGCCGCGCTTGGGAATGTCTGGAACGCGAGCCATTCCACTCGTCGATCAAGATAGCGACTCACGCCATGAATAACAGGGCCGCGATACCACGACGACTAGTATGCCGAGCGGTAGCTCGGATAAGGATCGACGTACGTTCTCGTTTCACTTTGCGCGATGGAATTCTGATATTCGCAAAGGGATTCGCAAGCGAAAGTGATGATCGCTGTGAAATCTCGGCGAATCTCTGGCTGGCAAGCCGAGCCTTTCCGGTACTCTCGTCCCTGTTCTCCGACAAGGAGAATCGACGAATACGAGACAGCGATGAAGCGACGAAGGGAGGACGCGCCTACCTGCTAGCCTGTCCTTGAGATGTGGATGCGCCTGCAGAGGATGCGCGGCGAGGTTCGCCAGGATGCTCGCCCTGTGCAGACCGGCCGCCGCCGCCTGCTGCTGGCTGTGCTGAAGGGCCTGCAGGCTCCAAGGCGGTATCAGCGCCTGTGCGGGGAGGGCGCCGGCGGGCGCGCCGTTGGCGCCCGGTGGCCGATGCGCCGGCACCCTTATGACGCCACCGCCGGTGTAGATGAGACCGGTACCGGCGGGGAATAATCTAAAGGGGGCGAGGAGATCGGCCGCCGAGGCGCAGTGAACGGAAGAGGACGAGTTGGTGCGGGCGTCCGGCGCGCTGTCGTCGTCGTCCTTCTCCGACAGTTTCTCTTCGACGTCGTGGCCCCAGGATCGCCTGCCAGGATCCTGGTCCAGAAGACCAGCCGGGGTCGCCTGACTGTTGTTGTTGTTGTTGTTGTTGTTGTTGTTGCTGGTGTTGTCGTTGTTGTTGTTGTTGTTGCCCTCCTCCCAGGACCACTTTCTTTCCTTGTCGCTGTCCGGCTCCTCCGAGGACGGGCTCTTCGGGTTCTGCACCCCGCTTTCGCCCAGCAGACGGCTTATGCTGAACGGGTGGCTGCGAGGAGAATCATTGGACAACGTCCTCGCGCCGGTCTGGCTGGGCGGCGGCGAACTGGAACACTCGTCCTGCGACACGTGGCGGCCGTCGTGGCTCGCGTAATTCCGCGGACTGCAGCTTCGCGAGTCCGAGTCGTCCACGTTGATCTCCTCCGTCGCGTCCATGTCGCTGTCGCCGTGCTCTGACATGATGCGTGCACCCCGGCACGCCTGCACTCGGCGCTTGCGGTCGGCTTCCACGCGAGGGCGAGCGGGTCTCTCACTTCCGGCTGGCTCTCACTTTCCGGATGTCCTCATCGGGTCGTCGCGCCTTCACGCCTTTACCCTTCGCCGAGTAACATCGCGCGCCACCGTCAGACGCGGGGAACAACAGCGATGAAGTCCCGAATGAGTCCCGATGCAGACTTTGTCGCAATGACTTCAGGTCTCACGCGCGAGCGACTTTATTCCAATCACCTCGTGGATCCTTCTATGTGCGGCGGCCATTTTGTTTCTACTATCTGCGATAGGTATCTCTCCGATCATCAGGATGATGATGCCGATGACGAGGATATCGTCGGACCTCGGTCCGTCTCCGTCCCTCGTCCTTTGACCTTCGACCTCCGACCTACGACACTTTGACACTCTGACCAACCAACTTCGACACTAGTCTCGATTCTCACTGATTCTCGGTTCTCTTTCCAAGAGAGCGAAAACGACGAGCTCGCTCATCGAGCCTGCACATCGACTCTGCCTTCAGAGAACAAAATCCATGCCGGAGTCGCGTCTCCGTGTCTGCTGCGGCGAACCGATATTCGACGACCGACGAGCCTCTCTCGAGGCTGGCCTCTTCGTCATCCCGAGTGCACGAGTGCGTTCGCGGTTCGGGAGCACTTTACGTCGGCCTCCTCGGGGACCCGTGTTCACCGTTTGGCGTTACCGACAACCGACACTTCGCTCGCACCGAAGCTCAACTCTGATCTCGGCTCCGGTCCAACCACACCGAGTCCAACCGCACGGATGGGAACACTGGACGAAAGCGTGGACCGACGACGGACTCTCGCGCCTCGTGAAAACATGAAAACACGAGAGAACAGGTTGCCCGCGTCTGATTGAACCGTGAACCACCGTGCTCGGGGTGGGGTGGGGTAGGGGGGAGGGAGGGAGGGAGGGAGGATGCGCGGCGGGGACGAACGGGGCCCCGTTCTCCGTTTCGACGAAACTCGCGGACCCCTTGGCTGACCGGAGTGCCGGCGAGTGGCGTGAATCCAGGTCGGTCGCGCCGTGAGAGACGGGGACGTTGTGGAGGGCACCGGCTAAACCAGGTGGTTTATCCCTACCAGGACGCACCCACGGTGCGTCACGGACTCGCGGCGTCTAGACGCCTGAGCCTGCCCACTGTCGGACCGCCGGCCAATCCCGTCGCGCCGTTCTACGCCCACGGCCGCGCGCATTGGTCGCTGTTAAATTGATACCTATTTAACATTTGAGCAGAATGTTGCAGGCGATCGCCTTTTTCCCCTGTATTATTTATTGCTCGATCGTCGTGCCTCCTTTTTTCGCCTCCCCCGCCCCTCGCCCCCCCTCCCCCCTCTCTCCCCTTCTCTCTTCCGTTGTGCCGCTTCTTCTTCCTTTGCGTTTCTTCTCCCGATCTCGCGTTCTCCGGGATATTCTTATATAGCCTCGTCTCGTTCTCGTTCCGTCTCTCTCCTTTTGCTATCGCAGCCCCCGTAGATTCGCGTCCTCGTCTCGCCGCGCCGCATCGAGTCGTGGAAGCGGCGGGACTTAATTACGGACAATATTCTTACTGCTCTCGTCTTCTCCCTTCCTGCCTGTCTCTCTCTCTCTCTCTCTCTCTCTCTCTCTCTCTCTCTCTCTCTCTCTCTCTCTCTCTCTCTCTCTCTCTCTCTCTCTGCTTTCGTTGCGTTTCTCTGCGTTCGCCCCGTCATGTATTATGTCGTATCATGGACGCCATGAGGAGAAGGAGCGACGTTTCTCTGGTTTCGAACGTGCGAGCAAAGCGGAATGGGCACGTTGCTTGCACGTCGAGCATGCATCGGCGCGAAATTTGACGAAGAACAAATGAAACCGAAGAAGCGCGAGGGGCGGTGACCCATTATTCGGTAATCCTGCGCGTCGTTATCCGTTATCTCTTTTATCGTCATCTAATTATCTGGCACGCTATCGAGAGATCCTTCTCGAGGAGGGCGGGTCGATATCTCTTACCGGGAAGTTCCTTACGACCGATCGATTAGTCGCACCACCCCGGTAGGGGTGGCTGTTCGACCGCGTAAATGCGCGGGCGCGTCCTTTTATACGAGCCCGTTTAAAATGGTGACTGTCGACAAGCTCGACCCGCCATTTTCCCCGTCCTCTCGCGGAGACGTGCATCTCCCCCTTAATAAGACGAGAGAGAGAGAGAGAGAGAGAGAGAGAGAGAGAGAGAGAACGCGCTGCATTCTCCTCCGAAAAGCCGCGGCCGGAAACGAAGATGGGAAATTTATCCGTCCTAAAAAGCGTTCGTTTGTCGGCGAATACGGCATAATCGATCCTTTCGCGCATAGAAAGATTAATCGTTTATCGAAAAATTGAATATTGCTCGTTCGAATCGTATTAACCTCCCACTCGCACTCGCCTCGAAGATTACGCGTTCGTTTGTCACTATTGAAAAATTACATGCGAGGCGTCATAAAAATCGGCTTGACGAGTCCGAGAATGCGGCCGATTCCCCCAGATCTGGGGAAAACCGGCGATGCAGATTCAGGCGCGGCGCAAGCGCGCGGGCGTTTCGCGCCATCTCGCACCGCGATGCGGATTTTTGCTGCCCCGCGCTTTTCCAGGAAAGTCGCGTATCCTTGCGTATCGTCGCGATCTAAATTCGACAGATTTCTCATTCCGGAAGCAAGCTTCGTTCGGAAAGGCAGACTCCGTTTTGCTCTCACGCAACGAGAATGATTCCTTCGTGGAGACGCTGGAGAATTAAAGACTCATTAAGCGTCGTTCATGGAAAGACTTCATGTCGTCGTCGACGAAGGAAGAAAGGGGAAGAAGATGGACGCCTATCGGCGAGAGAGATCGGCCACTCTGCGACACGTTGCGACAGTTAAAAGCGTCGTCGCGCAGGGACGTTAATGCCGCCGAAACAACGTGATCGCCTCGCGTCGTTTCTCTTCGCTCGGCACGCTTATCGAACGTGCGTTCGTCGACCTAATCGAATCAGCGCTGGGACGCTTCGGCCGCTGTCTCTCCAGAGGGCGTTTGCTCTCCTTACTCGCGATGTTCGCTCCCGTTTCCGGAATCATTCGCCGCGCCGCGACGAATCTCTCTCTCTCTCTCTCTCGTTAGCGGTGAGGCCTCGATTCCGATCGATCCGGCGTAACGAGGGACTAACGCGATTTAACTGGATATGGGAATTATGCAGGAGGTCCTCCACTTGCCCCTCCACGGCCGTTCCTGATCGCTGCTGCGACGTCTCCCGGAATATAGGAGGATTTCCCCCGCGGAGCTGCATCGGTGCGTGCTCGAGCGCGCGTCCCGATCGAGGATCAATTCGGGTGTCAGGCGTCCGTGTGTCACTTAGACGTTTTCACCGCCGCCCGAATAATTCATGCCACCCTTTGCAGCCGGTGTAAACCCCGCACGGGAAGCGCCAGCGTAACGTAGGGCGGTGGCGGCGGCGGCGGCGGCGGCGGCGGCGGGAGGGGGGGAGGAGGAGAGACGACAGGTTGTACAAGAAAAACGCGGGTTGACCGGCGCCGACTCTCGAAAGAGGGAGGGAGAAAGGGAGAGAGAGAGAGAGAGAGAGAGAGAGAGAGAGAGAGAGAGAGAGAGAGAGAGAGAGAGGGAGAAGGAGGGGGAGGGGGGAAACGCGTTGACGCGTGAAAAACCAAGCGTACATGCGACCCCCGAAGAGCGGCATCGTTTATTTAAAACCCTCCGGCTTCTATCAGCGCTCGCCGACTCTCGGCGGACCCGCGATCGGCGACGTCACGTCGGGAAAGCGCGAGCTCTCTCCGTTCTCTGGCGTAACTTTGCGTTACGCTAAGGAGCAACGTGGCTTTCCCGATCCACGCGTTCCTACGAGAGAGAGAGAGAGAGAGAGAGAGAGAGAGAGAGAGAGAGAGAGAGACGATCAAGGGACAATGCCGCGCGATTCGCTCGAGATTGGTCCCCGACGCAGCCTCCACGCGCTCGCGTAATCGGAAGCCCTCGCAATTGTCGTCTCGCGTTACCTAGGCGGAATATTTATCTCGCAAGTGAGCGGCGGCGATGCTAAATAATTGATCGGAGCGAGAGAGAGGGCCGACTGCTGCACCGGGCGCCGCTAAACGGGCGGGAAGGGGTGGAAGGCGATTCCCAGCAACGGTGCGGACGTGGGAAAGCGTTCAGCGGGGCTAGCGCGATCAATTCTTAGGGATTCCTGACGAGAGAAGAGCGTAACGCAACGACGTTACGTAATTACCGTCGTCCTCATCGCGAGCCTGATCCTCGATCAGGTAATATTCGGCGACGTAACGCGATTAGGAGCCTCTGAAAAATCCATCAGCTCGCCGAAAGGTATCGCTCGCCATCAATAATTCTCGATCATCCTCCGCGGGCGGAGAACATCTTCATAATTACGCCGTTACATCGACGCCTCGCGGCCGCGCGTCATCTCGGCGCGGCATAATGGCTCCATTAACGCGATTGCCAACGTATGACGGTGCAATCGGAGAAAACGCGCGTGATCGTGAACGGATGACGCGATATAACGATTATGCGCGATTTGCAAGAGAGAGAAAGAGAGAGACGCGACGGAACGGCGAGGACTCGACCCCGGCTGTTTTCTCGCCTAATCAGAGAGAACGCTCGCCTCCCTCCCTCCTCTCTCTCGTTTATTCCTACGCGTCCTACGAGCGGAACGTGATACGAAACAGAGACATCAATTTCGTTACGGGGGCGCACCCATGTGAGAACCATGACCGCGCGACACCTCTACCTACGCCCCGTGTCCCAAATTGTTATGATTCCCCGGCTCGCGTCTCCCCGGGGAACCGGCTCGTGCGATCGTGCTCGACCCCCACGAAGGGGGCACGGAGGCTCTGCCGACATGGACCCTCGATCCCCGCGCCTTTTGTGCGCCAGCATCACCGAGGGGGGGGGGGGGAGGGTGCAAGGATGCAGTCGCAGCCGTCAAAGTGTTTGCGAACTCGAAACGGAACCGCTACGAGTAAAGCAGATTGAACGAGAGGGCCCGCTGCGATCCGCTCGGCGATAACGAGCGGAGAGATGAGGCGACTCGAGATAAACCCACCCGCTCGATTAGCCAAGAGCACTCGCTGCACTCCCCCCCCACCCCCACCGCAAGACGAGTCCTCGGCTTGATCGCCGTGATCCATGGGGGAAACGCGCGGTTTCGCCTCGGCGATTGGCCTGGGGCGTCGAGGGGTCCGCGAGGGTCCACGAGGTGGAAGCAAGTGTCGCCCCTCTGCGATTACGATGTAATGCTCGCCGAGCGTGGATTGCCACGGGTCTACGTTACAGGTTGTTGCTCCCCGCGGCAGCTCGCCGGCGTTTAACATCTGGCAATCGACCGGCAATCGTTTCCGAGACGGCGGCAATGACAATTTAATTTCGGCTGCAATTCGCGGCGAGAGACAAGAAAGAGAGAGAGAGAGAGAGAGAGAGAGAGAGAGAGAGAGAGAGAGAGAGAGAGGGAGGGAGGGAGGGAGGGAGGGAGCGGCGCGCGCAACCTTTAAAAGCTCCTTCTCGTTTCGCGTGGGTAATCCATTTTTTTAAATTCCGCGTTTACGAGCTCCGTTAGCTCGCGATGAATACTAGTTCAATGAGGAGAGAGAGAGAGAGAGAGAGAGAGAGAGAGAGAGAGAGAGAGAGAGAGAGAGAGAGAGAGAGAGAGAGAGAAAGGGAGAGAGGGGGGAGGAGGGGAATGTAAGGCGCGCCCCTTTCGAGAAACCGTTCCCCTGGACGACGAGCAATTTCCTGAAATACAAAGTAATTTGGCAAGAGCAGTTCTCGCAACCGGCGATTTTTCGCCGCTAGAATGCAAGCGCGTACTGCACGTACTGCTCTCCGCGGTAATTCGCTCGTTCTTTCCGTCGTTACGGGCGTGCCGGTATCCTACGGTCTTACGGTATCCTACTTTCCGATCGATTTACGGGTGGTAATACGATCGTTGCGGGATTTTATCGTCAAGTGGAAAATGACGCGCGCGGGAACAGTGCCGCCCATGCGCTGTCGCTCGGCGATTGTCGTTCAGGGTCCGTTCCCTGAAGAGAGCATCCCCCTATCGTGAAATCGTCAAAAAGAGGAACCGTGAAAATCGCGCGATCGTACATACGTACATACGTACGGAGATTAATCCTATTCGACGAGGCGGCGGATTGTAGAGTCCCGAACGAAGCGATCGGGAGTCACTTTGGAGCAGCTTTATCTCCGTTGAAACATTCATGCGCGGGGGATGCTCACGGCGACACAGCGTACCCGGATGGAAAATCGACGTATCTCCGAATTACCCGGTGCAGACGGTACGACGGACGGGACGAAAGTTTCCGCCTCTCTCTCCCCACGGGGCTTCCCCGATTTCCGCCGCGCGACTGCGGAACTTTAAAACTTCGTGGTCGACCGAGGATCACCCTGAGGGGGCCGCTATAAGATCCTGCGAGTTTGCGACGCGACTCGGCTCGCACGGCCGAATATGTATCTGCAACATTCACGGAGGGTGAAAAAGTTGCGTCCGGGTCGCGCGGGAGAGCGGGTGATCCCCCCCGGGGGGAGGAGGCGGCGGCTCCTCGCGAAGGCCGCAGGAGTCGATGATGGAGCGCGACCTAGAGGAGAAAAATGGTAAATGAGCGCGTGCTCGAGGAGCATGAAGGGTTAAGGGCCAGCGGATGGTCCCCCGTTTGGAATCGGCCCGGTCCGTTCTCCGGAGCCTCCGTAAAACATTTACGTCGGGGCGGGAAGGTTTTACGCGAAGGAAACGATAGTCCCATACGTCTCGCGGCCACCTATATCCGCTGTTGTTCCCGCCGTTGTAAGTGCGATGCCGGTCCGTGGCCCCCTGCGGAAAGTACATATGGCCGCGCAGGGGCGAAGGAGGCGCGCTAGAGAGGGCGGCAGCCAGCACCGGGGGTGGCTAACATCGGCGCCGTTGCCGCCGCAACACCGCATATAAATATAGCGGGCAAGTCGGCCAGAGTGAAACATTTATTTAGTACCAGGGGATTTTCCAAATGGAGGGAAAAGCGGGCGTAGTAATTCGGCGGAGGCCACGATAACTCGGTTAGCCGGCAGACTTTCGATCTGTATTCTGTCTACCGAGGAGTTTATCACCGTGAGCGCATTCTCCGAGCGCGCTGCTCCTCTCCCTCGCCTTCCTGCCGTCTCCGTCATTGTTACCGCTATTGGCGGAGTTTTCCTTCCGGATCCGCATGCCGATTTTCCTCGCGCTCCGTTATCCGTGCGCGAATACCGCCAGCTGACAACCCTGACGAGCGATCGTGCTCTCGAGGTCAGGATTCGAGGAGCGCTGCGCGATCTCCGCCAACGAGAGCAGGGGCTCGTCCAAAATTACAAGCGGCAATCGCGGCACTTTTCGGTGCTCCGAGATCAAACGAGGCTGCTCCGGGCTCGGTCCCTCCTCTCTCGTGAAATATCCCTCCGAGAGTTGCTGCCTAATTCATCTCCTCATGATTTTTTGATTGATTAAGAGCAACTCGGAGCTGAGAGAGCGTAAAGCGTCGCGAGAGGATAAAAGAATGCTCAATTTCCGTTGGCGGTCAAGACGGCCCGCCCAACTTTTCACTCGCTTCATACGCTTGTGCGACTGTTCGCGGAGGGGGAACGCGGAAAGAACAAATGAAACTTCCATATTCGGACAATCCGGGCACACGACCCGGGCCCCGTTAACGATGGTTCGCGAGCGAAGAAAATTCACGCGGATCGTAAAGAGGAGGGAATTGTGGCCGGCGGAAATTGTATAATGCGCGCGTTGTAAAAAGAGAAAAGAAAAAAAAAAGGAAAAGAAAAAAGAGATAAACTTAACTCTGCCGATAACTCTGCGCACTTTTTAATTTCGTCGCCGTCCATTCTCTCCTCGTCCGCCAGAGTTTTACTATCAACGTGACGGGGACAGCGTGCGCGTTGCCCCAGCTAACTCATTTACATTTCTGAACTGGATTAAGAAGCGCGTAAATATTACACTCAGCCGGCGTTACGGCGCAGCGCGATTAAATACTCGTTGCTTTCGAGGTACGATGAAATTAATCCGTTACGGTGGATTTATGTCCCGACTGGCCCTCGCCGCCTCGCCGCGATCTCCTCATCTAAATCATCGTCTGAAAATCGCTCATCCCTCTCATCCCTCCTCCGCGCTCCGCGAGTAAGCAGCCGGCCCCGATTACCTAATTAATCGAATTCGCCAAATTGGCGGGAAACGTTTTTCGCGCGCTCGGCGCTAATCGCGATCTAATCGAGCATCATGTCGCTCGAAGCGCCCCTGAGCGCTCCGTCTTGTGTTGAAAAAAAAAAGAAAAAAAGAAAAAAAGGAAAGAGAAGAAAAGAAGAAAAGAAAAGGAAAGGAATGAAAGTTTCGACGGCACCGCTGGAAGGATGAAGAAACCGGTGGAGAGGGAATAAAGAATGAAGGAGAGAGAATTTATTTGACGTCACCGCGTCAAGGATTATCATGCAAGAATTATTGCGCGTCTTCCTCGCGCCTCTCGGTTGAGCCCCTCCTCCTCTCCCCGATTAAATTGGGCGCGCTAGGATGCGAGAAACGTTTAAAAAACACGTGGCAGCGCGATCGACGATCTCGTAGTCGTCGTCGTCGTCGTCGTCGTCATTGGGGGAGGAGGGTGAAACGCCGGTGGATACGGCGCGGTGGTGCGTGAGAGAAGCGTGTGTGCCTGAGACTTAATAGAAATACAATAGAGTATATTGAGAGAGGGTAGCCGCCCTCTCCCCAGGCGGCAGTTCGCCTCGGAGAATAAATCAAACTCCAATACGCTAAGTGGTTACGGATGACGTAAACCAGACTCGCGCTGCATTCTGGCCTGGGCGACCGCGTCCCGAGATTAAATTCTATTTAATTTCGAGCTCCATGAAATTCCGGGAGGACAGGTCGCAGTATTTTCCGTTAAACGGGAAATCGGATTAACGCTCGATACTCGCGTCTCGATCGGGGGACAGGCGCGCGCGCGCGCGCATCCTCGTACTTTTATCCGGGAGTATCGAAAGTGCGGCTAATCTCGACGCAACGTTTCATTCCCCGGAGTCACCCCTTTCGAGATTAACCGATAAAATCGATGAAGATCGATCGAGAGTTTTCCACCTGCGCGTAACTGATCCAAGGAGAGGATCCGCGTCGCGGATAGATCGTAATTTAATCGCGGATCATGCTTCCGCTCCGTATCGTCGATCGTCAACACGCTTTACGCGTCTTACGGGTATTAATAATCGGAGAACAAGCGCTCGCTTTGAGGAAACGTCGGCGCACGCTGAGGGAGAAACTTTGAGCGGACTTCCGTTCAGAGCCATCCGCTGGATTTTCAGCTGGCGGCCATGTTTTCATTATACCGCGCTATGTCCGGTGCTCGATCACGTTGTCTCCTCAACCAATGCTCTCTCTCTCTCTCTCTCTCTCTTCTGCTCTCCAGCTAGCCATGCTGGATATGCCCTTTCCCCAACCGCTCGAGTGGCTGTTCCACCTTTTGCAAAAGCAGTGATATTTCAGCAGCTGCGCCGCTCGCGGCGTTGGACCTCGCCTCACAGTCAACGAGAACTCTAATTTCATTACGGCAGGTCTCTTGGGTCGAGAACAGTGCCGTAGTAACCGCGCTACGAGGGTGACGCAGTCGCAGATTCGGACAGCAAAGATCCGAGCCATTTCAATCTCCTTGCAAATCTCTTTCGATCCATGTACGTATTGTTGAAAAGAAAAAGAAAAAAAGAAAAAGAGAGAAAGAGGGAAACAGGGACAGGAACGTCGTTTGATCCGGCCATCAACGTCTCTCGAGACGTCTGCCGAGTTGAACTCTGGCGAGTGCAAGAGCCTCGAGACGCGTCCCGTATGTCGGGCTCGCGGGCGATTGGTGTGATCGGCACGCGTGATCGTAATGTTTCCGGCGGTACTCGGCTCGGTATTCGCGATACCTTATTGGCTAGTAAAACTGCCAATTGTCTCAAAAGCTCGGCCTCGGCCCAATAATGAGGGATTAAATATTAAGGGGCGTATCCTGCGTGAGGTCTCGCTCAATGTTCCTTTGTTTTACGGCGCGACGTGAGCAGAAAGCAACATGGCGAGCCGAGCACCTAACGCGATTAGACCCCTAACGTTTCTTTTCTCCTGGCCGAGAGTGCGAGCATCGGGAGATCGCGGTCGTCCGAGATTGGATGCGATGCCACCGCATCGGAGAGGGAGGAAGAGAGAGAGGGAGGGAGGGAGGGAGGGAGGGAGGGAGGGAGACGAGGTTCGAGGCTATTCCGCGAGGAAAGAAATCAACTTTAATGCATACCGCTTGCGTCGCCCGACGAATGATTAACCCAACGAAATCGGTCGCATTACCGTAAATGGATATTTAGCCAGCGCAGGGACGCGCTCTCGTTCATCCTTTTGCGCCACCCTCGTAATTGCGAGACTCCTCGGGGTCGGTCGAGATCTTTAGCGGGATTCAATCGAGTTCTCACGATCACGATGGAGGATTACGTTTCTAAAGATACGTTTCGAAAATGTATGTCCGCGAGCCGTCCTGCCCTTGCAGACGAGCAACGGCACACGGAAGCGGACGCAAGAGTGCACGAAAGAAATTACGTCAGGATCGCCGTGAGAGACGCGGATATCTTTACCGCAAACGTCGGGTGTTTGTCACGTTCGTTTCAGGCGGAGCGCGATTCTCATGAAGAATGCAGAGTCGACAAGGATACCGGCTCATTCGTATTAGGCCAACAATGGAGGCGCACCAACGAGAAGTTTTAAATGTTTCAGGAATTCGTCGTGTCGACATCGATTTCCAGGAGCCGCGCGCAAACAACCGACATTCGTCCCGCGAAATAATTCCCCGAGCATGCTCCGGCAAGGAGCATCCTAATTCCTCCGAATACCGTGAAGCCTCTCCGATACTGGAGACAATTTCTCTTCGAGCTCCAGATTCGCGTTCGCTCGACGAATGAGAACGAATGAGAGGAAAGCTTTAGGCTGGGAAGAGGAAAATCGCGTCGAATGGCGCACGTTGAAAAAGGGCATATCTCGCGGTTATCGCCGCGCGCGGTATCCTTGGCATTTGGAGAACGAGACGTTGATACTTTCCCCTCTCTCTCTCCCTTTCTCTCTCTCTCTCTCTCTCTCTCTCTCTCTCTCTCTCTCTCTCTCTCTCTCTCTCTCTCCCTCTCTCTCTCTATGAATCTCGGATCACGGCTAGGGGATTGAATCTCGTTCGGTGGAACGGTCATTCCGCGGACGGGGCGCGTCGGCCATCGAAAAAGCGAGCAAATGACGGACGAACCAGCAGGCTTGATAGAGGCGCCCGCGCATGCGCGCGGACGCGCGCAACTAGCGCGCGATTACGCCGCGATTATGAAGAAACCGATGACGCGCATGCGCAGTGCGGCCGGCCGCACTCGCTCGCGCACGGATTCGCAAATTGCATCGGTGCAACCGATGATGCTCCATTCCGCGGCGTAATGCGGCTCGTATCGCGCGATCGCAATCGGCCGTAATTAATGCCGCGTTATTCCGCGTAATTCGTTAGGAGGCTGCTTGAAACGCGCGCCGGGCATATCGCGATGAAAACGTGTTATTACGTTCGCCAAGGAAAATGAGCGATCGCGATAGGCGGCAGCGCAGCTGTACTTTGGAACACTCTTACATGCTCGCTTTGCTCGTTGAATCGCGCGCCCGTTCAGCTCGCTACTTTTGCACACGCGCGGTACGGCGAAGCAAAAGTCCTTTACGCATAGAGAATTTCTTTACTGCCGAATTGCGAGGAAATCCGCTGTCGTTCGAGCGAGCGAGTAGAGACGAATGAACGAATGCGCAAACGGCACATTTTCGCCGTCATCGTTGCGCTCTGCTCCGTCGCGCGAAACGAGAGAGAATAATATCGGGAATTTCTTGTTCATAATCTAAATTATGATACGCGCTAACGGCGTACCTCTTATATTTCATTCGCATTCGTGTGCGCGAATCAATTTTATCGCGTCAACGCGATTGGAGGATGCGCCGCGCGCGATAAATAAATCGCGCTCCGCGGTTCGCGGAGCCTCGCGTCGATCATAAATCAAGGGATTTCGAGCTCGGAATTCCGCATCACGGAAACACCACTGGTTTCGGGCTAATGTTTCGTCATCGATATTTCACTTTGGTCCCATGAAACGCCAGTGCTCCGATAGTCGGTTACCGCTGATGCTTCGCGTGAATTCGCGTGAATTCGAAAGCGCTCGGCGCTGAGTCGCTGATCGACGAAAATCGAAAGATCCCTCGATGACGTAAACGGCGTCACGACGACTCCAAACGTCTCGATGTAAACGAGAGGTTGCAACGAGAAGACAGAAAAACAGGACGAGACAAGAAGATGAAGAAGGATCAGCGCAAAGTTCACTGGCGCTTCAAAGCGAGTTGGATCGCGGCGTGTCGGTGCACGCGGGCGGGGGGGAGGGTGCGTGGGCACGGGGGTGGGAGGGCGGGAGGGAGGGAGGTGAACGCGTAAGGACGAGTAGGCAAGTGGTGGCGAGTGGAAACGCGCGGCGGGGCGCTGAACGGTGCAGCGAGAGAGGGAGTGAGGAAGAGGGAGGGGGAGGGGGGAGAGAGAGTACTAAGCTAGAAACTCATTACGCTCGCTCCGCCTCTGCCGTTCGACGAAGCGGCGGCCAATCGGATACCGCCGGATCGTAATCGCGCCGGTGCACGGTTTAATCTCGGCATCGCGCCCGAGTACGGCACAGCCGTGCCGGCGCGATGCACCGCGGCCGCGAGTGCACGTCGCCGACGCACTCTCACACGGGCACTCGCGGGCACCGAGATGGCCAACAACCGCCGACCGACCGTCGTGTCAAGCGACGTGCACCCATCGCCCGGATGCAGGACCGTGCGAGCGCGCGGCAGAGCCCGGCGGCTCCCGGCTGTGAATCTCGGATCTTTCCCCTCTCCCTCCTCGCGGTGTATCCCATCCGGCGTGAATTAAAGGTCATCCTCGATGGATCGTTTATCGGACAGCTGACTGCGATGGGAACTCGACTCTCCTCGATGTCGAGGACGAGATATCATCGAGCCTTGAAATCAACAGCAGGGAATTAATTTGTACGGAATGTCTAACGGAAGCAATGAAAAACAGAAAGATCCAGTGGACACTGACGGAGCGCTGAGACGACAATGAGAGAAAGAGAGGAACGGATTCGCGGATGTTAATGCGCAAAGCGCATCGATCGATTGTCGCAGCGAAACGTTGGAGCTCTCGTAAACGTATCGTCGGATATCGAATATCGTCAATGATACGCGCGACATTCTCGACACCAAGAACGCGACACGAGAAGCGAGTGAGAAGAAGAAATTTGGCCGCCAGTCACCGAGCTGCCGATGTTCGGCGAATTAGCTTTAATAATTGAGGCCGATGTTCTCGCGATGCTTGCGCGGTCGCTCCGCGACTGGACCGCGATTGTGTTTTTTTCTTTTCTTTTTTTTTTTTTTTTTAATGCGCCACGCGACGCGACGCGCGCGTTACGCGCGTTCTTTTCATTATACATTTATAGCAGCGTGATCGGAATTTTATTCTCTCCGTCTCTCTCGCCTTTTTTTTAAACAAGGCTCAACGTTGCGCGCCGGCCGCTTCCGTGCGCCGGATCACAATGACATCTCTCTAAATATAAAATAAATATTCATCCGCCGCTGGGAATAATTCAGCCGGCCTATAAAAGTGGATGCGCGTTTGATAAAGCGACGTACGAGGGATTCGCGGGAGCATTGTAACGAGCGTTGCTGCGAGTGACGTGTTTGTATCGGCGAGGAATATTCGGGGGGGAGGGGGGAAAAAAGCGGGACGGAACGCTGAATTTTTAAACGCCGAACAGATAAAGCGCGTTAATTTTTAATCCGATTTATCGTCCGGAAACAACTATCCCTCTCCCCTTTCCCTTCCCCCTCCCCCTCTCCCTCTCCCCACCCACCCACCCTCCGCTCCTCTGTGGCTCGATAAATCAGCAGCGAGCATTCCTCGCGAGGGGAGAGTCCGATGCGTCACGTTCCGACTTCTGGGCCGATCCTGACGAGTGGCGTTAAATAAAGCGACAAGCACAGCTTGTCCTTTGGCCGCTTTCCCTTTCCCTCAGGCAGCGGCTATTCCGCTGCTTGGAGGGAGCGATGGACGAACGAGCTCCTCGGGTCTCGCGTGTGCGTTGAAAATCCGCGATCCGCTTTTGGTAAGGCTCGGCTCGCATTCAGCGCGAACAGCGCGAAGCCGCGCAGCGGCATGAGAGGGACGATTGGCGGCGGGGTGGTTGGCGCGACGTTAAGAAGGGACGGGAGAGAAAAAGGAAACGGCGAGAGAGAAAGAGAGAGAGAGAGAGTGAGTGGGGAAGAGGGAGCGGGAAAGGCGGCGGGAAGGAGAGGAGCGAGGGAAAGGAAGAAGAGGCAGAGACCGAGACTGAGCGAGCGAGAGGAAAGGAGAAGGAGGACCGGGGGCGGGCGGGATGAAGGAGGAAGGGAAGGAGAGAAAGGGAGGGCACTCGTACACGTTGAAATTGCCCGGCCATTAACGATACTATGTTATTACGCTTGTCCTTTTTTGCTCTCTGGCCTCCACTCGTGCGCGTTCAAGCCGTCAGCGGCCATCTTGGAGCGTAGAATTGAGAAAGAAAAAGCGCGGGGAGGAGGACGGGAACGTCGCGTCGCGCGGTATCCTTCGATGGAGAGTATCGGTATCGCGAATCGATTGATTGGCGGAACGAACGATGCAATCTATCTCGGTGATCGCAGCTTCGGTAATGCGATCGCGATTTCGGTAATGAACGCGTCATCTTCGGCGCCAACAGACGCGAACGCGTCCCAGCGCGCTGGTTATCGCGTTTACGTTATCGCGAATAAATAAATGCAAGTAGATAAATGAAGCATATCGTGTGCAATCTTGCAATCTTCTCACTGGGCCTCTCTCTCTCTCTCTCTCTCTCTCTCTCTCTCTCTCTCTCTCCCTCTGGGTTGTTCTCAAACTTATTCATCTTCAACTCTGCGAGTCACGCTCGAATCTCGGATATCCGACGACGACGCTGACGCTGACAAGGCGAACGGGGTCAGCGGATTTATATATTAACGTTCCATGCGAATGGAACATGCGAGCGAAGCTGCAATCATCGTTCGAATGACTCGAGTCGTCTAGATCGGCTCGTTGCCGATTGTCGAAGGGACGGCAGGAAAGGGATAGATCGATCCGTTATTAGTCGCGTTACCTGTAATCTCTCTGCTCGCTCCCATCGAGCCATCGAGTATCGATAATCATTTCGTTTCGACTCTTGACCCACGCGACCCAGGGCCTATAATCAAGCGCGAATCGTGTCCAGCTCTTTTTTTCCGAAGCGTTTAAAACGCTTACGGAACGCGGCATCGACGCGGGCTCTATTCCTCCCCTCCCTCTCCTTCTCTTAGCCCCTCACCCTCTATGCCCTCTTCCACCCTCTGCGGCACATAGCCATGTAGCAGCGTCCGTCTGCCTCCTTCCCTCTCTGTCGCGCCGTCGCTCTCCCACTCCCCCTGCAACAATCGTCTTCGTCGTCGTCGTCGTCGTTGTCGTCGTCGTCGTCGTCGTATTTGCGGTGCCAATTTCCCAAGACTGCCATTTGCCGGGCATTAAATCGTTTTCGACTGCTATCTGGCACGACTTGGTCGTGACTCCGCGACCCTCGCGGTCGACTTTACACGGAACGCTGCGACGTCGTACCGCGCGGGAGGGGGACTGGGTGGTTCCCCGAGGGGGCACAGCGTGGCCGCCGTCTGTCTCGAACGGCCAGCTAGCTTGTGAGAATCCCTGACGACGTTCCTAACGGTTAACCACGAGGGAACAGATGGGAAATCGATCGGATTCGAGGACGAAGAGAACGCGAGCCGCGCTCGAGCGAGCTCGAGCCGCGAATTCGCGAGTCAAAGGCGATTCGAGCCGCGTGATTCCTACTACGTTCCCGAGTATCGTCGGTGCTTTAAACCGTGCCGTAAAGCTTACCGCTTTATTTGAATTGCAAATGCAATCGTGCCGAAATCCACGCGCGGTATCCACCAGCGCGGCATCCTCCAGCGCGGCGTGCGGTTCTACCAAATTTTTTACGCTGCTCTACGTTTACCTCCCTCGTGTTCGTCGCGACCCCTAAAACGTAAAGAGCACGATACGTGATATACGCAACGGAATGTAGTATGAGAGGAATGTGAATATATATTTTATATTTGCGTGCGTGTGCGTGCGTGCATGCGTTTAAAGAATTCCATTAAGTATCACACCCATCTTACAAACATTTCGAAGAAAATTATGTCCGACATTGATATAGATTCGTTCCCGCGATAGAATCGGCTATTATCAAGCTGATCTTTATCAAGCCTTTATCAAGCCGGCTACTGTTGTAAATATCAAAAGACAAAGAGATTTAAACAACCAGCGTGGAAGCGTGCGACGAGCTTTCCGCGACGAGCATCTTGAACAATGATCGTGGATGAATACGCGCACGAGGGGAATCCCGTTCAGCATCCGGACCCGATAAGATTTGCCGCGTGCCGGGGCGACGGATCTGGTTTACGAGAAAGCTCGTCGTCGCCGTGCACGATTATTAAAACGTGCCGCCGACTAGGCGGACCCGCGAGAAGGGAAACACGAGCCGCACGGCTCTTCGGGATCCTAAATTAAATCGCTCTCCTCTCTCGTTGTTTTGCGATCGGGAAAGGATTCTGATCGGCGCCGCGGCAAGTTGAGAGCGTTCCGGTGTCGCTCGCAATCGGGGGCATAAAGTGTCCACATAAAGCAAAGTCCTGGTAGTTCGAGAGAGGACCCAGGTGCGTCGCGAAGCGCGCCAGTTCCTGGGACCGTGTTCGCCGCGCCGTACATTTATCTTTCCCTTTCATTTTCCTGAGCAAATATTTTTCGCCCTTATTGGGCATTCCGTGATCTTCTTTACGGTGAATGTCTGTACATAAGGAAGATTCATTTGCGGAATCCTTTCGGCTATGTCCGAACAACGAGATTGCGTCAATAATTTTGTAAACTGAGATACAACTGAGATGCTGTGCCGAGCTGAAATTCGCTCGAAAATTACAATTTGCGGTTAAAGTATGTTTCACGTGAAAATCTTTCGCTCATCAAGATAGATATACATTTCATCCTTGTATTTGGACGATTTATTATTTTATTATCCTCTAGAACAATTCTCGACAACTGCCGGACATGAAATCTCAAAATGGACTAAAATAGTCGTATAGCCGAGGTATGGCAGCCAAGAGTGAGAATCTTGACCGTCCGAATTCAAGTCTCGTTATCATTGGAATGTTAAAAGGCCGTCTCCTCGTCAGCTTGGATTTATTCGAATTAAAAACCCGCAGGAACGCACGGCGCCGAGTGCATCTCGCCGCATTCCAGCCACTAAGCTTAATGCTGGCGCCATCTCTGTGTTCCTGACGTAAACGCGTCGCGAGATTGTCGGTAAGTATATGAGTATCCATCGCAGTTCTGTTGGTTGATTATCTCAAGAGTCGATTCCACCCGCGATCCGATCTACATCCGCTGTATCATCGGTCGGTAACCGTTCTTTTGTTATCTACATATTATCCATTCAATTTGGTTACGATCTTTCCCACGATGGTGTTAACGCAAATTTTGCAAATTTTTGGAATTATTCTCGAACTATCCTCGATGTGTCATCATTACGAAGTCGGCAATGCGGTTGGAATTTGTTCACCCGTGCGGATCAAATTAGAAATTAATTTTTTATCTGGATTATCAATCAAATAAAAGTTTTTAATGCATATAGAGATAGCATCTCTATATGAGATAGTGCCGATTTGTACAAACAATCTCGTGAATTTCACACACGTTGAAACGAGTGAAAGTTGTTTTCGAGAACATTCATAACAATTAATAATCTCATTCGATTGTTAACTTAATCGAGCATCAAGATGAGTGAAACGACTGAATTGCCACCAGGAACAGCTTCGCTACTCGAGGAACTCAACAGTTTGTATTAATCTGGTGTTTATATATAAGTAACGATAAGATTATGCCAATATATTTCTATTATATTCTTTTTTCATATTATGTTATTTTTGTATTCAGCTATTCATTTATCTTTTTTACAGTATAATATTTGAAAGCATTATAAATTAAATTATTTAAATTATTGAACGAGTTAAAGTGCCAACATTTTCATCCGATAATTATAAAGATATATTGATATTATTAAGATATACTTAAATCATAGAACATCATTTGATTTATGCCTAGAAAAGTATATTCATCATACATAAGTGTTTAACAATAAGATCATACAGATATATTTCTATTACATTTCTTCTCATATCTCTATTATCTTTATTCTCGTATTCACAATTATTCTTTTAGCTTTTTTTAAATACGCTTGGAAGTATCATAAATAACATCATTTTAATTATTAGATAAATTTAAGCGATAAATTTAAAATTTTCATTTGCCAACTATGTAAGAAGATTATATATTGTATATTGTATCAATATATTATTAAATATATATTTCGGTCATAGTGCATTTGCTTTGTGTCTAGAAAAGCTGATGGTTCTGTTAAGGGATGGCAGAACACTGATTGGAGTTTTAAGAAGTGTTGATCAATTTGCTAATATTGTACTGCAGGATACCATCGAACGAATTCACGTTAACAAAGAATACGGTGATATACCGAGAGGTATTTTTATAGTGAGAGGAGAAAATGTGGTGCTTCTAGGAGAGATAGTAAGCATTTTAAGCATTTTTCACATGAACATACATACTATCCTTGATTATAAGAAACTACGATGTAATGTTTACATCGTAACGTGTTGTGCTTCATATATGTACTAATGATTTATGACATGATGCTCAAACAAGTATTTTCATTATAGGATTTAGAAAAGGAAAAGAATTCGGTATTAAAACAAGTATCGGTAGATGTTATCTTGGATGCTCAGAGACACGAACAAGAATTAAAGCAAAATGAAAAGCGTCACATGAACAAAATTAGTTTTAAACAACGAGGCTTCTCAGCGAGTTGTATGCCGGATTTAAGTCACGATGATATGTATTGACTATGTACAAATCGTACATCGTACTATGTATCTGTACGATTTTGTATTTTGTACGGTTTTAATTAACTTACATTATATTTGACTGTAATGACTGCTACTATATGATTTATAAGACTATATTACTTTCTTGATACGATATCAGAGAATATTCCTGAAAATGTATCTCTTACAAGAATTTATCTCGCTTATATCTTATATATATATATATATATATATATATATATATATATATATATATATATATATATATATATATAAGTAAAAATAAGAAAGCTAGTTGATTCTAATTAGGTGTCATAAATCAAGTAGCACAAAATTTTATAGTGCCCGTGATGCACGTTAATCCTGTATATAATTCAAAAATAATTTTTGAAATATCTGGTTTCGTAAATAACAATAAAATTATAGAACAAATATACTATGACTCATCATAATTTTATTTATATTTATTAACAAACTTTGCATGTGCTGTGTCAAGTTACTTAAGGACGTAGGAATCATTAAACTTGATATCAAAGTATACGCTTATGTATTATGCAACTTGAAGAGTACAAAATAAATTAGAAAAATATACATTAGAAAAATACTTAATTACATCTTTTCGCAGAGTGTACAACTTCTACATTCTCATCAAGATGAAAACACGAAAAAGAAATTCAATTCTTTGAAACGTTTTGCATTATATGCATATAATAAAGTTTCACTCTCTATAAATAGAATATAAGCAAGCATCGAGTTGCTCGGTCAAAAAGTGGGCTTAAACGAGTCTACATAAAATCATATCGACGAGTTTAAATTAACAGTTCTTTTTCTTTTTAAGTATACAAAGTGTGAAAACTCACCTAAACTCAACTATATTAATGTTAACGATTAACGAATAAATTAAAACGACGTCTCTTGAAAACTATCCTTCATATTTGCCGAATCTAACATCGATTCATTTTGAGGCTTGTGTTTGAGCTCTTCGATCCTCGTGGCATTAATTGCGTTCTCTTTGGCGGACCTCTTAGAATCGTTTCGTTGCAAGCTGGTCCCTCGTTTTCTCGGAGAAGTCGATTCCTCTGTCTTTTCAGTAGAATTATTCGCGCTATTCGTGCTACCGGATGCTATACCGGAAGTATCAGACTCTGGTTGATTACCATCCAAACAGCATAGCAAACTGTCGGATAATGTATCGTTATTCAGGATATTCAAGTCGGATTCCGATTGTTCAAAGTCTCCCGTTCGCGACGTAAAACTAAGATCCACGGGACTGGCCGTTAAAACGCTTCGCGATAGCAAATATTCCTTGAAAGTGCTCGTTATCGATGTCGAACTTTGTTGCGTACAAGCGCAACAATTACTGACAAACGAAGAGACACAGTTATGCTTTTCGAACGTATGTAACTCTTTGTTCTCCTTATCGTCGGCAACGTTCGCGTGAGGCAGTGCGTTTTCGATACTGTTGTACGTCTGAGATTCTTCCAAGATGGAGACGTAATTTATTGCACCGATCGTGTTTAAATTGGAGCCACAAAAGTTTGGCGTGTTGGGCTGATTGCAATTGTTGCCGGTAACGAGATTGCAGAGATTCGACGTTGAGACCATCATCACCGGCTTCCGAGAGCGTGGAGTCATCATCGTTTCCTGTTACAAATCATGGGATGTTAATAATAATTTTGTCAAAGGAGAACTTATTATTAGTACCGTCGTATCGTTTCATATATACCTGCATAGCTTTCGTCATTTTTGTCGCGCTTTGCGTTATCGGACTCATGCTTCTATCGTTGTTAGTAATGGGAGTTAGGATATAGTCATTAGTAGCCAAGCTTCGTCGTAACAAGCTCGACGGCGTCGAGGTATGGACGGCGTACACGTTTCTGAATCTATTTTTTACTATCGGCGACTGTAAATTGTGCGCACATACACCTTCGCCGTGCGGCTCAATGCTCGAGGTCTTGGATAGCTTTACGTTCGACGTGCAGGCTTTTGAGGAAGAGGTTTGTACATTTGGCATCGCAGCGAGTGCAAGCACAGGTTCCGAGTTTTGACGGACTAATTCGCTATCCTTCATTAACGAATCATCACTGTCAATCGTATTATGAGTGGAATATATGTCAAGCGGCTCACTAAACTGCCGCATCAGTTTACCGGAATCACCCTTGTTACGAGTAGTCATCGCATTGATCTCTCGTAAACTTGTGTCCGAACTGAATTCCATCGAACCTAAGCTTTGTTTCGCGTTGCATTGCAGATCTTGTTTATCAAACTTATCTTTCTTAGACTGAATACACAGCTTCCTCTTTATTTTACGGTTTATAAAGCTCTCGTTCTTAAGGCTATCTACGCTATTACTCATGTGTTTGGCGCACAAAAGATCGTTATTGATCGTATCACAGTTCTCTGTGCTAAGTTCGTCGTTCGATTTGCTAAGAAGCGCTTTCGTCGGGAGCAATGACTCCTCTAGTTTCTGTACATTAACGTGCAAAGAAGAATATTAGTACGAATACGTAAACGAATATATAAACGTGCTGTTATTAAAAACACATGACAAACACGTAGAAAGTATCGTATAAAGTAAGATAAAGAATGCCTACCGCTGACAACATATTCTCCTCGCTGCTCGATCTGGTAATATTGCATCCGATGTTGATGTCGACAAACTTTTTATGACCCAAGATCTTCCTTTGAAAGATATGTTTCTTGATGGAATCACCGAGACTCTTGGTTTTGCAATTTTTTGCAACGTGTCGGGGTGTACCTTGACCGTTCTCTTTGTTGAATTGTTTCACGAGCCGCCGTTTCTTGGCTGATTCCGGCATAGCTTGTATATGTGCGTACAGTTGAGCCAGAGCTGCCTGTGTATCCTGCGTAGAATTTGCCTTTGCCGTTAAATTACGATCGACGAAACTGAATACGGTGTGGGCCGTACCAGTCGTGTCTGGTACAGATTCGTTCAACTGCAATTGCAAACCTTTCATTGTTGGACACACAAAAAAAAATAAAGGATGGGATGTATCTTAAATTTTATATTTAAATTTCTAACATCTTTCTTACATCGGTTTTCTTCGGACTCAACAGTTTCCTTTCTTGTTCCACCCAGTATGCTCTTATATCCGTAGCCAATTTCACTGGAATCTCAAATAATTCCATGGCCTTTCTGATCATGAATGCGACCAAGCATGATAAATTCTGAGAATTGATGTGCAGTGCTTCGGGTGAAAGTTTTCGTGGACATAATAAATGCGGCGTGAAAAGAGTGGCCAGCGTGTCGCTATTCATTTTGTTGCTGTGCTCGTAGCTTGCAGTCTTGTTCAGCAGAGTAAGAATGGCCTTCAGTAAGATTCTGTTAGGAGATGGCAAAAGTAGAAGAAGCAGTTGCAAGGAACTCAATAATCTCATATCGTGCATCTTTGCATCCAAGCTACATAATTCTGCAAACAATTTATACGATCATAGCGTATACGTCAAATACAAGCACACGAGAAATTTGTTTCCATGCCTTTGTTTATTACCGGCTATTTGGCAATGTGCTGGATAATGCAAATCCGTCAGAAGCGGTTCCGATAGCTCTGACAGAAATCCTTTCAATACAGACGCGCAATCGTGCACGCTAAATCGGCCATCATCAAGATTCAAAGATACGCCCTGAGACATAGCTGTTTTCAAGTCCTGTTGCCTTGTCAATTTTCCAGTTCGTCGGAATATTCCTTCCTGCATGATATCTGTATCACGTGAGGGAACAAACATGTTTATTTCTGTCGGATCCTTTACCAGCTAATAATTTTACTTACTCTCTTCTTTGGATAAATAATCTATCAGTTGCGTTACATGATTGATACCATCCTCGGATAAGGTAACACCTTCCATACCCTTCTCTAAGCTACCCGAAGACTTGGATTTTTTGGTAAAACTCAAAAGACCCCATTTTTTCAATCTCGCTTTCTCGATAGTACCATCACTGCTGAAAAGAAAAAGTTAAAATCGAAATGTCAAAATCTGCATCATTCAGTTGTATAGTTTTCATAGTACCCTTACGATAATTTGTATACGTTGTTGGACATTGCATTTATAACTTGGAAATCGAACGAACAAGATGACAAATCGTCGAACGCGAAATGAAAATTTTAATTATCAAAATACGTTGTCAACAACGTATTATTCGTACGAGAAGGACGAGATGATCAAGAGATGTCGATATCACTGATAAAAGTCATTTTACTTACTCTTCCGTATTGAGATCCAATTCGAAGGACAGATGCATTCTCACAAGTGTATGAAATTGTTCCGGATTGACCCTTCGCATCCTAAATGCCAATTTTCCGTCCACTCCATCATTAAAATCTGCCATCGTTAAACAGAATAGCGCGTACGGCAATTTAAACGCGGCTCCAGTAAAAGACACGGAACGTTTCTCACATGAGATCAAACTTCGCATCAGCGTATCAGTGCAACAGCGCACCAGCGGAAGCAAAAGGCGAAGCTCTTGATTCGTTGATTCTAGTTACATTTTATATACGCGTTTTATTTTCTATGTCAATGATTCTTGACAACTGAGTTGATTGGTTGGAGGAGTGCGCACACGAAGCAGAGCTGTGAGAAATTTTTTCGACATTACCACTGCCAATTTTAGTGACTTGGTGATCGTTATGTTTGTCGAAATTGTTTTTCTAAAAAAAAAAAAAAAAAACAACAGGAAAAATAAAAATTGTTTCGCCAATGTGCTCTAACCTAACTTCTATGCAATTGAATCTTCCTGATTAGAATCGCGTAGCTATTTCGAGTTAAGAAACATAAGTTAATTAGCAATGGCTGCGGACACTGTAATTAGCAACGAACAGGTGATTTTTGCTACTGGAGGTTATGATCACACTATCAAGATATGGCAGCCGCACACAGGTGTCTGTCAACGTACATGTCAACACGCGGATTCTGTATCCTTTGAATCCCTTGAAGCAGATGATGCAGCATTTCATGATTCTTGTGATATTTTTACATCCTAAAATTCACACTTTTCAATCATTAGTCAATCGGAAACTTTCAACAACTTTTTCTGTAAAGTTTCTTAACAAAATCTCAGCAAATCAATGCATTGGACATTACACCCGATAAATACGTTGTAGCTGCCGCTGGATACCAACATATACGAATGTATGATTTGGCATCAAGCAATCCTAATCCAGTCATCAATTATGAAGGCGTATCAAAAAATATCACTAGCCTGGGCTTTCAGGTTTGATATTATGTGTCATTAAAAGATATCTCTTTAATTTTAAGGGTATGTCATTAAATTTAATGGTTCTCTCTTTATAAATAAATAAATAAATAAAAAATATCTCAATCTATCAAACTCTGTAATAATTTATATGTATCTCTTATAAATAGGAAGAAGGAAAATGGATGTTTACGGGAGGAGAAGATTGTTCTGCAAGAGTGTGGGACTTAAGGTATCAATATGAATCATTTTCACAGTGTAACATAATATAATATAACATGATGGAAAGAATGCATGATCTAAATAATAATTAATAAATTTTAATTAATAAATAATTAATAATTAATAAATTTTACAATAGATCCAGCAGTTTCCAATGTCAAAGAATATTTCAAGTGTCTGCACCAGTGAATTGTGTTTGTTTACATCCCAACCAAGCAGAACTGATTGTTGGAGATCAAAGCGGAGTTATACATTTATGGGACCTTCGTTCCGATCATAACGAGCAGTTGGTATGCCATTCATATTTTTATATTTGAAGAGAAATATTAATTATTTTTTAAGTAAATTTAATCTCTATACAAAATTCATTAGCGATACAAAAGAAAGAATTTATAAAGATTAGATATAGATGCACAAGAATTTCAGTAATGCTAATAATAATTTGCCATTTAAACACTTTTGTCACAGATTCCTGAAGCTGAATCATCTATTCAGGATATTTCAGTAAATCATGATGGTACTTATATGGCAGCTGTGAATAACAAAGGACATTGTTATATTTGGACGCTTACGGGCGGCTCAGGAGAAGAGCCAACAAAACTTAATCCTCGTCACAAACTTTTAGCTCATAAACGTTATGCTCTTCGTTGCAAATTTAGTCCTGATTCTACGTAAGTATATATATATAATTTTTTTTTAATAAAATAGAAATTTCTTCAATTTTTATTGGTATCTTGTACATGTAGCTATATTTTAGTTTGCTGAAATACACTAATAAATAATAAAGCAATATTCTTTATGTATTCTCTTACATTTCTTTAAGTAAGATTTAAATTAATCTGTTAAGACTACTGGTAACGACTTCAGCTGATCAAACTGCTCGGGTATGGAGGACAACGGATTTCTCTGAAGTTCAAATTCTTCAACATGAGGCTAAGCGTTGGGTTTGGGATGCAGCATTCAGTGCAGATTCTCAATATATATTTACCGGTATTGCATATTTGTAGTCTTTCAATCCATTTTTAATATGCCAATATGCTACAAAAATTTATCATCTTCTAAATCATTTTTCAGTTTATAATTCGTTAAATATTTTTATTGGATATTTACAGCTTCTTCGGATGGAGTCGCGCGTTTATGGAATGTCTCTACAGGAACAATAGAACGAGAATATCAAGGACACCAGAAAGCTATCACCGCCATCGCTTTCCGCGACGAGATTATACCTGTCAGCTAAATGTAAAAAGTAAATGTTGTAATATAATCTTTTTCCTATTTTTATATAAAATTAGGAACTTACGCAACGAATTATTTTATGACTGATTAGATGACTGATCTTTATTTTTTATTATTGTTTGTAATATATTATTTTCCTTTTTTTCTTCGACAATTTTTTTTTCTTTCAACTTTTCACATAGCTAATTTTTTCGTTGAATTAAATATAAGACGTATTCAAATGATAAATTTAACAAAATAGTTAAATAATAGTATATATAAAATAGTATATATCACATATATTTAAAAACATAAATAGACAAATTGGAAAATATGTTTAAAACTTGAAAGAAAAAAAGAGATAAAAAAGAATAATTGTAGAAATATTTAAACGTGTACAGAGATATTTTACAAATGTATACAAAGCTCAATGTAATAATATAATAATTAAACTGATTTAAATAGTAAAATATACTATAAAATATTTCTATTTTACATAGATGTAACAGTTCTTTTTACTTTCCCCTCTTTTATTTGGTTTATTAAATTCGCAGTCTTAAAATAAGTTTACACTTATTAAAGCATATATCACAAAGCAGTATATAACTACATATGTATGATAAACTTTTAAGTATATGAATGAACAAATACTATAGTAGCGATAGCTTAGCTAACGAGTAACGAAGATTCAACCATTTATTTTTGCTAAAATACGAACTGAACAATGCATAACAATGTATGCATATCTTATAGCGCTTTGTCTCTCTCTCTCTCCCTCTCGACATTTTTGCAATTTTTTACATAATAATCTTGCCAATTATTCAAGGATAATTCAACTCTAAATAATTTTTATTTTAATGTTTATTTCGCTAACTCAATTTGAGAAAGCACAATTACTAGCAAAAGAAGATAGTTTCACTTCATGATATTTATTATATTGTTACTAATTATGTGTGAATACAAACACATAAAATGATCTTATATACGAGTAAGTACTATATCATATTCTGAATATAACTACGATATAATAAATCTCATAAAGTGATATTCTAATTGCATTTCAATTATTCTGTTTGCATTCATAATATAAGATAGCATTCCTTTTTTTTCTTTTTTTTTATCTAAATCACTAATAAATATCTTTAAATCATAATTTTATCCGAATAAAACTAGGGTAAATTAACAAAAATGACATCGTTACTTAGAATTTACATATCACTCACAATCGAGACTCATTTCATCGTTTCTACTTATGATAGTTTTGACATATTAAAAAAACTCCAATACATGCTTCCTTCGCATATGTATGCTGTGTGAGATAATATATCTCTCTTCTCTTGCTGTTTTCTTTTTCTTTGATTTGGTGGGGAATAATTCATAGGATTTACAACTAAAATATTTGTCAAATCAGTATGTTCAAATTGTTATGGATTTAAAATTATGTAAAGCATGTCCAACAATGTTATCATTGCATGTATTTTCAAATAACTGGATCGTAATAATTGGAATACTCCTATATTATTTTTGGCCTGCTGAGTACGCGACGAATACGGATATGATATTATATCGAGATCACAGCAGGAATGCATTGGACCTCATAGATGAGGTAATCTATCCACTTCACCCATTTCTGTAAACGTCTCATCGTCCATCGTATAGCTTAACATAAATTTCAAAGACACAGGTCCCTGAAATTATCAATACTCTCTAAGAAGATATATTATATCCCGATGTTTAAAATTATAATCTATATGTTAATTTATACTTTTTCATAAAAAGGAAAGAGATCATCATCATGTTACCTTGAGAGGATTGGCAATCAGCATAATCTGCGTGATTGCAGATGGTGGGAGAAATGGATTATGTGCCGGTAACTTTGTTCCAGACGGTACCTGCAATCTGCACTTGCATTTCTGTTCGTGCATTTCAATATATTAAAAGTTATAAAAGTGCTGATTTAATTCCATAAACATTAAAGTTTCAAGATTTATAAATCTTTGTTTTTTAAGATATTTCGCATTAAGATTCTGACATTTCTTAATTTTTGCATTTTTTAACACTGAACTTATATCCGATATTGCTTAAAAGTGCTTAGAAATATTAGGAATTCTTTCCAAACTTTAGATTTACATCTTTGATTATTAAAATTTTTAAACGAATTTTTATTTATACCGTCTGAAAATTGTTAACAACTTACCTTGGGTACAACTGCTTGAAATAAATAATTACTAAGTGGTTTTGCATTTTTGCTCATTGTAGTGATTACCACTACGGATACATCTGACCTGGGGCTATCCTGAGCAAAATGGAGCACCACGGTAATGCCGTTTCTTTCCTCGATTACCGTTAGGGGTGGATTTGTGCCTACAGAAAACGATCGATATTAGCTTCTTAAGATGAAATGAGAAAAATGCAGAAAATATACGAGAAAAATGCAGAATGAGGAAAGTTATGGTACGTATACGTAACGTAATAACCTGGCTTAATATCTTCGAGTTTAATGACGATATCGGTCAGTGGTTTGATTTCAAGCTCAGTATCTGTTACCTTCGATGTATTATTATGTAACTGTGTTACTTCCTGCTGCTGTGTTCTCGCATTTGTAGTTTCCGAATTAATACTTTTGTTGCAAACTGACAGATCGGCGGCTGTATTAATTTTAAATGAATTCGAGGATGACGAGATGTCAGAATTACTAATTGTTTCACATTTTTCCGCATCTGAGTGTTCCGTCGCGATGTGTTGCGCTACGTTATTACTGTCATGTGACCATTTTTGTTTCCAAGAGGAATCACTGATGTTTTGGGTTTTCGTCATATTATTATTCGTTTTGCTGCAAATTATATTTGTTTATTAATTAAGGTAGAAATAATTGTTATAAAATAACGAACTTTTTATATCGGAGTATCTTAGAATTCAGTTTTATCCAAATCAATTAGGATCCAAATATCTTCGGGGAAATTCAGAATTTATAAATTTACCTTTGCGATGATGCAGTTGACATTGTGCCTGACAAGCTTTGTTTAAGTAAAGTTTCTCCCAATTCGTTCAATTCTTCTAGTGCCTTCGCTTTGCTATCTATCTTTTCATCGTCGGTGTTGATAATTTCGTCTATATAATATAATGAATAATTTAATAAATATAAAACCTAGATATAAACTGATTAATGTCACAATATATCTACGTCTAAGATTTTTCTATTAAATTATAATTTTAATGCGTTTTTATTATAATCTGTACCTACTTTTTTTATTCACAGGCGAGATATTAATTGGTTGCATAATAGCATTCGGCATCAAGAGACCCGTATCTGACTTGACTGGTTTTTCGAGTACACTGAAAATGTCCCCTAGCACGTCTATGTCGGAACGATGATCAGTCGACGTTGTGCTTTGCAATATATTTTCAAAAGGCACATCAGTAGGGGACGATAGATCCAATAAAGATGGGCCATTGTTGCATGTTGTTTTAGAGGATTCAATTGCAGAAGATTTGGGAGACTGTCCAAAGACGATAATGGATGTGTACTTATCAAAGACTTGGTTTAATTCGTCACTCGCAGCCAGCACATCACCTAATATAAAATATATATTTATATATATATATATAAAAGCAATAAATAATTAAAAAATTTGATTAATTTTTTTGTACTATATTCTATTAGAGAACAATTTCGAAAAATCTACAAGCAAATCAGGAACGTGATAAAATACCGAGCATTTCAACATTGCCCTGAGTCTCGCTAGCGAGTCTTAATAAAATAGGTTTAAGTCGCTCGCACGCTTGATGCAACTCCTTCATCAATTCCAAATCCTCCGCACTAGTTTCATCCTGATTGTATGAATCTAGCATTTCTGATAATAGCTTCGCGTTATTGTGCACTGATTCCAATTCCATATTTCTTCGTGAATTCAATTGCAGTCTTTCCTCATCCTATAAAGGTACATAATTCATAATCAGTCTCTAAAAAATTTGGCACCTAGGTGCCCAAGGAAATCTATAAGATTTATAAAGACATTGGTAATAAAAATTTAAATTTTGAGATATTTGAATTTTAGAAAATTATATTACAAATATTTTCTTCATTTTGGATAAATTCACCTCTTTCACCATAACTTTGATCAATCGATTTGCAGTTTGTAGGTCATAAGGATCTTTGCTATGAAGTAACTTGCGCAAATGCTTTGACATTTCTTCATTTTCAAATATATTATTTTTTATCTTAGATGATTTTTGACTTTCCTCATTGTTAGCCATTATGAACGCTGCGTCTTCCTATAAAATAATTTTTATTAAATTTACTAAATGAATAATGATCTTAATATCATACATAATAGTATGATAAACTCTATAAAAAATGAGAGAATAAACATAATTACATTACAGAAATAGAACATAAATTTTATTATTAAGCCATATATAAATGACAAAAACCTCAATAACTCCTTGTTTCTTTAACATTTCATAGGCCTCCTTAATTTTTATTTCACGAGGATATTCTCTAATCCATGCATAAAGAAGTTGGAGAACTTTCTGTCGTACGCTAGTCGTCGTACGACCACCTAAATATTTTGGTGAGACTAGTTTTATCATCTCGTTTAGAAAGCGAAATTTACCAACTTCAGCATGGAATAATGGGCCACATCTCTTCATACAAGTATCTAATAACTAATGAAGTAAATGAGTTATTTACTCATAAAGCTTGTTTCTCAGAATACTATTTAAAAATACTAATATTGAAAAATGTTCTACGACAAACACCGAAAGAGCTTGCAGCGCTTCCGATTCGTTGAGCGATTGAATGTGCGCAGCCAGCAACTTGGTTCCTATCTGTACACCTTCGGATTCTTTGGTAAGCATCACGCAGAATGCTTCAATAGCTGCTATATCCGGCTTCTGATTTTGTGGATTTGTAGCTCTCTCTACAGTAATATAAATTATAACGACATCATGTCTGATAGATAAATAAACTATCTAAGGACTTTAAAGATCGCCATATATTTAAATGTAGTCGAATATAAACGAATTTTACAGCACTTACGTATAAGAGCTTCTAAACTAGTAGTCACTACATCCATGCTTAACCGTGATTGTTTATTGCTGCATGTAACTCTTGTCGAGACCTGCAACGGCTAGAGCGAATCCCACAGCATCTTATATAGGAAAAAAATCACAATTTTCTGCAAAATCACGTGACTTGTCACTTATCAGATGAAATGTCGGTATCACAAATTATTCAAATGACGTTACACTCGCATCGATAAACCTCGATTAACGCACAAGCTGTCTGTCCGGCGATAAGCCGCGATTAATATGAAACATCGGACCTTGTTGCTTTTTTATTGTGCTTAATTTATTATTTACTTGATGTACGAAGCTTTTCAGCATAGAACAGCTGTTTCTGCCACAAGAGCCATCTTGCTCTGACTGACATCGATAGTTTTATATTTCGTGATAGTGCAATGATAAGAAGCGATTGTGATATGCACCAATCACTGCGGAATGTGATAATGTGAATTTGTGAAAGCGCTAGGGATTAGTATGGTATTCATAATTTCGACATGTAATGTTATCTTTGTCATTTCGATTATTTATATCGAAGTGACATCGATTAAAAAGAACAAATACGTACGAATGTAGACGTCTGTCTGCAATTTCAATGGACATCACCAATCGCAGTGCTTATTGCGCTAGGAATATTGCGATTCATCGAAATACTAGATACTTCGTGGTGCACCACGAGTGCAATCGAGATTTTTTCAGAAGAGTTTCACAATATATCTCAAATTAAGTAGTAAACAAATTAAACGACCTCAATCAAGATTAATTTTGAAATCTCTGATTTGGCCAATTTCGCCAAAATATTGTTTAAACTTGCAATGCATCGTTGAAAGTTCTTTAAGGATATCAGGATATATTAATCCTATTTTCCATGATTATAATGAAATTTATAAACATCGCTTAATAATATAAAATAAAGTCTCATTTATTTATGTCTAGCGAATCTGATCATTTCTATAATTGTTTATCGTTGTTTTTGCACTACGCAACATCATATTACGTCAAACGCATATTAACTCAGCGCTGTCATATATCTTTTTCAAATCGGGTTTCATCTAGAAATTTATGCTTCAATGATGTAACTAGTCTTCAACAATATAGATACAATATCAGTGTCATAATAGATATTTAATACAATTGGAAACGTTGGCTATACATATATAATAAAAAAAGATATTAGTTTGATAGGTAAGAATTGTATTATAGGAAACGAGAAAATAGAAAGAAAATAGAAGATGAGACGGAAAAATATGTGTTAAAGTGAAGAATTTAGCGATCTAACCTTATTAGTGCACATGTTAATACGAAAGTTATAATTTTGTTTTACATATAAACGTAAGAAATTTCATTTCAGAGAAAGATGATTGATATTATAGACAGTACAAAAAATAAAAAACGCAAAGTCTCTAAGAAAACCAAAAAATCGTGGAGGAAACACATTGACATCGATGATGTAAACGCATTCCTTGACAAACAGAGATTCAAGGAACGAACGAGTCATGTGAACAGTTCAGATACTCAATTGTTTAGATTTGACAATGATGGCAGTATAGTTAAACCTGGAAAACTTACCAAACGTGACATCAGATTAGCTTTAAAAAACAAGGAACCAACATGTTTCTCATCTTTAAAACCACATACACAAGTTCCCGATCCAATCACCAAGAGGAACCGAGTAAGAACAAAGGAGGAACGTATGAGCTCCATATTACGGCAACGCGAAATAGAGAGAAAAATGAAAGGTATACTCAAGTTAAAAGAGAAAGAAGCTTTGAAAAACAGAGCACTTGCACAAGCTGCGAAGAAAGATAAACACAAGAGAGGAGATATTAAAAACGATGTATGGCAAGTCTCTAATCAACAAAATATGAATGATTTATTGCCAGAAGATGTCACTGAATGGATGTCTTCCGATAGCATTAGACATACGATAAAACATCTAGGAGTTAATAAAAGAAAAAGACCTTTATCTTTGGGTAAAAAGCCATCTATTTTACCGGCAGTAGAGGCACCACATCCAGGTACTTCGTATAACCCATCCTATAATGATCACCAAGAGTTGTTACAGCAGATAGCCCAAGATGAATTAAAATTGATCAAAGTGGAGAAGCATTTGAACAGAGTCACAAAAAATATGTTTAAAAAAGTATGTCATTTAATTATTGAATAATTATTACACATTAATTTCTAGATTATTTTAAAATAAATTTTCTAATTTATTTACATGCACAATATTGATGATTTTATTAATAAATCGTCTTTCAATGGCTTAATCTTTTTTTTCTTTTACTGTTTATAATTTGTGAGTCTCATAAAATATTTTAATACATTATTTGCCTCTTCTTTCATTCTAAACAGGTTTCATTAGATAAACGAGACGAATGTCTGATGAAAGAGATGTCCGAAGGTTTAATGATAAAAGATGGAACTATAGGCACAGTAAATTCGGGATCTGCCAAAGAGGATCAAAATGAAGAAGAAGATTCATCTGTGGTAAAAGCAGATAATAAAATTGTGAAGAATGTCAAGAAAACACTCGTGCAAAGGAGGAAACAACGAGAACAGAAGCAAGAAGCTAATAAACGCTCATTGGTTAAATGTGAAAAGAAGAAGCTTTCCGATATTTATAAATTAAGAGTTATGCAAAAGGATATTGAGACCTTAGAGAAGAAACAAGAATTCTTACGGCAGAAACGAATGAAGAAACGTGAAGAAAAATCTAGTTTGCCAAAAACTCTGGGTAGGATAAAATTTGAAGCCATGGATTCTGATTTTCAGCTCACGGAAGAGTTAACTGGCAATTTGAGAAATTGTAAATCTAGTATGAATTTACTAAAAGATCGCTACAAATCGCTTCAACAAAGAAATATTATTGTGCCGACTGTCATAAAATTGTAAGTATAACAAAATAAGTAAAACAAATAAATGTATAAAAATATATGTTCAGAGAAATATAATTTCTCTGAATATGCAAAATAATCAACAAACTATTTTTATAAATGTTTAATATGTTAGTTATTAATTTATTTTTATGATCTAGGAAACGGGAAAAAGCAAAAATGAAGAAATTCCTGAAACCCGATCATAAGATACACATGGACGCTGCCATTAGTTCGAAGACCAGAAAAGCTTAATGTTATTTATTAGTTTCAAGTTTGTATGATTCGTTTATTAAAAATCATATATACGACATTTGTATGTACAATTATCTTTGGAAGATATGTTAAAATATATTAAGAGAAATATATTAATTTTCTGTATAATTAAAATATAAAGAATTGAGCTAATTTTTATTTCTTACATTTGTTTCATCTCAATAATTTTATTTAAATTTCATTAATACTAATTTTTCTTACTCGCAATTATTTTTCGATTTTAATTTCATTAGCATATTTTTAGTATCATAAAGCATCTCAATTTGCTGTCGTAATTGTTTCGATACCGATTTCTCTTGAATCTTGGCAATGGCAAGCTTTGCTTTTTCGCGAAAGAGTATAATATTTGTACGTTTCATACGTTCAATGTTTTCTCGTGCTTCAAAATTAGCAATATCTTTCTGTGATATATATTGATCCTCCGTGAGATAATCAAGTTTGTCCAATTTAGGTATTTTCAGAACCGCCTTATTATAGCTTTTATGCAACATTGCGATTGCAGATTTTTCCAATTTGCTAGTCACTATTGATCGTTTCATGTCTAAATGCGTGTCCTTGAGTTTTCCTTTGTATTCTTTTATTGTTTCTCTAAAATAGGTATGATATTTATATTATAAGAATGGCATTGCAAATATTGCAAAATATTCCAAGAAGTTGTACAAATATGTTTAAGTAAATTGACTCACTTGCGTAGGATGCAGTCTTGTTTTTTAAAATCCGCGCTTTTCGTAAACCCTGACATATCATTAGTTAGAGCTATATTTTCTGACAATAATCTGGACATAGAATACGGCATATATTGAGCCACCTCAACTTGAAATGTACCAGCCATATCCAAGAGGCATTTATATAAATCTTCTCTGAGACTAGATCATTATCCAAAAATAATAACATTAACTTTTTTCTAACAAACGGAAACAGAATTTATCTGCTGTACTTTTTCATATCAATCTTGAATTTGAGTTCGATCTGGACTAAGCTATTTTCCATCTTTTTTTTATCATACATTAGGGCCGCATTACGCATCTTAAATTTCTCTCTCAGCATATCTTGTATTATTTTGTAATCTTCCAAAACATTAGTTTTAGCACCTTAACATATGTTACGAAAAATCTAAAGTATAAGTGACTGACTAGGATACGTTTAATTTGTTACAATTCGAGTTGCAGAAACGACATTCTTAATCTTTCAAAACATTGGACAAATCGATCGTACAATGAAAAGTCATATAAGATAATGCAAATTTAATAAAAAAATTGTACAAAAATATAAAAACACAGTTACTTATGATTTTAATCTGTGAAATAAGCATGAGTTTTGTATCTTTATATTTATTGTTAATGCTTATGACTTTTTCAATATGAGCCATTTTATTGTCGGCCCTTGTTTTCTCAAGTGTCATCAGTTGCTTTCTGTAATCGTTTATTCTGGCTTCTTGAGCAACTACTTGTGCGCTCAAACTGCTTATTTTTTCCGTACTTTCTGCTTCGAAATCTATAATATAATAATTCGTGTCCTTTATATTATTCTTCAATTCCTTATTACGCTCTTCTAATCTGTTTCAGAGAGATTAATGTTGTTACTATATAGAGTCTAAATTAACAAATTTTTATTTTAATATTGATACCAATTACCTCTAATTGCATAAAACAGATATTATATCTCAAAGATCTAGGATATCTTAACTAACAAAATATTTCTTTTTAATAAGTACTTCTGAATTCTTCTATTTATCTCTGCAATTTTTAAATTGTAGAAACATCGTTGCGTGTTAATAATAGTTTTTTCCAATTTGGTCCCGTCAAAATCAGGTGGTTGTAGACTTCGTGGTAGACTGACATTGCCTCTATCCTTCCCGTATAAATCCATATTTGTCGTCACTAGATGATAATTATAATGTGTCGAGCTATAGAGTAATAGCTACGGAGTTTTATAAAAATTTCTTTTCCGAGATTCTCGAAAATGCTTTCCTTAACAATAAATTTATTTTACAAAAAAGGAGACAACGGGCAATGAATATATAGATTTCGATCTGTTAACAACACTTTTTACAATTATTACATTTCCAAGTCAGATGTGAAAGCGCCTGCGAGATGATAATTTGCTTCCGATATGGATAAGCAGGTTGTCAGTCTATAGGCTTTAACATTCTGTTATGCGGGTTGCATAAATACAGGGGAATGTGAAATCCTAAAAATTAGTTTCAAGTTTCCGTCACAAGCCTTCGCTGTTTTCGATCGAAAAGTAAAATAGTAGTAAAACTTAATGGTGAACTGTACAAAATTGTTAACTTTATATGATTTTCGGGAGGTGAAAAGCTTTCTCCTTAGTAATGAAAGGAAAAAGAAATTTTTTAAATCAAGATCGGATTATATGATTATATGCATGATTATGCCCAGAAATCTTGATTATAAAAATATTTAATATTAATAATATTAAACAAGAAATACTATGAAAGCTGATATCAAATGCGCTTTTTTTGGAGGCATTGCCTTATTACGATAATACAATGATAATACAATCAGTTGCTTAGCTTTATGTGTTACATATCATTAGAATCTCGACATTTTGATATTAAAATTTTTCCAAATGTCTTTAAGAGCTAGCATTCTCTATAAATTGCAGATTCTGCAGATAGACTGCATTGCCGATAGTTTTTGCAAATGGCGAAGAAGAGTGATCCTGATGGTTTCTATTTACAAACACCAGACGGAGTGTCTGTAACAGTATCTGTAAAAATTCAAAACATTGAACAAATTGACAAAACGAGTTGAATCAGGAAGAAGGATCATTGTCACGTACACATTTTTTTCCAGTATTATTAAGTAATTCTGTAAAATATATTTTGACTATATATTGACTATATATTGGTGTTAATGAACATTTTTTATGCGCTCTCGCATTTGAGTAAACAAAGAGATGGCTACGGATGCTGTATATAAGTATATGAAGATGCAAAATAGACCATACAGCGTGAATGACATAGTCACAAATTTACATAATGAATACAACAAAACCATGATTCAAAAAGCTATGGAACAACTTGTGACGGACGGGAAATTGTTCGAAAAGGTAGGAAAGAAAGATATGCAACGATGAAGAATTTTCAGGATGATCTGTTCTTGTTTTGTTCTTAGATCTATGGTAAACAGAAGATATATTGCATTGTCCAAGATTCGACGTATGACACCGATGAATTGATGAGGATTGACAAAGAGCTACAAACACATGCCAATGAGGTCGAGAATAAATATCAAGAGGTCATGAATCAGATTAAGGAACAGGAGACCCTTTTAGCTTCTTTGAAGTCAAGCCTATCATTGGAAGATGCACAGAAAGAGAAAGTCGTTTTGCAGCAGAGTGTAAGCAAGCTGACGCATAAACTAGATGAATTGATGGAAACGAGCGGCACTGAAGATTTATGTAACTCTAAGCGAAAAGCCCAGGAACAACTGGATGATTATTCGCGTGAATATCTAAAAAGGAAGAGGATGTGCACTGAGATAATAGATTGCATTTTGGAAAATTATCCTGGTACCAAGGATGAGTTGTATGACGAAGCAGGTATAGAGTCAATGGTTATAAAGTAAATCATCCATGAGGTGATTACTCTTTGAATTAATTTTTTATATTAATATACTTTGTTGTTTGTTTCTTATATAAAATTATATCTACATCTGAATAATAAGATCGTTTTCTTTAAGCAAGGTATATTTTTAATTTATATATTACATGTACATTCTTATATACAAATCTTTAAATATCTATCCAGATACATTGCTTATTTATGCAGAATTTTATGTAAGAGAGTACCCATAATGCTACATTGACAGTAAATTTGAATCATTAATGCATGTTATATAGATTCATATAAGTTATATATCACACACAGATAGCAAAGTCTATGCATATTTAATTCTTTTTATTTTTATAATGCACTTTGGGTAATTTCTTCAGTATATTTGCATATATAAAGAATTTGAAGTTCGAAAGATCGAAACCGGATGTAATGTATTCGTAATAGAATAAATCACGTTTTTGTTTGCATATAAGAAAATATTCCATAAAAACAGTAATGATGTGCGATACGAGTTGCATAATCGGTATACGTGATGTTCTGTAACAAATTAAATATAATATAGTTATTTTAAGTATAATTCAAAAATATAAATTAAGTATAATTATAATTAAATATAACGTACAAATTAAAAAAAATATATATATTTTGTATGTAAAAATATAATATTCGTTAAAATCGTTTATTCATTTAATTTTATAAAATTTTAATAGATAAGCAAATAATATTTACGTATGTATATATTTAAGATTAAATAGTTATGACAAAACTGTTATGATACATGAGTTTTGAGAATACAAAAGTTGTAACGAAAATGAAAGAGGATAAAAAGAGATATAATTCAAGTTAATTTGCACAGTTTCTTTCTTATTGCAATTTATAATACTCACAGTTTGATAGTCCTTCCTTCTTCTTCAAGATTTCTCTCACTTTTCGTATTAGGTTCATCCATGAAACTTTCTGGATTTCTTGGCGGTTTAATTTCGGGATGTAATTCTTGAGCGATTTCTTTTCTTTTTGCTCCTTAGTTATTATTCCTTCCAGCACGCATTTGCCATTCAAGCAATACTAAAGAGACAAATAATCGTTAATAATAATATCCGTTTATCCAACCAATGATATAATCTAGCGTAAAATATACATTTCATGTTTCTCAAAAATTTCTATTTCTAACATAATATAATCCTATATAATATGAGAAGATATAATAAAAGAAAAAAAAGGAAGAAGAAAAAAGAAAGCAATAACTCACCAAGCCATCTCCGCAAGAAGAACCTTCCGCTGCTGGGGCGGTTGCCGTGCAAAAACCTTCAAACTCAGCATATTCGCATTCCAAGCGAGTACAGACTGTGGCATCTTTCTGTAATGAAAGTGTTACAAAACTTTCTTGAGATTCCCTGAGAATAAAATGAACTTTAAATCCGTCGGTATTACACTAGTTCCATAATCCTCAAAAATTTATTCCTAATCCACACCCATGTGTGAACAGAATATCATGTTCAACATCGAACTCACGTTACAAGCTGGCGCCCCTGTGGCCATTTTGCACTGTTCGTCTAAAGACATTAATTTTCCGGGTAAAATACGCGGCACTTGCTCGTCGGATACAGGTTCATCATAAAGACACTTCGCTCTGTCCTCGCTGCAACAAATTTTTTCAAATTTATAAACATCGATACATTCAAGCAAGCATTTTATCTGAAAAATAGAAAACTATATGTGTCTCTTGAACATCATGCATCGTGCAAGTATGAGATCATACGTGATACGTACTTGATAAATTTATAGAATGCGTTTATGCTGCACACGGACCATTCAAAGCCATTCTCGTGCAACATAAGTCCGCCAGTCATAATGAAGCCTTCCTGAGGCGGACAGTCTGCGGCCCCGTTAGAATCGCCATCGTGACGTGCGCCTATCCTACAATCGGATGTCTTTTCATTATCTTTCAAATGACTTTGATGTTTCTAACTGACGTGTCGTTTAAAAAAAATATCCTGTCTTTTCCTTTTTATGTTTATATGTTTGTTGCAATGTTTATCGAATCAGCTTGGGCGTGCATCTTTCGCGCGCGCGAACGTGGCGTTAAAAGTTAAATTCGGTTAAATTCGCGCGAGGCAAATAATAAAATTATGGATTATTAGCAGAAACAAAAAGAGATCGACGCTTCTTTTATGTTTTTCTTTTATCTCTAGCTCCAAGATACTTGAAAGAGCGTGAACACGTCGACTCACAAATGGCCGATCTCGTGAGCCGTTGTGATGATACCACCGAATCCGCCGTTATCTTCGATGATTCCTACGGCCTCCGATGATTGTTTCGTTGCATTTCTGTCGCATGCACCAGCCACATACGCGAAACCTGTGATAACATAAATCTATTATTGCTTCGAGTGCAATTTTTGTTTGCACATACTCTCTCTCTCTCTCTCTCTCTCTCTCTCTCTCTCTCTTCTTTAGATTATATATAATAATACGTTATCAATTAGTTGCGATATGGAGACCCCTATCATTAAAGATAATAATACGTTAATGAACTTACCTAGAGTTGATGTATCACAATGATCATCGGTGAACATATTGCAAAGATCCAATCTGAAATTATAGACGGCATTGTTATTTCATCACTTACAGTGACTCCGCAACGTGAAAATTAACCGCGAGCACTCACCGTGTCATAGATATCGCCATGTCATAAAAATCACTTGGAAATCTGGTCTCACGATAGAAATAATCTGCCATAGCGCGCAGAGCACGATCTGCGTCTACGGTTGAACCTTTATAGCGATTCTTTTCCAGATATGGAGTTGCGTTCGGATCCTGTCGTAAAGTTTTACGAAGAGAGATGATTTTGTTATTATTAAATGAGAAATATTAAATATATAAAAAAATATATATATATCGAAATATACCAAGGCTAGAACTATTCCTGCGATATTGAATCGAATTTTAGGCGTGGTCAGCAAGCGATATCTCAAGTCAACTCCGTTCCAAAATGAGAAGAGGTACCTTATGGCCTGCTCGATGTTTGCGCCAAGTGCTCTAGACAATGAGCAAGACAATGAGTGTTTTTCGCTATTCGTGATTGTTTCTCTTGATTTGCACGAATTTACGTAACGACAACTTAATAAACAATGCCGTATACTTTACTTAGCGTATCGTCAAACGTCATTGTTTACTCATTTCAATTCTTCATTCGCCGCATTTCTTTTACTCACTTGTACTCATTGTAGTCGACCACGACTAATATCTCGGGGTAGATAATGCTCGGAGCATCACGTTTCGTTCTGCGACCCACGGGATCGGCAATTTCTGTAAAATAGAACGATGAAATGCTTATCGTACGCGGATGCGTACCAAGATCGAAAAATTTAAGAGCAATACGCATCGCATACGTATCGCACGGATATTTGTGAAACTCACTGAAATTTTTCTGCGGATCCGACGGAGGCAATTTATATATCACGTGATGATGCGTATAAGCGAAATCGTCGTCGCTCTTTTCGTTCTTGTTATGAAGTGGCTCATAGAGTTGATGTCCTCCGTAGACTACCTTGTCCAAGACTCGCCGTGGCAGAGATTTTATAACATACTTATCCTTGAGCACTCCATTCTGCGACATTATCATTGCGCAAAATTAGATACCGTGTCATAAAATTAAGGCCGATTTAATCTAACGACATTTTTGTCATTATTTTGAGATCCGGAGTATTACCAAATGTATTTTGCCATTAGACGTAGGAGTCGCTACAACTGCGCTTGAACTGTTTACATCCTGAAGCGCGACCCCCAGATACTTCATGGCCTGTAACAGAATGATCGAACTTGTCGTATCTTTGATATCTCGTACCTGTGCTTGTTCGCAGATCAAGACGTACCCATGATACTTGTTCGTACTGTAATCCTTCCGGTGCTTTCGGGTTTGACTTGACGGTCCATACAGGCGTGTTCTTGCCAGCAAGAATACCTTCTGTAGGATTCAGATACAACTCGATGTTTTCGTTGAATGTATTCACCTTTACCTCAGATGCGTCTGCTTTGGAATTCTCTTGCCGCTTTGTACGATGCAATACGGGTACCACTTCGTACTCGGGTACTGAAAACGAACAAATTGATATTTCATATTGGGAGCGATATTATATCAATAAGATGTGTATTAATTGCGATTGTCATGTATGTCTACGTATACATATCCAAACACGCACATTCATATTTATCAGTTTTAATGTTAATAAAATATATATAAATATAAAAGAAGGATTAAATTAGGTAGAGATATCGTGAGAGCACTTGATTGATCTCGAAGAAAAGTTTTATTAAAACTTACCGAGATGATGCGGAGTATGGAAGACTGACATCACTTCGTCCGGCGTCATGTACTCGTGAAGCTAAAAATACAGTTTTTAGATTTGTTGCATTTGTGCAATCGATAAAATCTTTGTTTTCTTGATAAATCGATAGCGATTATATTATTAATATTATTCTAATATTATTTCCAAAATCATTAATACCAAAGTTACCTCCTTGCATTGTATGAACGATAACCCAGATAAACAAAACAGAAATATGAACAACATTTTCAAGGAATATCTCACGCGATCTTTGGATTCGTTAGAATTTCAGTAAGATTCGAAGAAAACTACGATTCGACTAAAATCGACAATGTCGATCGCCAAGTGCGATCTCTCTTTTCCTCGTGTAGAAGGGCCAAAATTTATCGCCAAATTTATTCAAAATTCCTCCGACGTTTTGCGGGAGAGCTCGTATTTCGAATAAGAAAGGACTATTTTGCGCCCCAATATAAATTGTTCGACTAATGTTTGTTCTGCTCGCGATTATGCGGCAAAACACTTGTATACATACAAGTGTATGCATACTTCATCATTGTACGACGATGAGGTATGAGCGCGATAATCAAAAGGGAATTTATTCATAAAGAGGGAACAAATTCATAATTCGTGCATGACAGATGACATGCGCAAGGTCCGGTCGTGAATTAAGCGTTCTGTCAAATTGGAAAACCGCTATCAATTTGTGATATGCCATTCGCGTAACTTGGCGAAAATAGGAAGAGAAATAGAGAAAACACACATTCGTTTTTGTTCTTTTTTCGTTAAGAGGCTCCAGCATACGCGATGTTTGAACATTTACGTCTGATGGATGTGCAAACGGTAAACTCGAAACGAATTCGAATACATAAATAATTATTATTTTTCTCGAGGAACGCCGCTCCACACCTCCTCGAATTCTTCGAGGCCTCGTTATGCGAGTTATGACGTCGGAACGATATATTTACACGCTACCAAATAAATCGTTTATCACGCGCTACGAACGGCGCGTGTATACATACCCGTGTGCGCGCATACATTTTTACATTATTGCGAATTCGTGCTGATTGAATATGCGACAGTTGACAAGCAGATGATAAAAAATGCTTGATTTCGCTATGTACAACACGCGCCGAGAGTAACAACATTTGCTCTTGTTCGCATCATTGATCATCGATCATCTTGGCCAGTCGTCGGTGCTTTATTGTAGATTGCAGATTGCTAGACAGATCCTGTCGACAAAATTTCGTTTAAGAAAAAAAAGAAAAGAAAAAGGGAAAAAAAGAAAATGAAGAAAGAATAACTCTGCTCTGCTTTTGTTTTTGCGATTGGCAATTTCCCTAAAAACGGCTTCCGCGTTTCGTTGTTTCCGAAATTTCCTAGCGAGTGGCGCGAGACGGGACAGGCTGTCCCGTATCTGATTTTCGCCGCTGATTAGCATTAACAGTCTGATTTCTGCTAAAAGGCTTCTGCAGAAGGCGGATATTCCTCTATCGCTGCTTTTCAATCGCGTCTTTCTCCGTCGCGTGCGTCTTCGTACGCTACTTCCGCGTCTGCATTTTTTATTACTCCGTTTATTACTTCCGAAGCCGAATTATTCCGCCGACATTTTATCCCATCCTGTTGATCTCTTAATGATTATTGATTCATAGAGAAAGTTGTCGATTTATGTAACAATCTCTGTGTAAAAGTCAAGATCCGAATTTCGTTGTTCGTTTTTGAACTAATTGCCGATTCCACGAGCCTCTCGTTGTTAGCCGATCGACGTGAAGTGACATTTATCTATCGTTGCGGCGTTATTTACGATCGGTTAGATAGTCGAGTCAGATCAAGATACTCCAATTACCTTCGGGTTCCGACAGTCACGAAACTTTATCCGAAGCCCGCAGGTCTTTAACAGTATCTCATCGACAGCGGTGCATACGCGAGCGAGTAGTCGCTATCCCCGTTATGCATTGTGAAAGGTAGAAACTGTTGCTTTATTAGCAACGCACCGTCTAACCGGATGATTACACAATTGCTAAACTTCTTACGTGTAAAAGCATTATTTAGACACAATTATTAACACAATATTTCTGTCGTGATGCATGCGCCGCGTGCTTGTAAAAAAAGCTAACGAGGAGGCATCCCTATTACTTGTTATTATCTTAGAAACGAAATTCCAAGTCGGGTTCCTATCTGTCTTCGGATCAATCGTTTGCGAATAGCGGATAAAAAGTGAGCAGGAGAATCGTGTCGCGTTGTGTCTGGCTTGTTTCTCCAGATATAACAGTGAAATCTCTTTACGAAATTCTCAGCTCGCTCGATTGATCTCGACAGAGACCATTAGAAATTCGGTCGTAGAATATCGATGTAACAGGCAGGGGGAATCGTAAAAACGGCTTCCGGGTTTCGTTGTCGAAATTTCCTAGCGAGCGACGCGAGACGGGACAAGCTCTGATTTTCGCCGCTGATTACCATTAACAGTCTGATTTCTGCAAAAAGGCTTCTGCCGCGTGCGCAGGCAGCCATCCATCGGAGAACGCAGAACGATAACGAGATCAGTCGGATTACGTAAAAGTGGCAGAAAGCGGACGAAGAAGAAGAAGAAGAAGAAGAAGATGAAGAAGAAAAGTAAAAGAAGAAGGAAGAAGAAGCTCCCCTGGAGGTTTCATATTCAACATCGCGAGCCGTACTTTCACTTTCGTAATTAACGGATGGCTTTAGTGGCGATGCGCGCGCTCCTAGGTCAATTATATCCGACAGAAGCTGTAAAAGGGGAATCCCCGCACGGACAGATTACATCGATGGATCCTTGATCCACGGCGTTTGCTCGGGAAACGCAGCTAACTGCCGCGTTTCCGCCAATGTCGCGATAATCGCGGCAACAATTGCTCCGCAACATATCCGGGGCAGTCGAGTTACGTTTCCACGCTGTAATTCCCGTAACAGTGGCCTCGGATTTCCTGCGTCTCGCTTAGCTTGGATAATGTATAATAATGGCTGTGATACAAGCGAAGGCGAATAGTCGATTTCACTTTTCAGCCGGACTTGCGGCGAGGAGCCGTCGTTGCATCTCCTCCTCTCCGTGTCTCTTCTCTCGCCCACGGTGCCATTGGCTTTCCTCTCTCTCCCTCTCTCTCTCTCTCTCTCTCTCTCTCTCTCTCTCTCTCTCTCTCTCGATCGATCAATCGAGTATTCGTGACTTGTTCTCGTCTCTGCGCGATCAGTTCTGAAGCCAAAGTATTAGGTTTTCTCATCCGAAGATAAGAATTTACCGTGCACGGCGATACCGCTTAACCACATCGCCGCGACGATGCGTATTTGCGACGATGCTCGAGGAATTTTCTTTGTTTTTGTGCATAAAGGAGTCACTCGATTGTGAAATGTACTGAAAGTCGTTTATTTTATCCGATTATATCGATCTTATTGGTGATACTTTTTATACAAAAAAAAAGAAGAAAAAAAAGAACGAAAATAAATTATTTTATTGCGATTGGATTATCGCGCATAGTAGCTTTGATTTATTTCGGACCAACTATCGACATATCGGTTTTGTAGTCTCGCGAGTAGCTCTAGAATTGTTCCTTCGCAACAAATATATCGATGACGTGTCTCGTAAGGAGCCGTCCAATTGTTGCATCAGAGAAGCTAACTCAGGGGGCGGATAATTCTTCAAGTATTTATCTGTCAAGTATAAATCTCGGTGTTGATTCGTTAATGTCGAATCTGCGAGCTCATTAATGAACTCCAACGTCTTACGTAACATGGAATGCAGAAATTGGGTCCGCGTGTGCACTTCTTAGTCAGACCATTCTTTGCCGAAGAAGTCCGAATTGTTCCTTGTGAATTGTTTACTAAACTGTTGCTGGACTGCGGCGAGATCTCACAGTCCGTTTCGGAACGTAAGGCCACGTTTAGTCAGCCGGAGCGTTCGGAACAATTCGAATGTAGCGTCCTGTTACAAAGTACACGTGCGCAACGAGCGATATATAGGTTTACGAAGTTAAAGCAGAAATTAGGAACGAACCGTGTCCCCTTTCTCTTGCCAAGCCAAGCGTGATATAAAATACTTTCCCTCTCGCGCGCGCGAGACGGGACAGGAGCTCAGAATCGAGCGCTCGATAGAGGCGATGCGGAGGAACAGAAAGAGAGAGAGAGAGAGAGAGAGAGAGAGAGAGAGAGAGAGAGAGAGAGAGAGGGAGAGGGAAAGGGAGAGGTAGGGAGAGGGAGAGGGAGGGAGAGGGAGAGGGAGGGAGAGGGAGAGAGAGGGAGGGCAAAAGAATAAGAGAGCACAGAGGTAGAACCGCGCGCGGAGAACGGAAAACCGGAATTAACGATCACGGCTAAAAGCCGCCGCGCCATTTCCCTCCACCACGTCGCGCGCGCGCGTGCTCTTCCCCCCTCCCTTTTTTTCTTTTTTCTCTCTACTCCTCTCGCGGCTTTTATATATATCTCTCGCTCTCGACACCCTCGCCGCTGCGCGCGTTCGACTCGTGCGCAGCGGTCCCTAGCTGATCTCTCCCTCTTTGAGCACGCCGCGTCTAAGGTACACGCTTAAGATTACGAGTCCGCTTCGGAGGAGGCCGGTCACGCAAAGTATAGGCACACTTCCGGCTGGTGGGCCTGCAATCCCGCGATCCCGCAATCGTTTCCTTTCGCGTAACGAAGACGCGGGTTATCGCGCGTTCACGGCGCCAGCCAATCTGCTGGATCCGTCTGGCATTGCGCAAGCATCTACCCGCGATGACGAGAGGCTAAAGATGGACGCGGATCTAGATCCAAAGACTAGGAGACTAGAAGACGAGCTGATCGTTCCGCCACACGAAAAATCGTGTTTGTTTAGAAAGAAATCCTTCGATTCGCCATGCCTCTTGCTCTTTGCGCAATGCCACAAGCGACCATCCAACCGTGCACGGATGCAATCGGCAAGCTACCGATAAGCAGCTCGTTTCGTGGAAAGCTGCTGATTATATATATGTATACGTGCGTATATATATATATATATATATATATAATTAAAGTTTCCGCGGTGCTGGATTCAGTGCTCGCCTCCGACAATGACGCGATCCTCGTCGATCCCAGCGATTTAAATGTAGTTTACTCTCTATTCCCAGCACCTTGGAATGGGAGTAAGTGTGTTACTCGCCGACTTGAAAGTAAAAGGACGAGTGTTCCACGTCTGCGCTACGCACGTGAAGTCGTCCCTCTTCCGCCCTCTTTCGCCGTCTACGAGACGCGACATTGTTCTCACACCGCAGAATCAGAGTGGAATCAGAAAATGTCCTCTTTAGAGCGCAACCGCGCTCTGTCACGCATTAGTTCGGAGCTCCATTCGCCTTTGGTGAATGAACCGCGCGTCTCGAATGACCGCCGCGCGATCTACGTTCTTGCACTTTTGCGTTCCATATAATCCGCTATATATTTCGCTCAAGAGAATCGGATAGCTCTCCGCAGCCGCCACGTGCACTTATTACCGAACCGGATTATCTCGGAGTACGAACGGATGACGAGCGCGTTGACGTTTCAGTGACGGAGCCGTCTCCCGCCACAGCGCCTGACTTTCCCGATTTTGAAACGCGGCGGGCAGGAGCGTAGCGCGCAGCGCGCACGCGCGCGTGCGCCTCTCTTCTCTTTGAGCGAGCCGATGTCCACGAAGAACGGATTAATCCGAGAAACGATCGTTCCGGAACGTGGCCGCAACGGAGCGTCCGGGGAACGGAGGAGAGAATGCGGAGTCGCGGAGAGGCCGTTGACAGAGACCGACCGCTTTTCGGTGGCGGTGGCTCCTTTCGTTAGGACACCACTGCGCGACGATGGTGACGGAGACGGCCGCATGGACGGCCTTCTCCCGCGCGTGCACGGCCGTGTAACGATCGCGATCGTGTCCAACTCCGCGCCGGGAGGCCCGGTCCCCACCTCCTCCGATTCCTGCCACCCGCCGACGCCGACGGCCACCGTCGTCCGCAGTTACACCGAGTCCGTCCGCGCATTCGCATTAAATTCGAATCCGCGTGGCGCGCGTTCGCTTTAACACCCTCGCCACCGTGCAGACGCCACCGAGGTTACCCCGCGGGGGATCGGATGCGAGCGCGAGCGACGTGCCGTCGTCCTTCGACGACCGATCTACCTTTGGTAGGGTGCGACAGATCCGACAGCTAACGGATTCAGCGGGATACAGCAGGATCCAGGGATTGCGAAACCGCTGATCACGATCACGGTGAGTTGGGAGCCCGCCGCGCGTTCCCGCGGGGAATCCCCCGTGCTTCGACCTATCTCTCTTCCCTTTCCCCCACTCCACTCTCTAGAGGTGCCGCGCGGGTTGCCTCGTTTCGCGATATCGCCGATTCCCGTCCAGCTCTCCCGCTCGTCGAGAGAGTTGATCGATTCAATCGCGTCGTCCTCGATCCCTAGATCCTCGCTTGTTTCCCAGTATCCCGCTGGATCGCGAGAGGAACGCGGCCATAACGAACCGAATGATCTCGCACGGAGACACTTCCGCGTCCATGTAACGATATCGATATCGGCGGAGAAAGTACGCGCGCGCGACATGCGCACGCGGTCTTATACGTCACGTCCTGAAATTCGAGAGTCGCATCGTGTATCGCGTCGCGAGAAGCGCGGCGAGAGTGTGACGCGAATTCCACATCGCGCGCAGAAACATAAACATAACAAATAATCTGCTAATAATCTTATAACGCGAGACGACTCGAGGACGAGTCGCGAAATCGAGGTTCTAACCTCTATCATTATTCGATTTACCGTTTCAGGTATCGATACTGCTGATTACCGAGGCTCGATCGCCTGGGAACCGGGAAGCGCGATGCGTGCAGTCCTGGCCGAGTCTCGATTCGATTGATCGTTCGCGAACAAACGACGTCGAGCGCGCCTCTTCTCTCTGTTTTTCGGAGCAAAAGTCGGAGCGCGACTTTTATTTCCGGCCGACGCCGCCGCCATCGTCCTCCTCGTCGTCGCGATTTTGCGTAACTGGAGGAAAGCGGGGGAGACGAGTTTTTTCTTTTTCTTTTTTTTTTCCTCTTCTCTCTCTCTCTCTCTCTCTCTCTCTCTCTCTCTCTCTCTCTTTCTTTTTCTTCCCTCTCGAGTTTTGTTTCGAGTAGACCCATTGCCGTGTCGGGACAGGCGCGTGCGCGTGAACAAGAAGTCTGAATTTTCCTCGACTCGTTGCATTCTGACGTCGGTTCTGGCGTCGTCTTACGATCGACGAATCCTCGATCTTTGGCACGAAGCCAAAAAAGTCAATATCCGTGCATCTCGCCGATCCGATTCTCCTTACCTCGATCGCCCTACTCCTCGCCATCTCGATGATCCCAATTAAGGCGACCTCGAGCGACCCAATTGAGTAATCGAATTTCGTGTGCTCGGCGAACAAGAGAATGCAAAAGACTGAACCTCGCGAAATTCCACAGTAACGTGACGCGCGAGGGAGCGATTTCCACGAGGGACCGTCGAGCACGAGGATTTCCCCTTTCTCTCTCTCTCTCTCTCTCTCTCTCTCTCTCTCTCTCTCTCTCTCTCCTGGCAGTGTGTCGGTGTGCAGTGATTACACAGAAATTGATGCAAATCACGCGGAAGCGAGAGAAAACAGCTGCCGGAAACCGTAGGCCGGGAGAAGAAGAGGCGCGCGTCGTACGCATCGTGAGGAGCGCGCTCGGACGATCCGCTCGTCATCGTAACGATGCTGAAGATCTCGCCGGCCGCGGCGATGGCAACATGAGGACCGCGATAGATCGCGCATCCGATCGACCAAGCGACACTCCTGCCCACTATAAATGACGTAAGTAGCCCAGTTTGTTTGCGCTCCGGCGTGCTTGTATCTCGCGGTTGTTCGCGCGAATTCGAGACTCGAGATTCGAGACTCGAGACTCGAGACTCGAGACTCGAGAACGCGTCAGGGCGGGACTTTTGCCTCCGAGCTGCTTGCCTCCGTCTCTCCTTCGGATCACGCGCGCTCGCAGGAAGATATGTTCTCTCGCGCCGATGCGCGAGCTCTCGAATCGCCGATTAAATCGGCCCCCGCTTTCGAAAGGCGATGACGCTTATGTAACGATTAGCCGCCGAACGCGGTGACAAACAATGACGAAGCTAACGTTGCAATTTGTCACGCGAGCCGCGAGATATACAAATCGAGATTTCTGCTCGGGGGCACTCGCGACTTTCTACATAAAATAGCCAAACTGGTCGCCGAGGAGCGCCATGGAGCACGCGGCGTCTGTTTATGCCGCGCGATGCTTACGTAATTCGCCGCGCGGATAATCCGAAATAAACAGCTAATTAAAGCTCGCGTGAAATTACGAGTCCGAGGTGCCTCGAACAAATGGCATTCCTCGACGGCGTCGTTGCGAAACCGTCGATGAAGAATGCAGCGATGGAATGTCATCATTCGTCGCCTCCGCTTCTCGCGCGCTTCTCGCGCGCTTTATATAATTTTACACGGAACGCGTCATTAGGACGCGTCGTTATCTCCGTTCGTTATCATTTCCCGTTTCCGCGTACCATCTCGCCCGGTTAATTCGCAGATCCGTGCGCGATAACCGGCTCGAATCGAGTGACTGATCTTCGTTTCCTTCGCCGCTATCTTGAGATTTGGGATTTTAATTGCTGTCTACGCGCGTTGATCGGCCAGCGAGTCGCTGGCTGTGACTCCGTGCAACGCGGCTGTTTGTCAAACAATCGTGCAATTCGAGCGAATCAGGTCTCTCGCCTTTCAGGAACGAGAGCACCTATCTTCCGCAGCTCGGGCCTGCCGCGGTGCGCAGTGTCGAAAGCGAGATTTAATCGGGATCGTTTCTTCCCACCAGACTCTCCGTCGCTCGTGCGGCTGTGAGAAACGCAGGCTTTTCCTGCGACAGACATTGTTGCGGGTCGTTCTCTTCTCCTTTCTTTCGCGACAATGAGCCGGATGGAACGGATTTTAAACGATCGAGCTCTCCTTCTCGATCCCGCTCCGAAACCGGTGAGTCGTACAACTCTTGTACTCCTCTTGCCTCCAGAATCGCCATTCGTTCCAATTGCACCGCATTCGGAGCAGGCTTCACGTAGCTCCGAAGCTAGCCGGGCTAGAGGAATCCGCGATCCCGTCTGGGAAAAAGTAAGATCTCACCAGCAGAGACTCGCAGAAACGGAAAGAGAAAGAGGAAAAAGTGCCAGCCAGACAATTCTAGATATTTCGCGTATTTTTCGGATAGTCGCGTGCCGTGACGTTCGCCGTTTCGTTTTACTCGCTCTGGTGAGTACGCGATCTCATAGCGAGTCCTGGCACGAGTCCCGCTTCGCAACCAAATCGATCACCGCAGCTCGTTACAAAAGTCTGAAAAGTCAATGGCGGCATCGAGGCATCACAAAGAGACACGGCGGTCTTTGTTGTTCGTCGAATAGACCGAACCGAAGGGTGACATCCCTTGCGTAACGACGAACGACAATATCAAGTTCTACGCGCTGATCAGCGACAGCGATCTCGCAGTCTTTCTGCGGTCTTGAAATGCGGTCTCGAGTACACGAGACGCGCGAATTCTAAATCTCGAGTCGCGAGCGCGCATACCAGAAGCCGATTAACTCATTTCTGCGTAACACCGCGATTACAGCGTAAGCTGGTCTAGCGATACGTTGCTTTCTGTTTCTTTGCTCTAACGGCTGATTTAATTTGCCGCCGCTTTCACGTGTAGACAGAGTTGCCGCTAATTGTGCGGAAATATTCAACCCGCCGAGTTTCCTTCCGCTCGGCGCGCCGTTTCCTCGCTCGCTCTACTCCGTGAGATTTATTTACCGCGAGGTTCTGGAAGCCGTGTCTCGATACTGCCGCTCGTTTAGAGTCTCGTGCCGTTCTTCGGCAGCAGGCACTTTCACACACGAAGGAAAGGAACGTTTCGATAAGTACTCCGCCGCGCGAAGTACAGCTCGCGTATAAAGTAGGCCGCGCGAGCGTCGCTTCCATCGAGTCCTTTAAACATGGATCTTACATTCGACTTGCCCTTCGCATCCTCGAAGTGCAAGTACTCGAAGGGAGGACACTTCGACGCGGGATTCTCTCGATTCATCTCCCATTGAGTTTGTTTATCACTCGACTTCCCTCGCGATCGTAAATACGATTGCGCCGATAATACGATAATCGAGGCATATGATAAATGAGCGTTACGTCCGCGTTCTAAGTTGCTTACGCGATCATCCGCGATTCCCCGCCGAGTCCGTCGAGCACGTAGAGCACATCACCGACGATCATTGTTGGCTAATAAGTCCACTCGGGAAAAGGTTACGCTCGTGCCGCCTCGATTTTTACGCTTCTGAGATTGAAGCGTGTTATTCAAGCGTTTCCCATCTTCCTTTGTTGCGCTATTGACGGCCCGCGACGTTATTCCACGTACGGTTCATAAATGTTTCTCCGGAGAGACGGTTGTACAGTTCCTCTTTCTCTCTCTTTCTCTTTCTCTCTCTTTCTCTCTCTCTCTTTCTCTCCCTCTCCTTCTCTTTCTCGTGTGTTTCTGACGTAACTTTAATAAGCGGGCTAATTGGAAATGGGACGAGGAAATGAGAGACGAAGCAGCTCGCGGATTGTCTCGAGCGAAAACATGGATCTGAGTCGGCTAAATTGACAGTAAACGCGTCTGTGGATTAAAAATACATCGACGGTCGGAAGGGAATTTGCAACAGGAAAATGTTGAAGGAATAACAGCTACGCCAAATCGCGCGTGCTTCCTGCGAGCGACGGTGCTTATTAACGCATCGAGTTCGTTATCAGATGAATAAGGCGTGTCTTGGATAAGCGTAAACAAATTAAATCACGAGCCGCAATCATAAAATTCTAATATAGTGCCTGGAGCCTTGAGAACACCAATTATCACGTAACGCGTCGATATAAAAGAAAGAAAGAGAAAAAAATAAATAAATAAAATAAATAAAGAAAAAAGAAAAAAGAAAAAATATCGGCATTATCACGAAGCTACTTCGTGACGCGAAAGACTAAATATCTACGTTTGTCCGCTTCCAACGGCACGACAGCCTGGTCTCGGTATCGTCTCTGTATCGCATCCGGGTTCTCCGAATCTTTCCGAGTTGGATCAGATCGAAGCGAATCAGAACGAGCGTTCAGACGCGCGATCGGTTGAAATCGCCACCGCGTTCCAGCCGCGTTACGATTCCTTCGCTGCATCGCGCCGGCATTTCTCGCAGAAGGAGGATTCAGCGTAGGATTCAATACAGCAACTCGGTAATAGCGGTCTCCCCCGACTGTTGCTCGTCTTGCTCGATCGTTTCTCAAATATCCGATGAAAGTCGATCGTGAAACGTGGAGGAGTCGACGAGGAACGTAGAAGAACGTCCCAGCGTCGACCGATCGACTTCCCTTTCAGCTGCCAGGACGCAGCGCGAGAGAATCGTCTCGTCGAGACGCGTATTTCAGGGGGAATTCAGGAGGACGTGGATACGTATAGGGATATGGACGACGAGGAGCAGTAATCGGAATAATGTAATGACTATAAATAAGAATCGAGATTCGGCATGACTCAGATGAGCTCTGCCGGGGATCGGTCGTCGAACATTCTGGTCATTCTGGGGACTCTGCCGCGAGGGAATCTGCAATTCAGAAAACCGAGAACCCAGGCAAAGCCAGTCATCGTGTAACGGCGCGATGTAGGTGACGATTGAGAACAGCGTCGCTGCAGAGAATTACTCCGCTCGAGCAGCCGAGCCTGGAGATCAGCTGTGCGCTCCGTTCTTGACGATTGCAAAAGTGAATCGGTGATTTCTTGGACGTCGAAAGTCCTTTTCCCGCGAGAGCGAGTCGCAACGTCGGACCTCGGCCATGTTGAACCCGCGTTGTTCCTTGGAACAGAGAGAAAGAGAAAGAGAGAGAGAGAGAGAGAGAGAGAGAGAGAGAGAGAGAGAGAGAGAGTATGCCAGGCCGATGGAATATTTCAAGAATCACACGGCCGTTGACCCGTGTACAAAAGTCCGGCAGCTAGTCACGTGGTACCAATAGCGCACGCGTCACGGATAACGATTAAGGTCGGTTAATTGACGCGGGCATGCCGGCATTTAATTAACGAACGGAAAAGGAATTCGGCGGGGTCGCTCGCTCGCTCGCTCCGTGATTTGTATTCGTAATTTGTGATTTGCGTGACTCGAAGATTTTCGTAGATCGGCGTGTAGAAAGATCACGATAATAATTACGTTTCGCGAACATTTTTATTGAGCCATAAATGTCTTCATATATATATATATATATATATATATRTATATATATRAAGTATATATATATATATATATATATATATATATAYATATATTTTTTTTTCTCCAAAGTATCCCTCTGCACGCGCTGCGTTTAGCAACTTCGCTGCAGCGGACTTGTGCGATCTTGCGAAATAATCGAGATTTCCCTCCTCTCGATTTATCAATTCTACAAACGGATCTTTCACGCGCGGTAAACTTTATCGCCGTGCTTATTGGAATTCTCGACAGGGACATGCCAAGGATGAGGCCAATTAAGATGGGTGTGGGAGAATGCAAGAATAGGGAGCGGCACGAAAGAGGATCCGCGAGTAATTACCGGACTTATCGTCGTGTTTATTTTATCTCAATTAATGGCGCTTCTCGAAGACGGAACACGGGCACGTGTTATGACGCTCGGTGTAACAGCGATGGGATTACAGCGACATGTCGACTTACGAGTATCTCCAATCAGATAGCGGTGTGACCGTTGATAAAAAAAAAAAAGAAAAGGAAGAAAAAAAGGGGGGATTTACTTTCAATCGCCATGGCATTGAGTTCCGACGCTCACGTGGAGCAGCGCGTGAACGCGGATGGCGAGAGCGGCCGTTCCAAAGAGCAACGTCTCGCTTGCGATTTACGATCGCGAGCATCGTAATTGACATTACGAGAATCGCGCGATTCGCCGATATAGTTTCGACGACGGATGCGTGTCCCTCTTTCCCCCTTTTCCCCTCCTTCTTGCGTAATCCGGTCCAAGCTCGGGAGAATGTTTATCCGCGGAGCAGATAAACCTTTGCAAGATAATAACATCTTTCGGTGGTGCAAGGCATCGCATGTTGTATCTTTACGTAAATACTTTTTCAGACTGCAGCTTCTTCGATCGGTCGATCCATCAAATCGCGAAGCGATCGATCTTATAACGCGCGTATCTTTTTCAAGGATTTCGCGCGCCCGTCTTGTGAAACGACGTTCGTCGTTCCATTTTCTCGACAATTTCAGCATTTTATGCTTAGCAATCAATGCTGCCGTTTGCATCTCTATCTTGTGTTTCCCTTTACACGGCATAAATAAATTCCCCCCGTCGCTGTGTGGAAACACACACAAGCGAGGCTTGATCCCTGCTTTGTCCATTATCCTTCGCCTCCGATTTGCCTGAATTTGGATAAAACGACTCGCTACTATCACACAGTGATAATTCGGTATGCAGAATACTCGAAGAGCTAATAGCTTCTGTTGGATGAGGACGGCGTATCGACGCGCTGTATTGACGAATCAATTATCGGCCCGTATAATCCTGTTTGCGGCATCCGCGGGTCAAGGATGGCAACGATGACGGCGACGGCGATCGTCGCCGTCGCCGTCATTGTCATCATCGTCGTCGTCGTCGTCGTCGTCGTCGTCGTCGTCGTCGTTTGCGCTTACGCAGCGTTGCTCCCTCGCGCCTCGACGTAGCGCCGATACGGTGAAAGCTGATATTTTGTAACACGCTTCTGCTACTCCGTTCCATTCCATTCCATTCCACGATATTGCCCGTTGCAGCCGTTCGTTCGTTCGTTCGTTCGTTCGCTCAGCTCCCTCAGCCTCTCGAGTCGTCTCTCTCTCTCTCTCTCTCTCTCTCTCTCTCTCTCTCTCTCTCTCTCTCTCTCTCTCTCTCTCTCGTAATCGAATACAAGAGTGCCCGCAGCACAATGGCAGGCGCACCCATTTTTCTCCCTTCGTCCACGTCCCGCGAGATTCTCATTTCGCGGCGACATTTTGCTCGTACACGCGAGATCGCACGGAAAGGTACGCGCTCTTGAACGCGAGTCCACATAACAACGGCGCACGGTGTAACGAATAACGATAGCGTAAGGGATGACTCATCCGAACGAAAGTGGAGCGAATATCCAGCCAAGAGAAATTACGAAGGAGGATTGCAATTTACAATTTGTAATATCTATGCTTGCTATCTCCTTACTCGATACCTTGTCGAGAACATCGAGCAAGCCGGCGCTTGGCAACGATGACAATCGTCCGATTGTTGACCGCCGCTTGTCTCTCTTTCTCGTCAAACGCGTTTGGTCAAACACGTGCCTTCAGGACTGCAGTCCTTTCGCGAGTGCGCGAGTTACACGAACTTACGCTCGCAGAAGGTGTACGATGTACCAGGAATGTCGGTCACGCAAGCAAGTGAATCGTTAATTACTTTTTTTAGTCAAAGTTCCCGTACAGCCGTGGCTCTCTATTGATAAAGTGGACTGTCCGCGGGTTAAAGCAGATTCTCAAGCAAGACGTCACGCGTTTTGGAATTAATTGCGAGATCCTTAGCCAGAACAAGTCAGCAAATGCTAAAGTACTAATTTGAATCTCCGCGGTCTCTATGGAATGATACAGAGCTCTTAAAATATGCGGGATCGTTAATTGCCTCAAGAGATCTTCCTGGATTAAGTGTATTGGCCATGTAACGGTAAACGATCTATTATTAACGGGCGATGCGATATATCACCTTTTCCCCTTTTTCTTTTTTTTTCTTTTTTTTTCTCCCTCTCTTCTCCTTCTCGTTTTTTTCTTCGGGAAAGGATTACTACTCTTAGGGAAGAAAAGGAGGAGAATCGTTCATCTCCGCCCGATATGGGAGGAGTTGCGCGGAGGGGTTGCGAAATCGACGGATTCGTGATTGCGCAACGTTAAATAGCAATGTTACATAAAGCGATGCCGTGCAGATCTCGCGTTTGCAGAAAAGTCGGCAAGTCGAACTCGCCGCGAAGTCGCCGCGCGACTCGCAGCTGCACCGAGAAGATCCACTTGCTGCAGCCAGCTCGCTTCGGCGAGCGGAGAATAATCCGAGTCAACGTGGAGCAATAGCGCTAACTTGCCGATATTAATACCGAGATGCGAATCGCAACTTGCGCACGACGGACGTTTAATTAACGTACGTGTCACGGATCGCAACGAGTGCGATCGTAGTTGCGTCCGCTTCGCTGGGAACGATCGCGCCAAGCCATTCTCCATTCAACAAGATCGAGAGATGGCTGATCTTATTAACGCAAACGGAGTTGAGCGTAGCGGTTTACCGACACCACGAGTGTCCCAACGACGTGGATGTGTCTGAGGCTTGCCGTTCCACGCATTTTACGCATCCGACAGCTTCAATGATGCTGCACGCCACGCGTCGCGAACATGAAAGGACTCGAGGCACGGTCCTTATCTTTATCGTCCTCGTAATCGTGGAAACGCGTCCTCGAGGAATTATTTCTACGTCGTGCGTCTAACAAAATTCTCTGCCTTTACGTCAGCTTTTAAACGACGCGCGGCTCTCGCGGTCTACCATAAAGGGTTCCGACGAAGATATCCATCTTAGATCCTCCACGTAATTCGGCAACGACAGGCCTGCTCTTCATTCTCGTGCATCTCACGTTCCGTGTATGCTTCGTGCGTGTATACGCAGGGTGTTTGGGAAATCTGCGGATCTGAATTTCTTGCGAAATTGATATCGAAGAAGTGGAGAAACTTGATATATCTGTATACGTTAGATGTACTAATTTCTTGCAAAGTTTACAATTTATTTATCAAGCATGAGAGAGATTTTGATCAGTAAAATAATCCCCGTCATTCCCGATGATTTCGAATTGGCCGTTTATATCGGTATGAAACCTGGCGATTTGAAGCCATCGAGATTTGAAATTGACAGCAAGAAATCAATCCGTAAATCTAACATATACACATGTGTATACACACACACACACACACACACACACACACACACAGACACACATATACACGTGTAAATAATTACAAAGGCGTTTAATTCAACAGCACAAAAAAAAGTTCTGTCGGAAATTATCTGAAAAATTCCAACCGTTATTGGAACAAGAAGCTGCTCTTAAATTCAAAATGATTGTACGGCTCGGGAACGCCGTACAAATTTTGTTCTTCGGGATTCAGATTAGAATTCAGAATCGTCATGAGTCCGCGATTTGCGGTCAAGGTCAGGTCAATAATTGCGCTGATTAAAAAGAGAATCCGATGGCACGATACCGATCGCAATTAGTTCGTGCATGGGAGATTGACAGAAAAATGCCGAACAATGGCCGATACCGACCAAATATCCTTTGCCTTTCGTCTCTTTTCGTTCGTCGATTGACGATAGCGGCGACGCAATTCGCTGAAGCGTACGAGGAAATTAATTAAAATTTATTTATGGATTTATATGCGGATGCGTGCTTACTTACTCGGATCTAGAATGTAGGAAAATATGTGAATTGAGACGGAACTCGGGAGGAATATTTGCCAGGAAACTGTCCCCTTCCTCGTTCGCTCGTGCGAATAAAACGCACCTTTGGACCTTCGTTTGCGTTTTTTATCGCTGTTTCAACAATCGTTTCTACTCTACGCGCAAAGGTGATGCAATTAATCCGCGACTCACGGAGCCGTGATTTATATAACTCGCATGATAACGCGTCGTCTTTTACATTTGCATGTCTCGCCGCGGCGAGAACGTGCAAAGAGCGAGTGTGCCTCGTATAACGTGAGACGTTTCTTCTTCTTCTTTTTCTTCCTCTTCGAGAGATGAGATCGTTGCATTCGCCGAATAGCCGAATTGTTATTCACGTCGAGACATCGAGAAACGTGAATCCGCAAAAAGTGTGCCACCGAATGGCGGCTCTAGCGATACTGTTGTGTCATCCGCGATGCTCAATGCCGATGATCGGCGGCCTGAAAGCGACGGTTTCGTCGGTAACGAATGGCGTTATTAAGAAAATAGAAATTAATTGCCTGCTCATGATTTCATCGACGACAAGACCGCCGAGTTTCCCGCGGCAGTCAGCTGGCCGTTAAATGACTCGAAATAATCGACTACGACGGGCGATCGTTCGATCGATTGAGAAATCTTTCTTCGCGAACGAATGTTGAACTCTGCAAAGGGAAATGGAAAAAGTAAACTCGTGCAGCCAATAAACAGGTGTTCAACTGCCTCGCGCCGATCCATCTTGATTATGATCCGCTGAGATCGGAGAGATCGGAATCCTCGTTTCATCATGGCGCGGATCGCGCTGTTAATCGGCGGACGTAAATAGAATCCGTAGGGGAAAATCCGGAACTTACGTGGAAATTCAATTCCCGCTTTGCTTGGAGAAGGCATACGCTTATGCCGGCGCGAAAAGAACGAGATACGAGAGTGAGGCCACGTCGCTTTCCGACTCGAGTCACGGTCGAAGTGAAATTGGTGTTGGGAACAGCGCATTGCGAAATATGCATACGTACTTAACTCACCCACTTTAAGGATCGGTCTAGTTCGATACGGGTCAAGGTTGGGCCACCGCGGAGCCACGCCGTGCGAGTCGATCGCTCGCAGAATCGCTCCGATTTGCGACTACGAGATTGCTCGTTTCCGAGATTCCGAAATGTCTCGACCTGACCTACAGGTGCATCGCATACCGTAACGATATTCTTAGCGTTAATCGTTACTCGTTGTGACGCAAGTCGATTCTGCAAACACGAGTGGACCAATCAGTTCACTCTGCACCTGTCCTCATTGTCGAGGTCTTCGGCGTTGCACAAACGACGATTGCCATCGTTTGCTCGTTCACTCGCTCGCTCGTTCGCTCGCTCGTGAACTAAAACTCCGAGTTTCCGAGTGTGTCCTTGCATAGATGGGTCCCGCATGAGTGACTTTTGCATCGTTGCGTCTTGCATAACGGCGCGGCGATTGCGGGTGCGCAGCCCCTGCGCTGTGTCTGCGCGTCCGGCGGTCCTTTGCGCAATTGAAATTTCTCCGAGGCTACCCGATTGTCGTACGAAAGGTCACTTACCTCTCTCGCTGCGAAGTAGTTGGTCGTTGCTTTTACGCGCGCACGTGACTCCCGCGGCATCTTCTCCGCGGAGAACTCTCCGAGACGGCTTCATTAAGCCGCGCGATGGCGATCGACTTGCGAAAGAGGGCGAAGAGATAACCGTGAAATAACGTCGCTGCTGCGTACGATACGCGTACTAAACGGTTTTGCAAACGAATACCGAGAAGCGCAGAATAATTCCTAGCTGATGCGAAAGCTGATACGAGGCGTTCCGTCCCGAAATCAATTCCTTCGAAATTCTGACAATATCGCGCGTTTCACGGACGACACGTGACTCGGCGAATTATTTCATACATTTCAGAGAGAGAGAGAGAGAGAGAGAGAGAGAGAAGCGAAACAACGTCGAGATTGTCTACCGAGCGTGGCTCTATTCGATGAACAAAAAGTCAACTCGGACGGAGCTCTCGATGTTGATAGCGCGATGTTGATAGCCGATAAAACTCGTCGCTAATCAAGCTGCATCCCGAGGAACGGGGAACGTTTAAATAATTTCTCCGTCGCGGGAGAACGAGTTTTTTTCTTTCTCTCTCTTCCTCTTTCTCTCCTTTTCTTTTCTTTTCTTTTTTTTTCCTCCTCCGCACGGAGGAAACACGTTTGCCGGATGATGCGAGATGAGAGGAGGACTCCGCGAGGGGGGTCTGTCTAATTACAATATTATTGATCGATTCGCAGAACGCGGGGGAGGGAGACAGAGGGAACAGAGAGCGGGGGGGGGGGAGGACCACCATCAATCGGCAGCTCGTGTCGCAGCGGCGCGGTCAAGAGCAATCCGCGCTGGAAAGAGAAGCACAATCGCTTTATTGTGCAAACGGGAATGCGCAAACGGGTAGAACCAGTTCACACCGGTGGATAGAGAAAAGAGAAAAAGCATTTGCTTTCCGCAAATGCTGCATCATCCCCGCGGGATCCTCCATCGTCATCCATCTCTCGCAAATTATTGTCACGCGTGGTGGGTGATGCTTTAGATCGCGGAATACAGCCGCGCGGTATATAAGTAATAAGTCTGTCAGTTCGTGATAGTCCTCTCATGTCTATCAATCCAACTTGGATGCGTCTCTGGCGAAGCCGGGCTTCACTCTTCGCTCTTAGAGTCATGTGAGTCCCCTTGCACACTTTTATCGCTGATACACTCGCGTAATTTTACGCGTTACATTGTATCGTGCAACACGCGCGTCGTGACCTTGTCGCGCGTCATCGTGTCAAAGGACGGAAAGGCAGGAAAGTCGCTCGACGGATAATTGAGAGTAGTTTATTTACCATTGCTCGCTGGTGTTGTTTTCAAATCCCGAAGATCTCGGGCCTGCCCAGAGTTAACTGCGAGAACCCGAAGACGCGAGAAGCGGATTCGCCGCGATTTGCTTCAAGTCGTGCTCGCATAGCAGGAGAACAAAAAAACATGCTACATGGCTACTAAGTTGGACTGCTGCTACATAACTACAGGCTTTAGCGAGAATGTGAAACGCCATTAATGATCGAAGGGTCTTGTTATCGCATTGTAATGTAAACAGTTTTGCAGAGTATGTACCTGAGATCAAATCATGTGCGAACGCGTGTATCTGAAACGAGACCGATTGATCGACAACTAGCAGCTAGATATCAAAATATTAAAATCCGGTGCACCGGAGACCTTGACAATTTCGAACGCAAACCTTTGCACGAGAATGGACTCGTTCGACTCGACTAAGAATCAGCGCTGATCGATTACGAGATGATACCGTGAAATCATCGTAACTCAGCTTGATGCAACAAATAAATATTTGGATATCTGGAACACACGCGTGCAACAAGCTATGCTCCGTCTGCACAATTGCTAAATGTCATAAATGAACGGCATTTCTTATGTAAACCCATAGTCGTTTATTTCATTAAGGAGAAAGCTTTATCGACTCGCGTACCTACGCAAACATACACACACGAAATTCACCTTCACTTGGACTATTTACGTAATGATAACGCATACGGTTTTCTAATTCGCGCACGTGCAACAGGCAGACATTTATTGCTATATTTTTTATCGTTTCATCTAACTTGCGGTTTTTCACCGCCGTGAGATTACACGAGCAAAAGTTGTCATTTGATATATTGTTGCCTTTAGAAATGAATAATTAAAATGAATAATGAAAGAAGCTACGATGCGACTCTTTCAGAACAGAGAGTCATCGCTGTGCTTCAAGATGGATGGAGACGGAAAAAGAGAGAGAGAGAAAGAGAGAGAGAGAGAGAGAGAGAGAGAGAGAGAGAGAGAGAGAGAGAGAAACAGAGAGAGATTGCGGATATCAGCGAGAATGAAATATCTCGCAGATGGTATTTTTCCGCGAAAGACAAACAACCAGTTTGTGAAATATATTGTGAGCAAAAGCGAGGAAGAGATGATGATTTTATATATATATATGCATATGCGTGTATGTGTAATATGTTTTCGTGAATCCTCAGACAGCTCGGTGCCCGCGCTCAGACTGCGTGCAATCTTCCTTTTTTCTCTTTTCTTCATCACCAATCGTCAATACTAATCGGCTGCGATATTTGTTGCTCGTTTTCCGGCCAACGGCAGGGAATGGGAAGGTGCAGGTGCAATTTTTTCCTTTCCTTTTTTTTCTGTCGACGTAGAAAGAAAGAAGGCAGTAAAAGCTGGTGAATGAATTAGCGTGGCTTTTCAAGATCGCGACTGATGCGAGCGAGCCTGTCTCCGCGGTATTGTTTTTTTTCTACGCTTCTTTCCCGAATTTCGTGGAACCGAATCTTACCTGTTCGTTCGACCGAGCATTCGTACCGTCAGCATGGCGTCAACCAGCAGTAAAACCGGCAAAATCGGTGTTTGGTCACCGCGTTTCCATTGATATACGCCTTTCTTTTTCCCATCTCGAGGGCATATAAAGGATAACGTCGTATATAACTGCAAACCGGTTTTAATGAGATTTGCAAATTTCGGTGGCATCAGCCAGGCATATTCATTGACTCGCAAATCGTTCAATGGAATCCAAAATTATCCGAATTATCCCAAGCCAAATTATAAATATATCAACGGCTCTCTTTATCCGAGTGTGTATACAACAACTCGTCATTATTTTCAAAGTACATCCTTGATACAGCACATCAAAGCCGTGATGACGCGAGTGACGAAGAAGCACGCAATATCTTCTTTCGTTTGAGTGACCGTCTTCCAATAAAATTACTGCGGAGCAAGATATCGCAAAGGAAGTTATTAATGTCCAGAGATATCTGTGGGCGAGTGCGAGAACGTTACGTGAATATCTGAAGAAAAATTAAACAATGGAATAATAATTAAATTGAATCAAATAATTTTATTTAATTAAATTAAATAGAAATTAAACATAATTAAATTAAATAATTAAACATTTTGCTTTTACATTGCCGCCACATCTGGACAAAGAAGCAAGTAATCTCTTATTACGATTACAGCGCGCCATTTTCTCGCTGGCTGTTTATAATTTAGGAACGCGCTCAGCGCTGACACGTGTACGGTACTGGCTAGTTGTAAGGAATTCAACGCTAACGGCACGTGTGGATGACAAAATATGCGTGGTTAGAAGGAGAATTTAAATTTTAGAAAAGCAATCGATCCAGCAAGGTAACTCGATCGCGGTCCCGGGAGTGTTTCAAAAATCTCGAATCATATACCGGTTTTGCGGTGATGCTCGACGGAGGCATCATTCGATTCCAAGAGTTAGAAGAGTATTCGCGTCGAAGCCGCGTCACGGCTTCCGATTTTACATAAAGAGCAGCGTGAAGCGTGTACTCGCTGTTTCCTCTTCTTCTTCTTCTTCTTCTTTTCAATGTCGCCGAAATTAAGTGACCTTTGAAGGTCTTTGATGTTTCGTTATCGCCGGCCGGTGAAATTATTACACGCCGGAAACCGGCGTTAGGATATCGCAGACGATGACTCTTCCTGGCTTCTTCTTGCTAGAAGATTCGCAGTCGCATCACAGTGCCGTTGCGCTCGTTGAGATCTCCGCAGCTTCGAAGACTCGCACGGCGCATCGGAGCATCGCGCGTTAAAATCAGCGGGACATCGGAGACTTCGACGCACGTAACGGACATGTCTCCCGAGGCAATCGAGATGAAATGGAGACTAAACGGTTTAACGAGCGACGTTAAGTTTAAGAGATAACGTTGTCGAGAGCAGATATCTCCACGTCTTAAATATATCGAGGAAATTCTTGCGCCTTTGGTAAAGTCATAATTTCTGAGCATTCTTTCGCGACACCATTGGCTCGTTTATAATTTGTTTTCGTTTCACTTGCCATTTTATTTCTACGTAAAATTGCTAATCCGATGCAAGTGCAATGTGAGTCGCTTGGTGCTTTGTGAATTAAGAAATATCCGGTGAAGAGTTAGTTGGCTTCGTTTGCAAGTTAACGGATTACATTTCCGCTGAAGAGGTATGTCTTTTACTTTGTTTAATGCTCGATGATCGATACGCATCATCTTCGATGCGTAGTGAATGCAAAGTTTGTTTGTTTTGATTACAAAATAAGTTCGTTCGCTTGCTTTACATCATACGAGTCGAATCAGGTGCTCGTTTCCGAGCAACAGATTTTCGGAACGAAAACTTTCCGATCCTCGATCGGCGATTATTCAACAACGCTGATATACGATGCTGCGTGAAGCGACGTAAACGCAATTCACTCGCGCGCGCGAGAGAGAAAACGCAAGGTGACTAAAAATCGGAGAGACTTCGGTTCAGCGGAGATCACGGAGGTGAAAGGAAACACTATCGGAAATTCACTGGTGTATCTCATTCGACATACGTCTCCTACATGTTCAAGGGAAACCGATCAGCGGCAGGAGCTCGATTCTTACTTAGTATTGCGCGCTCACGATGATTCTCATAAAACCGATTTCCGGGCTCCTTGAGTTGGATCGGCCATCAGGCCGGGCTGAAAAATGCATCAAGGCAGAATGGTTCTCACATCGGCGAGCACTGTCAAGCGCTATGGAATGCGCACAGTGAAACGCGAGAAGAAGCAATCCCTGGACGCGTCCCTGAGACACGAAGAGAGGACACGGAGGGCGTCTCGATGCCCTGCTGAATCTGGACGGCCAGGCATAGAGAAACGTGCAGCTTCGGGTGATCCCGTCCGCGCGATCCGCGTGATCGGATTGAGGGAAGAGAAATAAAATGACGGGGAGGGGGGAGGGAGGGAGGGAGGGGGGAGGAGAAGAGATGAGGAAAGGATGCGAGAAGCTTTTTGCGCGCGCGCGTATTTATCATTCGCCGTGACAGATGGCGAAGAAGCGAGATGGCAGCTGCGAGATGTCGTTACACGGCTGCGTTCCCGCTTGATAAACACGCGCTCGCGCGCTTTAGAGCGTTATTTCTTGCCGATAGACCGGAAACGACGGGACCAGACGGACAGGTCCGTGTAAATTAATGCCCGCGAAGACGGGAACTGTGCCTCGCGGCTGCATGCGTCCTCGAGGACGGCTATGCGTTCCAAATGCCAGTTATGGTGCTGTCCTCTCGTTTAGACCATAAGAGAAAGTCCAGCGAACATGAGTTAACACTCCGGCCGAACCATATTGCACGATGCATGCCTGACATTTGCGAGCTACAGCATCGTGCTGTTGGGTATCTAATCCTCGAATCGAGATATTTCATTGTTGTAGCTGGACGTAGTGACGCGCGATAACGCGATGGGTGCTATCAAGATATTTTTATCATCGACGTCACTCGTTGAGATGAATCAGGAAGAGCCATCGCTTCAAAATTGTCTCGCGTTAATTATTTAAAACGTCACCTCCACGCAAAGGGGATTCGTTTGAATCCATGAAAGGTGCCACGAAAGTAGAATCAACCGTTTCAATGGAAAGAATTGCTGTTAGTAGCCTTGAAACGCGTTACATGTTACACTCTCACGAGTTGTCGAATTGTTATTCGAGGCTTGTCTGGCACGAGCGCCTATCGAGAATCTTGTTTTAATACCGAGACGTGACGCCGATGCGTTCTCTTGAAATATCTTTTTATTTTGCATAAAGTAGCTTCACTTCTTCGTCTCATTTCTCTCTGCGATGCGCCGACTCGTCAGGTTGATTTGATATATACTCGATTATGTACTCGTACTCGTCTGACTTATGAATCTGATCGAGCGCGTGCTCGACCCGAAGAAGGTCGGTGCAAGATAACACCGATGCACGAAAACTATCGGCGTAAATTGGTCCGCAATTGCGAGTCGTCCTTCATCTAACAGAACAGAACAATTCCGACTTGGATCGCGAGCAAAAGTGCGAGCGCAGTCGCGATTTCTCAGCCGGCACTCGATATACGTCCAACCGGTATTCTCGCATTCCGGAAGCAGGCGCTTTTCATGCGCTTCCTGTTCCATAAGCACCTGGACCGAAGGAAAGTCTACTCGATGGATCAGACGATGGAATTATCATCGAGGAGCTCGCTGGACACATTGTGTTCAGCTCCGCTGATGAAGCTGCGCTTCGCTAATGAAAACATCCGCGCCGTGATAAAATTAGCGATTCTTCCACTTGTTGTTGGCTCTCGTAAAAAGCCTTTGACAAGATAAATACCATAAATTTCCGACAGGCCACATCGTTTCCGAAACATCGTACCGAATGATCATGATGGAAACAGAATAGAGATCGAATACAGAACGCCATGTGCTGCATTATCTGGATTTAACGCAGCTTTTATGATTTATGACACTATCGCGTGAATCTAATTCTTAATGTGACGTCAACGATTCACGATTCGCTTGTTGCGAAGCGTCGTTGCTAACACGTATATAAATATATATATATATATATATATATATATATATATATATATATATAGAGAGAGAGAGAGAGAGAGAGAGAGAGATCCAGACGCGACATGAAGCGCCTTATTCGTTCTTCTTTCGACGCATCGACGGTATCGAAAAGACATACGGTATTGAAAGATTACATTGTTACGCGGATAACGTTATGGCGAAAAGTGGATAGAAAGTGGATAGATAAGGATATGATACGGACATCGATGATCACTGATCTCGGAAGCACTTTCCATTGCTTGGCGCACGCTTGATCCGAAACGGCACTCGATCGCCTTCTCTCTCTCTCTCTCTCTCTCTCTCTCTCTCTCTCTCTCTCTAATCCGAAAAGAAAGTGGCGTACGGTACTCGCGGTACGCACGGCGATAAAATCGGCTCGACTCTATTCCCCTCGATCCCCTCGCCAAGACGCGGGAGAATCGTGATCTTTGCTCGTCTGCGACGAGCGAGGAATCATTTTTCGCAATCAGGATGCCCCTTCATCTCTCTCTCTCTCTCTCTCTCGTTGGTTCAATGTGCAATACGATAAAACCCGTTGCCCTTTACTCGACTTCGTCTTCAGCTTTCCAAGTGTAATGCTGATATTTATAACCCGCAATTATCCGCCGTACTAATTAACGCGGCGTGAAACAGGACCGCGCCAGTACATTCGTTTCGCTTGCCCGCGAAACGAGTCGGACAATGAGACAAATTAGGTGTTACCGGAAAGCCAGACAATGGCCCAAATTCGGTTTTCGGGGCCAAGTGAAAGTGATGCTCCTTTGTCCATGTTCAACCGATTTCTATTTATACGGCGCTCGTGATGTTTAATTTAATGTTTATCACTATCTCGCTGCCACGCGTTGCCCGCGCTTCCTATCGTAAAAAGAAAATTAGCCGTTGCGTTTATATTTAGTCTCGTCTCGATCAAATCGATCGAGTCAATTAAAACGGACGCTGTTTCCTTCGTCAACACGAACGAACCGATATTTGTTTACGTATAAATCGTGCGATTTATTAGCTTGCACCTTCCGCTGGAGTTTAGTGCCGGATCGCGTGTCGAGAAAAAATCTACTTTGAGACCGAAACATAGAGAGTGAAACGTAAATAAAATGTCATGTCGATAATGCAATCGACGACCCAAACTCGTTCCTGCAAGGTCAGCGCATGCAGAAAGAAACGTTGCATTATTCATATAATTTTTACTTTATGATCTAAAATAAATTGACCATGTCGAATAGTCAAAGTCGCTCTCTTAACTTTTTTTCCACATGTCCTATTCCTCTGTTGACGAAATTTTCTTCTCTTTGCTCGATAAATATCATCGTTATCGATATCTTTTATGCTGTTTACAGTTCCGCGTGGATTACTGTGAAGGCTCGATTCGAGCAGCTATAGAACAGATTAGTCGCTCAAGAACGTGCGAGGCCGAAATTGGAACGTTAAGCCAGCTTCCAAGTGAAAGCACTCTTTTTTTCCGTGAACCAATTACATTCTAAACCGCTGGAGATTTCCGAGCGATGATAAATGCCTTCTGTTGCTCTCGCTCGGAATCGCGTCTTTGATTTCTTCTGAGGAAGGAAAAACAATTTTTTGTAATCTTGCCGCCTTGATTTATCGTCTTAATGATCTTGACGATATCTGTAACGATATATTATTCAATGCTCGAACGATACGAATCCTGCAACAACGCGAAGATACACGCGCGATACGCGATTGGACGCGACATAATCTTGTAATCGCTCAATGAACGATACTCTCGTAATTAGAATGATCGAATGAACAGGATCTTCCATCGAAGACAAATCAAGAAGCAATAAATTTCTCTTCGCGCACAGCGCGGTCGTCCCAGTCTTCGTGGTGCATCGGAAATACAGCCTGAAGCCATCGTAATTGTTGCCGACGAAGATTAAATGTACGAATCGTCTAAAAGTTATTATCTCTTATTAGAACAATAAGACACGCGCTTTTCTGTCCCGTGCGAGTCAATCGCTTCTGTCACTCTCATGGATCTCTCCATTCGCACGAGAGATACCTATCTCCTTCGAGATAGAATCGAGAGGGGAAACTGACTCGCGTAGAGAATAAATTTTCCGGATAACAGGAAAAATCGGTTCGTCAACAAACACATGTCATAGTCAAAAGGCGCGTAATTCTTCTCGCGTGCGCTCGCACGTTCCCGAATGTTGTCACTCGCCACCGAGTGGCTAAGTTTCCCATTTTCCCTTGGGTTTCCCTAGGCTCAGCGAGAATCACTCGATAACTGTTTATTGAGCTCGATCATCGATGCGAGTTGGATCTGCAACGCTTTAACGTTCTCCAGCATGCTCGGCGAGCCGTTGGTAGCCTTTTCCATGTTATGGTTCCACATCGGGAGACTAATTCTTGCGCGAAACACATCTGCGTTCACGCAACGCGCTATGTTTACAGGTTTCGGCGCGAGTCCGTTAACGTTGATCCGATAGCGAGCAAACTTTCCTTCCGGGATCGCCCCCGTTTGTACCGGCGCATGTTCGACACACGCGCGCGCGCGCGCTGGCATTTCTCCTTGCTTCGGCAAGGTGATTTTTCCGTTCCAGGCATGAACTCATCGCAAAGATTGGCTTCAACTTTTTATTTTCGCCCATTTCGCTCATCGGGTGTAGCGAGGATTATATAACCGTGGGATTTCTTTATTGCGCGCGCGCGCGCGCGCACGCCCCGCTTGACGGAGTATCTCCTTTCGCGCGGTCGCGCAATGGATCGCGATTCCCGAAGCAAGGCTCTTCGATGCAGCATCAGCGGTGTCAATCCGGAAGCGAGCTCCCATTCGGCGTTTGTATCAGTTATGCGGGCGCGGATTTGTTTAGTCGAGCCGAGTCGATTCTGTCCATCGCATGATTCGAGTCGATTTTCATAGAATTTTCAGCGGCGGACGAGAGGCGAATTGGTGCGTCGACTGACTTCACGGCTTTCGCGAAGACAGCTAAATGTCTCTTTAGGCGATCCTTGAAGGTCGGATGCGAGGATCGATGAGAAAACGTGCGAATATAACGCGTGAAACGCGCGGCGGAGCTATTTTTGAGATGTTTACCCCCACCACGCCGCACATTGGCGGGTGCCAATTATTTTCGCTTTGCTCTTGTTTACGAGACAATTACATTCTCTGTTTCAGTGATGTGACGCAACCAGTCGGGAATATTTTTATGCAAAATGACTCGCGCCCTTGTCCTTCTCTGCATGGCCATCATTCTACCTCTCGTACGATGTCACAAGGTAAGATCACAACCGAGACAGCCAAGGACGCGTTCTTATCCCGCGTAATTATTTCTTTTAAGACAAAAGGAACGCACGCGAGCGCTCAGCGTGATAATTTCGCTGAATTGAAGCGGCCGCGAATGCGACGACGGATTTGATTCGCGATAACGTGTTGTTGCGAGATGTGGAAAGTTCCTTGCTTTCGATTTCCGAACACGCGTTGCTCTTATTTATCTTTATTCGAGTAATATCTCTTTATCTTTCCTGCGAATTTACGTATCCTGCGCGTAATATATAAATTTCGCCGGAGGTTCCTCTATTTATTTCTTCTTTTATTAACGAGTGATTCTCTGGGATGCCTTGTATTGTTCGGCGTGGTTCGCGCCGAATATAATTAATTGAAGCTGGACAACTATTGGATGCGCCGGGATTATTTATGCGAGAAGAATCATTTCGATGAGCACGGTAACAGTAAATTATGGTATTTTTTATTAATTTAATGCCAGCAATCGCACTTAAACTATTAAGGAGATTAAATTATGGATACTAAAGTGAAAGATTATATTGATTATTGATAACTTCAATTGAGTAATGGATTTTATGGTGAAATAAAAAGTAGATTAAAATTATTTATTTACCTAAAGAGTATACAACTTTGATAAAGTTATAATTATAAACTAGATACTCTGCTATAATAATCAATAATTTGCTTTTGATTACAAGTATGTTTACAAGTTTAGAAAATTAGAAAATTTTGTTTTACAGATTAAAGAGGCACTGTTTATTAGATGATAGTCCACGAATAGATTTTCCTGACAAAAATGTTTATGCATTATGTTGTTTTAAATTAATTTTCCATATTAATAAGTGAGATTTTTCTCTAAAATAATTTAAATCAGAGTTATAAGTCAAAGTGTAGAATATTCAGGTTTAAACGAGTTCTAATTTATTTATCCGTTGATTATTTAATTTAAAAGTAATTTTTTTCACATGGATAATCACGACGAGTTACGCGAGGCGAGTACCGAGGCGAGATTATTTGCCGCGACACGATTTCTCGATAATCGATTCTCGATTATTATCTCCATCCATTTCTAATCATCGATCGCGGAAACATAAAAAAGGGATCTCAATTTACACTTTGCTTCGTGAAGAAGCGATAAAGGCGCGCTACGTGGTTCCGGAATGACTCTCGTTGGCACCAGCACTGACAATCGCCGTGTATCAATAGTGCCGCAGTAATTGAGAAAGCGCTCGGGAGGAGAAGGGATCGCGATTAATGACACGTTACGATACAGCACGCGTCGGTCGAACGCGTCATCTCGTCGTAGATAATCATCGCGATCATGTGGTCAACGGCCGGTTCTCCTACGGCTTAAGTAACAGCTTTACGCACGAAATTGCAATAAAATCATCGGACGTTGTCTAGTTCCGCTGCCTTGCTTTCGCGATGTTTTTTTCTCTCTTGGGAAAATCAAGCGCGAGCAATAAACGCAGACTTCCTGTTGCGATGACACTCGCGAGCCAACGCTTATCGAAGTTTTAGTCTTTATGCTATTTCGGCGGCATCAGAAGACAACGGCTCTTCGCGCATCAAAGGGCGGCCGAAGCTTTGATGATTCGAGGAGTTCCATTGGCGAGGAAAAACAATCACAAGACGACAAACACGATAATCCGTTCCAATAAACAGCTGGATAGTTTCCCTTTGATTCACGTCGCTCTAAATCGCCGATCGTGCATGCATTTTCCTTGATCTCTTACCGGCCCTACGATATTACAGATACAGATACAGAGATCGAGCACGTATATATAGGAACGTAATGAAACGTTTGCGAAACAAAGGCATCGTAGAAAATCGAACGTTGGGAATGAAACGTTGGGGGAACCTGCGGGGGAATTCCCCGCGGAATGCGGGGAAAAGTAAAGAGAGATATTACTGGAATAAATAACTGGAATAAAAGAAGTAGCGCAAAAGCATCGCGTCACCGATCGATCGCGTCAACGTGATCGAACATGGGAAAATGTCAGGCGTTTACTCAAACCTAAAAAGTATCGCGACTCGATGCGAGCGGGCGTTCCTCGATAATCGTTGAGTCATCGAAGGATCGCGGAGCGATCGCTCCCGAGACCGGCTTACGTAAATTTCCGATCATTGGGAAAAACGAGACGGGTAATTGCCGGCGAGACGAGAGATCTGCGCGATTTCCGGCAGCCGTTCCGCGCGATTTGCATGCTTTCGAGATGTACATTGCTCGCTCGCCAGCCGAAAGACCGAAAGTGAAACCGAGATAGCTGTCTCTCTCCGCCGCGTAGTAATCTACCTTTCACGGAGAAGAGATAGACGACCTCCGCCGATTGACAGTCGCGTTCACGGGTCCGTGAAGCGCGTTATGATTAAACCGCGCGATTCGACTTACGCTTGACGAGTATTACCAAATTCATCGTCCAGATCGAAGCGCGTCGCGTTTCTTCCAATGGAATCAAAGTATCGGTTGTACAAATTAATTTCTTGCTTTCTTTGCAAACCTCAAAGTTCGCCTGAAACGAGTACAAGAGTCGCGGCAAGTTTTTTCTTTTCATTCCAATCGAATTTCGATCCGGTGGATGCTGCAGGCATCCTTCAAATTTTTCAGTTCGAGGCGCCCTCTGTCTCTTTCAAGGTCAAATCAAAGCTGGAACGCGGAAATAACGTGACGCCGAATTATCGCTTCTTATCGAGGACCGTGCATCTGTTTTTGGAGGCCATCCGCTCCGCTGTGTTCACGCAGCATCTCGAGAGTCAGCAGTCAAAGATCAGAAAGGATCGACGGATCTTCCAGCTTAGAATGCCTTTCAGGATCGGCGGGAGAAATTGTCCCGTCCGTCATTTCCGGGAGATTCTTTACGGGCAGCAGGGATCGAAGCGAAGATACTCCAAACCAAATGGATTGAAGTATCCAACGCAGAGATTGTCATAAAATTATAGTCCCCGCAGTCCGTATTAATGGATAACACGAAATGAATTCCATTCGCGCAAAGACAATTAATAGTCTCGCGATAATAAAACTTTCCTCCATCGAGCAAATTGATCAGCTTTCGATCAGACGACTAGCAATAATGGAGCGAAAGTGATCGACCTTAGAAGTCCCAGACTCCGATCGTTTCGATACGACTCGATTTCTGCGGCAAGTGTTGTTAAATGGTAGAAGCAGACCTTGAAACGCGACTGGAAAACTGAATATGCGTGCATATACTCGTTGATTACAGACCGCTGCGAAACCGGACGAGTCGCGAGCCTGAGAGAATATTTGAAAAATCACCGCCTCTGTCGGGATAAAGGCTTGCCGACCGATTACAGTGCTTATCGAGTCGGCATACGTGCACGCATATGTCCTTGCACATCGCTTTCTGCGTGTGACGAAATAATGACGAGACTGATTTGTCCAGTTTATTATGGTAAACCGAGTGATAATCGATCATTGAGTCACGGGAGATCATCATTTGCGGCGAATTGATTGGACTCGATCTAATTTCATCGATACGATAACCGCGTGATATTAAAATTCTTCTCGCATCGCTCGTTAGCAAAATGCTACGGATAGATGGTTCATTTAATTCATGTCCATTTAATTCATTTCTCTTGTCTGTTCGAAATTGTATGATCAATCTCTAATAAGTTAATAAGGAGGGATCACTGCATTTTATCATCAATTATAATCTCTAACTTACTCTAAAATGAATAAAATACTATATAAGATCTAATTCTTCTTGTCCAATAAACCAAATTGTACACTAAATATTTATTAATAACTCTATTTCTCTGACATTTATAGGCAGACGAGCTATCGAGCCGCCTTTCATGATAATTATACTTAATAATAGTTTAATTTAATGATTTTAAGGCTAAAATTATTTTGGTTTTATTTAATTGATTCAACATTATTAATTGGCTGAGTAGCGTTTAGAATTAATTCTATGATAATGGAAATTTTAATTTTAATTGATTGGATTATTGATTATTCATTATTCAGATTTATTTTTCATAGTTTCAATAATTTCTTTTATAATTATTTTGTACAGAGTAAATTATATAATAGGGGATAAGTTTATTAATCCATTTCTTTTTTTAGCAATTATATTCATCGTTTCTATATTGTTGATAATTTTAAGACCTAGATCGATTAGAATTTTATTCTATGGGATGGGATTATATTATTAGTATCATATTGTTTAGTTATTTATTATCAAATATTATTATAGGTCTTATAATTCTGGGATTGTTATCTAATCGAATTGGGCATGTTGAGCTTTTAATTACTATTGGTTTTATAGTTATACATGGGAGGTGGAATATTTATTTGATAGATGTAAGAAATTATTGAATTCATGTAATGATAATTTTAAATTATTAAAAGAGCTCAGATACTTTTTTCAACTTGATTCATCTCGATAAAGCAAATCTTATCAATTAATTATCTCATATATTTTATCGTTACCCATTATTTATATATAATCTACTGTTATTATGTTAAATAAATAAATGCGATTGTTGTTATTCGTTAATGGACTCTTTCCGTCAAAACATCGGTCGCCTTTTGATGCGCGAAGAGCCTTTTGATGCCGCCGAAATAATATACGTATATATGCATTATTCGCTAATGAATTCTTTCCATCAAAGCATCGGCTGCCCTTTGATGTGCCGTTGAAGAGCCGTTTTCTTTTGATATCGCCGAGATAGTACATATATATACGCGCTTGGGCGCTTGTTTTCGTCGGATAATCGATCATAGGTATGAATCATAGTACTGTTTTCGTGATTTCATCGCTGTCCGTCGTGTCGGACAAAGTTATTCATTACATATTAAACGTTTTAAATTCATTACATATTTTTCAAGTCTGTCAGTCCTCGCCTTTACCATCCTCCCTTTGAAAAGAGATTTCCCTAGTATCGTATCCGATTATATTTTATGCTGAACTGCCCATTTCGCCTTACTGTTTCCACGGTGCGATGGTACCGCCGAGCAAGTACTGTCTCACCCGGTAAAGAGCGAAGTTGAAATCGCAGAACTGGCGAGGCGCACGAGGCAACGAAGAGATGTACGAAACGACATAATGATGAATAATGATAAAATTGCGGATTCCGGAAGTTGGAGTCTCGCAGCGAGAGATCTCGCAGAAAGTTTCTACTCTCTGCACTGTCATTCATTTCCTCCTTGGGATAATCTCCGAACGCTATGCTCGATCGAGAAAGGTTTCCTTCGATTCGTATACTTTCAGCACGGTCTATCGTTATCTGTACATTACATGTTATCTGTATCGTTACATTTAGGAAATTGGGTTCTCGTGATCTCAGTGATCTCATGACTGCTGCTTGCGCGTGGCGGATTTATGTACGAATTGATCATTATCGAAACGGATCACGATGATTATTATCTCGATTGCGTAAGCTATTGCGACATCCGTGCTCATTGAGACTCATTTGTGTTTCAGATCCACGAGCATATGACAAGGGAAGAGATGCTATCGGTGTTTTACACGGGACACGAGTCCGGTAATAATAGGATAAACTCGCGCGGCCACCTTTTCCCGTTCTTCTTACGTTCCGTTTCCTCCAACGGAGGAAGAGAAGAACGACGGAAATGTCAGCCAATGCGATTTTCAAAGCCATCTCGCGCTTCCGAATGTCCTCGAGACTTCTGGCGTTTGATTAAAGACGATTAAAAGTCAATTAAAAGTCAATCTCGACGGCTTTCCGATTCTCAAGTGACATTCTATCTATTTGTTCGGGCTATTGCCGCCTTCTGCCTTCCTTGTCTGTTTTATTGTCTCTGCGAAGAATCGGAGGCGCGACTGTTTTTTATGTACAGCGGGCCGTTAAACGGCCAAATTTCTTATCGCGAATCGTTCTCGGTGAACGATTTCCATTATTCGCGAATATTCGCTCGGCGTCCCGATTAGCTGTCTCTCGAGCTCTTCTCGAGCAAACGAGTTTTCTGATAGCGCGACGAATCGATCGGTTAGAGAACGATTAACTTACGATACTGCGGATATAACTGTGATAACATCGATTTCTCGTAGAATCAAGAATCCCCGCTGTCCGTTTAATCTCCTTCAAAGAGAAAGAAATAAATGAATAAATAAATAAAAAGGAAAACATAAGGTGAATCCACTTTGCACTTCGCAGTGCCGCCGTACGAGGTTGTGCCGGTGTTACATACGGTGCACAAGAGAAGCGTGGACGCGGAACCACAGATCCACCTGAAGGCCTTCGGTAAAGATATCAGCCTCTCATTGAAGCCCACGGAAGGACTGTTGACAATCAATAACCTGCCGATGTGGACCGTTACGAGAAACGCTTCGCAACCCGATGGTCTTCATTACGAGAGAGTGAAGGATGTGAGTGATCTATTTTCGCCACAGCGGGCTCTTGTCGATTCCACGACGGAAGTTGAAGCGGGCTTTTCTTCCCGACATAAGCGATAACCGAGTCGGAACGTCCGAGAAAATCGATCGCCATGAGCGATCGTTATCTTCGCAATGCCGGAACTTGGCTCGAGAACATTTTCAGATTGAAGAGAACGTAACATTGACATCGTCGATTAATTTTCGTGGATAATCTGGCTGCGGTTTAAGCCGTCAGCGTCAGCTCAGCTGGAACTTAATACAATTATTCTCTTCGTTCCAGATCAACGTGGATATCGGTGACATTTATCAAGACACGGAGAACATGGCTTCCATTCTGCTGCACCGAGACACGAACGGGAAAGTGCGCGTTGTAAGAGACCGTTCTTTCTTAATGCCCCTTTCGTCAGCACCCCATTATCGTGGCTCGTCTTTCGTCAAGCAGCGCGACTTAGGATCTATGTTATAATTATAGCGATATCGCAATTTGTTGTGTCGCGCAACGAAATGTTTTTACGATGGACTTGAAGCGTCCGCCTCGAAAACGATCGTCATCCGAAAGCGTTGGGAGGAAGTCGAATGAAGGAGAGAGACCTGGGACTTTCTTGATGAATTCGTCAAATTGTCCACGGGATTGGATCGACGCGGATCGCGATCCGACGAGAGCACGAGTACAACAAACAGAGAGGATAATTCAACAAGCATACGGGTCATTCCTTTTTTATTAAATAGTCTTTTCTTTATTAAATATCTTATCGTTCCTCACGTCGCATTTAGAGGAAAAAGAGAAAACTTCCCGCTGGTCTTTTTTGTTCTTCTTTATGAATCTTCAATCAGAGAACGATTAATCTCTCGTTATCATAAGAGAAATATTTACTTGATATTCCAGAATCTATAATCGTCTCTGGATAAGAGATATCTAACACAGAGTTATGTTTTCATAATCACGTAGAGCCGAGCGCGATGTTGTATCAAGTGTGCAGCGAGCCATACAAGGCAGAGTTACTTAAATACTGGCGATATCGCGGTGTTGACATTTCCCCTTTGCACTCGCAACCGACGTTTTTCTCGCTGGTTGAAACAAAGTCCCACGTGTAGAGCATTGTGTTCTCGAGATACAGTAGTCAGTATAAGCTCCAGTCCTACTTTTTCCTGCGTTCTACAATTTTGAGAGAGAGAGAGGGGGGGGAGAGGGTGAAAGAAGGGAATGCCGTTCCTAATAATTTCGTGTTCAAACGAGCGTGACTTTGATTTCTCTTCTCGACGATATTCTTAATTGCCGCTCTTTGGAGGAAGCGGCCACACGGTGCTTTCCGAGCACGCTCGTGCTTGTCATATACGCAACTTCGACGATTCAAGCTTTCCAAAGAGAGCGAAGGGAGATGAGGGAGAGAGAGAGAGGCGGGAGAGAGGGGGGAACTCGATCGGCCCGTTACAGTGAATAACGCCACGGTTGTTTCGCAGCGCGACGCGATGAAAAAGTTCTCGATCAAAATTCCTCGATCGCGAAAGTTTTTAAAGTTTTAAGCTATGCGTTCACACGATGCACATTTTTATAAAGCTCGATATCAGCTGATTATGATAACGGAGCGATCTCTTATTATCACGGTAATTAAGCTATTTTCGAAAATCCCATCAAGGGCAATCCCATCATAATCTTCCCATCAAGATATGATTCGTAGCGATAATTATCACGTGCGTTACAAAAGCTTTCTAAATTCTTCTTTCCTGGCATTTCTTTGTTTCCATAGGTTTCCATATTCTTTCTCTCTCTCTCTCTCTCTCTGTTTTCCTTTTTCTTTTTTTCTTTTTTTAACGGCTTTCTTTTTTTATCGCAAAAACGCCGATTCTCGCCGATCAACGCCGAGAGCGTTTCTCGTGAATCGATCATGGACGGCTTTCGAGAACGGACGAATAAGAATAGCAAAATTCTCTCGCTCAGCTTTGGCAGCAATTGGCGCGTGGGAGTTGGAATGAAATTTTAATGAAGCCGAGATCGTAATATCGTCCACAGGCCTGTACATAATATGGCTTGGTTACGTAATGCACCGTAAAAGCGTTGTTCTAAGTGACCCCGCAGTGCCCTGACCTTTCGCTTTCACTCTCCCTCTCTCGAGATCTGACCAATGCACCTCTCAGACTGTAGATCGAATGGCTCGATCGTGTCTAGATCGGGAATATCGCGCGCGCGCGCGCGTTCGAATCATTCGACACGCTACAAAGCACGTTCAGAAACCTGCAAGGAAAATATGCTCGATTCAACGTGCAACGTGCCGTGAATCATAGATTTATTTACGAATAGTTTCCAAAGCCTCTCGAAACGGCATCGATGTTAAACGCTGCCCGGTTAATCGCAGAATAGTTTAGCGATTAAACGCGATTGCTACGATCGTTTCCGAGTATAATGAGCGTCAATCGAATCGCGCTTGCTAAACTTTTGATTTTCTAATTTTATCTGATACGCGATGCGATGCTTTTAGCGTAGTTCCTTGCTCGTGAGGAAAAGATATTTTATATTTGAAAGCACATTGCGGTTGTTTGGAGAGACCGTTATAGTCGCACTTAGTTACAGTTAGTTACAATGAAGCTTACGTTGCGATACGATGCTTACGATACGACAAGAATCCGGTTGAATCTCGTTATGCAATTTAATTATGAATCATCTTAAATGGAAATTAATTACCTTTAACGTTAAGGTTTTAAAGTCAATGCTCTTTGGAAGAGAAAAGAAAAGCTGCTGAATTCCATTCAATATCGTCCTATCACAAATTAATCGCGGAGAATCGTACTCTTTTCATTCTGAGACGATCTTAACGAATTACCCAATTAGGTTTCTCTCTTGGGGCTCTTGGGGAGCTTCTCGGTAACTGCTTTTATAATCTGTCGTGAAATTAAGGTAAACTCAGAGCAGACCATAGCAGCGAAACGACGATTCCGCATCGACTTAATCGTATTCATCCGAAATCCATTTTCTTCAAGTGCACGGTTCTCTTTTTATCTTTAGGATGGAACTATCGGCTCGGAATTAATAATTCGACCACTGCCAGAACGGGTTCTACAGGAAGTGGTGAGCAAAATGCCAGCTCTCTACGAATCCAAGCTACTGCCGAATGTCACCGATAACGAGGACTTGAGATACACGAGTCATCACATAATTTTCAAAAAGGTCGATCAATCTGCCAGCGACGAGTACAGCGACTACTGTGAGTACATTATCGCGCATCAAAATTGCTAAACGTCGTTTTCGAAGACAATGCGTCTCGTTTGCATTCGCGTCTTGCAACTGCAAGACTGAGAAACATGGTAATATTATCTCGAAGCTAACATTAATTTTAACGTAAATTACATCCTTGGCTCGTAATCTTGGATCGCAAGACATAGTACGTCTCGACTACGTACAGAAGCGAGGAGTATACTTTTATTATTATTATTACCATACTTTTCTCTATTAGAAAGAGACAGAGAGCTCGCAAATGATTCCGATATCGCAAACGTGTTTCAGCGCTGATGGAACCCGATCATTTAGCCAAGAGATATAGAATTAAGCGTTCGACCAACAGCAGGTCGAAACGCGAAGCGCCGTACGTCATTTACCCGGAAATCCTCTGTATCGTGGATTACGATGGGTACAGGTGGGTCGATCATATTAAAGATACTCGATTATACGTACGTTCGAGCAATAAGCTAAGCGTGTACGCACTCAAGCGGACATGATATGTTTTCGTTTTAGATTGCACGGCGGCGATAACGTGCAGATAAAGAGATACTTCGTATCCTTCTGGAACGGAGTGGATCTAAGGTACAAGTTACTGAAGGGGCCAAAAATACGTATCAGTATAGCGGGAATAATTATCTCACGGGTAAGAGACGACAAACTTAACGAATTACATTACGAATGAATTAAGCGATCGCGCCGGATATGCGCGACTTGCTCGTACACGAGAACCCTCTAAGCTGGATCTTACGATAGGAGAAAAGAGATATACCCGCTTAGAGTAAAATTCTCTTGTATCCAGGGACGAGACGCGACGCCGTACTTGGAAAGGAATCGCGTGGGAAGAGACGCGATCGACTCGGCAGCCGCTCTGACCGACATGGGCAAATATCTTTTCCGAGAGAGGAGACTTCCGGTCTACGACATTGCCGTTGCCGTTACAAAGTAAGAGTGCCTGATTCATCAAACGGTTTGCTGAAATGCGCGTTAACTTTGACAAGTCACGAATTCCGCTCGCGGAAACGATACCGCCTTCTTGCGATGCGGTTCTGTCTCTCTCTCGCTCTCTYTCTCTCTYTCTCTCTCTCTCTCTCTCTCTCTCTCTCTCTCTCTCTCTCTCTCTCTCTCTCTCTCTCTCTCTGTTTTCTAATAATATAAGTTCGTCACTCTTGTACCTATGTATCTATAATGTGATAGCACAAGTGAGTATTAGATTTTCCTTGGAAATGTCAATTCCGGTGTGCTCTTGCTTAATTTTCACGAGTTTGTTCAGTTGCATCTTTGATGGAAAAAGTCTTTCCCGGCAAACGATAAATTCTCAACGACTAATCTTTTCCTTCCCCTCGCGATGGTCACTCTCTTTCTCTCTCTTTCTCTCTTTCTTTTTCTTTCTCGCGAGTGACCGATGAAAGATTCCGCGCAAAGAATTTCGATCTGAGAAACGAAATGTCCCGGCCGAGCCTTGCCATGACATTTGGAGAGAATTTTTCCATCGTGAACAGAGAGAGAGAGTTCCGATAATCTTGATATTTCCCTCGGAGATTTAAATCGTTTGCGGCTGTACAGCCTGCGATTATATTTATCGATAATACCGTCTACGATCTATTTTGATGATTTCATACTGCCGATTTTTATTTCGCAAAACAGGTATGATATGTGCCGTCGTAGGAAAGGCGGCCGCTGCACTAAGGGAACTGCCGGTATGGTTTATTACATAGCGATCACGCTTTAAACTTTTCTCAACGTTCGTAATGCGTCTTCTTTTTTTTTCCTTTTCATTTTTCCCCCCTTTTTTTCTGTTTTTTTTTCTTTTTTTTTCCTTGATGGTACAGCATATTCGCTAGCTTGTATATAGTTGACGGTACAGCAATATGGTATATAGTCTAACGGGCATACAGTAGTGTCACTAGGGGAATCCCCGAGAGTCCCGAGAAAGATGCCTTTATCGAACAGCGCGATCGATTGTCGGGCGCCGGGGGAATTTCAGGCGCTCTCGCTTTCGGCGAGTGGCCCTTCCAATTTTCCGGGGAAATTTCGTTCGTCGGTCGCGACGAGCGACTCGAATAAGAGCATCTCTCTCGTCCGACCTCATAACGTACCAGTGAAGCAACCAGTGAATTTAGGGACCTTGCGAGACAATGCACTTATATAATTCACCAAAGCTTTTTATGCACATGTCCGAGCGAGGAGCGGATGAACGGGTATATGGTGGTGTACCACTAATCCCTTAATTTAATCAATAACGCGTGTAATTCACGGGGTAAAGTATCATCGTCGATATCGTACGACACATCGCACACACGGAGGCGCGTCAACTTGCGCGAAAGTGTATGGAGCAAGTGGCGGAGACTAGCGGAGATGAACAGAGAAGACGTTTCGACGATCGCGAAGCGATTATTACGAAATTATTATTGCTCGTATGACTCTCTGAAAACGCGCGTACATGTCGCGTTTCGCGACATTATTCGTCGCGCACGCAAGTTGCACGACATGACAACGCATCATTGTTACATCAGCGAGCGTCCGCGCATTCAGCGAATATCAGGAACGTGTCGTCGCCGTTCTTGCTTTTCCTTTCCCTCTTTCCTATTTTTTTTTTTTTCTTTAATTTTTTCCCTTCCTCCCTCCTTTCCCCTTTTGTTTTCGCATTCCGCACTCGCTATGCACTTGCTTCCGCAACGCGTGTTCCCTCGCCGATCGCTTTCGAGAAGAAAGAACGATCGCTTTACGTATGCAACGTGTCGCCGGTGTCACAATTACGTGAAAACGTGAATCCCACGACAAAGCAATCTCATTCATCGTCATAAATAGAGACATATATATATATATATATATATATTACAATTTTTGCATGTAATACAGAGTCGATTTTTTTATGACGTTTCATGACGTTTCATGACGCTTCGCGATTGTATGTTTGCTTTCGATCGCACGCAAGAGTCGGCGTTGTCGATTTGTTGTGTAAAAATATCACGCAATTTCAGGAATGGCGTTACGTTTCTCCGCCCGATGATTATTGCTCTTGAGGAGATCTAATTGTCATTGATGTTTCAATTCCCTCCCCCCTCCCCCCTCCTCCTCGTCCTTCTCCTCCTCATCTCTCCTCCCCAGGGATAGATCTAGCGACCGGTCAGATCGGACCATTTCGTGCTCGTTCGAGTTTGCGACCGGGCGACGTAATGGCGACTCCATGTACCTATCGCCGCCTATTTTTTGTCTGTTGTTGTCGCCATGTGCCGTGTCGCAGAAGGAGCGACGCGAACAGTTCCGCGATGTCTGTCTGTCTGATATTGTCTGTCTGATAAACAGGTCAAACATATTGTCGGGCATGAAATCCACATGATGATCCACACTTTTGTTGTTGCATTGCAGATTAGATATGTGCAGGAGGCAATACGCGAATGATGTGTGCAATAGAGGAACCGCAGGTATGTTTCCTTTCGGATGAAGAGAATAGGAGACTTTGTTTTAGCTTTCTCAGTCTTAAGCACATAAGCACCGCCTTGCGAGATGCTCTCGGTTTACACGTGTCGAAGCTCGGACGAGATAGTACAGTACAGATCGAAGCGACGAATCAAATGATCGGGAAGCCGCCAAATTATCTTCAAAATTAAAAAAGCTTCAGAGAAACTTGAAACAACGGGAACAACAATTTTTCAAATTTTTCCTCGTCTTCGTTTCGCTATTTTTTTTCTATCTTATTCTTATCGCGCTCGATCTCTCAAGAATGCTCTACTCGCGGCGACTATTATCGAAGCCTACTTCATGCTGCATACTTTTTACTGTATATCTCTGTATATCTAAATATACATACTTTCTTCTATGCCTCATTCTTCTTTCTCTCGGCGTGTGATGATCTTCGCGATGCCATACATACATATCATGCAGATTGCAATCGAGCGACAAAAGAAAGACGCGTCGAGCAATCGCCTCTCTCAAACTCTGCTGTCCCCTTGCACAGACGCTTAAATTACCTTTATGTGTTTATATCTATTATGCATATGTGTATTAGGTTCCAGTATCTACACGGCGGCGGATCGGGGATTAATCGGGCGCGCCATAACTTTCTGAGATCTCCACACGCGGGCATTGCTGAAAAATTACCGAGGGAATAAACGTTTACACGAATAACGGACGTTCGAGATCATTACGTACGCGAAGAAAGCTTGGAGCTTGGAGCTAAGATAACATCGCGTAAAGTAAGATCACCCGGAATAAGATTGGAATAAGATGCCTCCTGATTTAATCTCGATTCCGTAATCTTGATTACGAGGATCAGGATCCTCGTTATTACGGATATCGCGACTGTAGCGACGCGCAAGTGCACACGCACGCGTGCACCATCGATTTCCTTTCTCTCTAGATCCTGACGTGATCTTCAACGCGCGCGAGGGCCGCTCATTATGATCCCATCGTAATCCGCCGTTGTGATACCCGCCCTCACACCCCCGACCTTTTACTTATCGTTTCCGCATTTATGTACATATACTGTTATTTCGCAGTCTCTCTCACACACGCAGATCGTTTTCGAATACGATGATACACGTGTTTTATTATCGTGACGTATCGAAACACCATCGAACGGAAATGATCAAACTCAAAAGACTCAACCCTTCCCTTCTGCGTTCCCCTCCCCGCCCTTCTCCTCCTCCACCCTCTTTCTTTCTTTTTTTCCCCCTGTTTTTTTTTTACATTGCCTACGCTCTTTGGTGTTCTATATCTTTCCTATGTAATTCACGATTCTTGTATCTTTGGCTGCATTACTGTCATACTGGATCGTAGTTTGGTAAGTCTTTGATGTCACAGCGAATATATCGAGAAATGTATCTCCTCTATGCCGATCGATATCTGGATTAGGGAAAGGAGAGGTAACATTCTAATCTATCGATCGGTTCATTCGCGCTCTCGATCAGACGATATCGAACGTACACCGACGACTGACGACTACATTCACCAACACTCTTTCGTTGGGCCAGTGGGCGGCTATTAACACCGGATGCATGTCGCATATCGATAACGATTTGTCTTAACATCCGTCCGAAAGAATTGAATATTACTGATCTTTGATTTACCGGCCGCATCGCACGCATTAGACTCGAGTCCGCATGTTTATCTCGCACGATTCTTAGTTTATTGCTGAGTCAATCGCGGAAGCAAACTAATCCGGAAATTGATAATTGAAGAAAAATGTGTTACAGATCGATATCGCCAGCCAATTTTCTCGATCGATCTCACCTTCATCGCAGTCCACCATTACCAATCGGGCAGAGACATTTAATCCGAGAGTTGATTTGACGAATGTTCGCGAGCAAACGCGAGTCCGATGAAGCGATGACGACGGTAAACGGAGAGCTGGATTCATGTTGTCGCAAACTACTTACTAGTCTAAAACTAACGCGCGATAATACGATGATCTGTCCAATAATCTATCATTAATTATTACAACGAGCGTTTCTCCACTCTAAGCGCAAACCTCCCGGTCTTCGGTACAACACGATTGGATCCTCATTGATTTCCTCAGCTGGAAATTGATACGAACATCTTTGCGTACGACGTGTGACATTGGCACGGAGTTTACGGTGGAGATGCGCTCCTGCGCTATTTAAACGCTAATTTAACAAGACGAGCTTTCTAACGATCCGACATCAGTGATGTCGGTATTAATGCTGCGTGTACCTGCGATGTGTACGCGCATTGACGATGCGAAATCCGACCAGCCTGTGCTAAGCAAACATTTCTGCACAGGATTCGCGTACGTCGGCGGAGCGTGCGTCGTGAATAAGCGTCTCGAAAAAGTTAATTCGGTCGCTATCATCGAAGACACCGGCGGATTCAGCGGCATTATCGTCGCCGCGCACGAAGTGGGTCATTTGTAAGTATCGATCTTTTCTTTTCTCTCCTCGCAAAAGTCGCAAAGTCGTCATCTTCGATGCGTTTCGTAGACTGGGCGCCGTTCACGATGGCTCACCTCCGCCCAGTTATCTGGGTGGTCCAGGCGCCGAGAAGTGTCGTTGGGAAGACGGCTACATCATGAGCGATCTCAGACATACCGAGAAGGGCTTCAAATGGTCTCACTGCAGCGTGTCCTCCTTCCATCACTTTTTAAAGTAGGTGATCTTCCGCGTACCGATCTACGGATTCCGTACCCCCTATCTCGATGATCGATCTTAATCGCGAACTGCCTTTCGCAACGGGGGACAGCCAATGTCCAGCTTACGCGTGTCGTTTGAGCGAAGTTTGAGCGCAGTTTGAGCGCAGTTTGAGCGAAGCGTATCGTCCGACGTCTCTTTTCATTTGTGTCGTTTCTTCAGCGGCGATACTGCAACCTGTCTGTACAATGCGCCTCACGAGGACGAGGCGCTACCCCGAGTACTTCCGGGGAAACTGTTGTCCTTGGACGCGCAGTGCCGAAAGGATCGCGGAACGAGTGCTTGTTTCGTAAGTTTCATCCCTGTATCATCACGTATCACATATCGCATACGTTTGCATCACCATCACCGCATTTGCGATTGCAGAAAGATGATCGAGTTTGCGCTCAGCTGTTCTGCTTTGATGCTGGATCCGGATATTGCGTGGCGTATCGTCCAGCAGCAGAAGGCTCGCCTTGCGGAGACGGTCAGGTATAAGAGAGAGAGAGAGAGAGAGAGAGAGAGAGAGAGAGAGAGAGAGAGAGAATCTGAGACGACTGTTATTTGTACGTTAGAAATATTGATTCGGTTCTAGCGCCAAGAGATATAATGGAACGCGAATCTTGCGAATCGGAATGATCGCGATACGAATTAACGCGCGAATAACTCGCTGATTTTACCAGTCGAAACAATAAGTCGGCATAATGCGTGCCGACTTCTCGAAATGTCTTGGCACGAATAGTGATCGCAATCATTAATATGCATTTCAGTATTGTCTCAATGGAAAGTGCGTAGCGGAGCACGAGAACATAATACCCGATTATACGCAAAACATCCCAACGTACGTACGCCGAGACGGCGTTTTCGGTCCCACGGTGCACAATCGGCCGATTTTCGCTCAATACAACAACACAGACTACAGGTAACGATAGTGCTTCTTTTGCCTCGAATAACGAGTGTTGCAAGAGTGCCGTGTTGTTTGATCGGACTTATTATTGCGTCGATCCTTCGACACCGACTTTGAGCCGACTTGTTCGATCGAGTCTCTTGTTGCGTTTGCTAGACAAATAATAAAACGAAAAGTACATCGATTTTCTAGATTATAAGAATTCCAGAGCTTTCCTTCTAGAGCTCGATTTCACGCATCGAGCGTGAAATTTATATTTATGCAAATATGTAAGATCTTTTCTAGAAGGATCGTTCGTCGCTTCGTCGAAATGTATAAATGCGTAAATTCGTAAATTCACTCGGAAAGCGAATAGAAAATCGACACGCTCGACGATCGGCAATGATTTGATCGATATTGTCGCATCATTTAAAGAGTACACTGCACAAGATAATGATATGCCACACAGGTACCCATGGGGATCAACGACACACAGCACGCCATTATCGAACGTAATCGCGTCGACACCGACGACGACGACGATAATGACGTCGACAACCAATTCTTACAAACGCGTCACAACTCCATCCATAAAAACAGCGCCGAGATACACACAAACCACCGTCAATAGTTTGTACACCGACCGATATAAAACTAGATACGATAATAATAACGATAATAGTAATAAGGGCATCGGTGGTGGCGTCAGCACGACCACTAGGAGAAACATCAATTTCTTCGACTCTTATTACACCGTCAGTACAACCCCGAAGACCACTAACGGTCCGAAAGTTAGTCTGTTCAAGTATAAAAGCACGCTCAGCGTCATGTCATTTTCGACGACCACCAAGGGATATCAGTATGGCCCTCGAAATGACGGCCGCGGTAAGAGATTTCTGAATTAGATCTACGCCTCCTCACGCCATGCTGCCTGCCTATCTCTTCTTTCTCTTTCCCTGTTTCTCTCTCCCTCTCTCTCTCTCTTTCTATTCCTTCTCTTTTACCTTCTCTCGAAGGTGGAGTCTGTAATTCTGCATGACGCTGGCTCTTATCGTTAACGTATCGTGCAGGATCTCTCAGAATCCGACGATCCGATGACAAGCTCTAAATAAATTAACGACGAACGTTATCGGGGTTATCAATGGTTCTTTTCCGATTGTAAATACCTGTAAAATTACAGCATCTCAGCGTTAATAAATCTCTAAAGAGGAGGACAAAGCTGGACGACGAGATCCAGCTGCTTGCTTAACTTCGAGTAAATTCTACCCTGTCACTTGATACCTGCTGAAGGTCAAAGGATAAAACTTGTGGCGATGTAATGATGGGAAAAAATTAACTTCTCACAACGTCTTCTTCATCAGGAAGAACTCGGTCGCGGGTTAATCGAGGGTGCTGCTTGATGCGAAATGGATATACTGTGATATACTCGTTTTCTCTCCAAAGATGCATACAAGCATTGGAATGCAGACCTGTCACCTGTTCATATATTTTTCCATCCAAAAGTCACTAGTAGGACAGTGAATTGTGGATATATTGTATACCTTTCCACGTAACGCTCTCTTTCTCTCTATCTCTTTTGAATGCGCAATGACGACGACAACGCGTCGTGATTCTCGTGGACAAGATACTAATACTCTCTGTGCGTTACGCAACACTGATCTAATACACTGATCTAATACACAATTACACTAATCAAACGTTGCTCAAAGATAATTTTAGATACACGATGTATCCTGTGTCTTCGATTCATCAACATTTTTTCCTCAATTTTTCTGGAACAGTTGGATTAACAAAATTACAGTAACGTTTTTACAGTAACTTTGATCTATCTCTGCACGTGCGCGCGTGCATGCGTGCGTGCGTGTTTGTATGCCTGATGATGAAATGTTTCTGTCAGTTTCTACGAGAAGGGGTTGGTGCAAAAGATTCATTCTACATTTTCTCCTGTCGGTCTCTACTTTCGGTTCCAAAATTATCGTTTTGGACCTTTGAACGGAATCGCGAGAAGCGATCTTTCTCCGGATAAAAATAACTATGCCTGTCTATGCCATCTCGTTGTCGATAGAAATTATCTCAAAGCAGTAACAATGCTGTAGCTTGTGAACTCTACTTCGCGAGTAGGATGAATCTTTCGTACCGATTCAGGGGGAGACTCATCGATTCCGAATCTGTCTTCTTTCCAGAAACAGAGGCCGGTGAATGCGCGGATGTGGGATCAGATTGCGCGGAGCTGATTGACAGGCTGAGAACATGGCTGTGCCATTTACAATCTATGAAGACTCGCTGCTGCGCATCCCTCAAGGCGATCTGTGCCGACTAATATACGCTATATATAACGATATAGAAAGAAGAAAAGTAAATCCGCTTAAATACGTCGCGCTTAAATGTGTCTGCCACGAGGATATTATCAAGCGTGCCGTCGCTTCGCCGCTGTGACGCATCCGGTGATTCACCGAGAGGCGTCGTTCTGGCGGAACGGCTGGAAATCGAAGGGAAGATCTTCCGTTAATCTTGCTATTTCGGAATTCCTCTCCTCTAGAGAGATATCTGAAGCTCTCGAACGTGTCACGCGATCGAGATGAGCATGGTCGCAATCAACTCTGCAAACAACTGCCGTATCTCATAGCTCTCCCCCCATTTCACCCCTCGCTCCCCGCGTCCCCCCCCTCCCGTCCCGTCCCCTTGATTGTAAATCCGTTATACGTTGTAATACGAGGGGCAGTTTTCCCCACGATGGGTATACGTAGTGAATGTCGAAAAAAAAATAAAAAAAAAAAAACAAAAAAAAAAGAAAGAAAAAGCAAACAAAAAAATAATAAGAAGAAGAAGAAAGGAAAAGAAGAAAGCGGAGACTGCTAATCGGTACGATATTTCGGTTGCGTTTATATTTATTTGATAAGGGACAATCTCGTGAAAGACTCGTTGCCGTACAAGTGCGTCATGCGCGTGTTTCAACAAGTGTGCACGTACGTGGATGGAGCCATTCGAAAATCACGGAAATTGTAGAGCGCAAGACAATAAATGGGAATGATTAAAAAACTTGAAAGGATGCACGTTTCATGTGTTTTCTGTATGTTGTTTCTTGTTTCTATATATATATATATATATATATATATATTTATATCCTTCCGTGTATCTGATCTGATGTATCGGCACAAGGGATCAATTAGAAATAATCGTGTGGTGAATGCTGCTGAGAAGAATTAAAGAAGAATTGAAAGAATGTGATCCCTGGAGATCATTTTTGACGGCTTTTATCAGAAGCATCGTCGGAAAACCTCATCAATTAAAATTCTCGAGTCTGACCTTGATTACGATATAAATAGCGTTGACTTCGCAATTTTTAATCTCAACATATTCCTCATAGAATAGATAATAAAGTCGATAAGTACGATAAAAACATTCGATCCGTCTTTATCCGATAAGTTGGCCGTCATCCAATGAAATTTCCCAATTGTCACATTCTAATTTCTGCCATGTGATAGATTACACGCGACCGATCGTATCATTTAATTATATCGTATGAGATCGCGTTGTTTCGAAAGATAATCCAAGGCTTTTCGTTTGATTCATTTGTCATATTTTACATCCTCTAATGATATAATGATTCGTCTTCTTACGCGCCTTTAAGGAAATAAAAAAGAAAAAAGAAAAGGAGACAGGAAATTAATGGATCAAGTGTCAAGTGGATTGGACGTAACACTTGAAATCAATCGTACGAATTTTATACATTTTATTGCATTTATTAATCCATTATTCATACTTAATTGACAATAATAGTAATAATAACAATATAATCATAATAATAATAAAAAAAACTTAATTGTCTTTGTTTCATATGACAGCTGCCTCAATGCCGTTGAAGACCCTAGCAATACTACAGAGTTTATATTTATCATTATTTAGCAAATAAATTTTACGAAATGCATTTATGTGTGATATATTATATATGTTATATATGTTATACATGTCTTAAAAATTCTCCTTTTCTTCTTAATATCTCAGTTTCGATTAAGAAATAGTTTCAAAGAAAGTTCGTCGATTCGCCTCGAGGGCAAACTTTCTAAGTCTTTTACAATGAATGATCGGAATGCAAAACTAAATCATCAGAACTAAATCAATCAATATTTATCTCGTTACATACTGACTCGTCATTTTCTAATAATGCAGAAAGAGATATCTCTATTGTCCAAATTATATTTACTCCACATATATGTATATATATATGTGTGTGTGTATATATATATATATATATATATATACACACATACACACACACACACACACACACAAAATCAGGACAATCGTCAAAATAAATTATAGCTCGTTTTATTAAATGGCAGAAAAAATTTTTGAAAAAAAGAAATATGGCAAGCTATTCTTCTCTAGTATCGATTTATACTTAAAAATGTACAAGCTATAATAAACGCCCTTAGGACAGATAACATATAGAGGAAGCACACACATATATACGATTAAATATACACTCCGCTTATTAAAGATACAAAAAAAAAGTATTCATAATATCACTTTTTATCAGCAATGTCAGAGGAACCATTTTCGATATCATTCAATTTATATATTTCTAATTATTTTAGGAAATTAATATAATTTCAAGGGTAATAGGAAAAGTAATTTTCAAGAATTCGTTCAAAAAAAAAAATCTCATTTGTACGAATTCATCTTAAAATCAATGTATGCATAATAAAAAGAATTGCTAAACTTTTCCATGTCTAAGTAGTTATATGATAAAAAAGGTTTTGAAGTTTTGTCATTCTAGAAAAAGTAAACAAAATATAAAACTGTGCCGTTCAAAAATAAATCTTGTGTATTAACATGCACATTTACGTTAAAAAAGAAAAAAAATGAAAATATATTATTAAAAAAAATTAAACACGCGCGTAAATTGTAATAAAATGTCTCGAATCGTTTAATATGTTTTAAAATAATTATTAAAAATTAATTTTAAAGATTAATGTTTATGTGGCACTTCTACAAAACATAAAAAAATTTTAATATATTAGAAGTATCTGCAATTCTTTCGGTATTAAGACGGTACTAAACTGATAGCTGAATCGATAGCCCGTTATTAGAATTAATTCACTATTGTCGCCTTAAAGATCGAGACCAAGTCGCATATTAGTTGGTGTATTACCAATGGCGAAATGATCTTCAGTTAAAGGAAGAGCATCCTTTAGTAAAAGCCTGCAAATAAAAAACGTTACATAAAATTATTCTTCGATAGAAAAAAGACTCCACCGGAGAACAGGAAAGCTAAGATCATAATCCTGCGAAGAGTACTGCGAATAATATGCAAGTTCTCTTACCAAGTCTCTTCGTCGGCTATAACATGGACCTTGGGAATCGGAAATCCATTAAATGGGGAAGCAACGGGCAACGTGTAAGCACCCATATTTTCAAAAATAATCCAATCACCAAGCTCCATATCTTGTAACATAACATCATCGACAACTTTATCCAATCCATCGCACGTCGGACCCCATATGCTCGAAGGGATCACCTTTTCGCTACCCATAGTCTGAGAACGACAACGAAATATGAATATGAGTTGAAACAAAAAATATGTATCAACATTTTAAAAGTTCATTGGATAAAACAACCTTGAGTGGGATTGGAATTACATGTTGATGATCATATAGCAGACAATTGAATGAACCATAAACGCCATCGTTGATATAGTACATATTGTGCGTAATAGAATTTTCATTTCCACGTATAGAACGTTTGCTATGGATACTTGTTGCCAATGTAAATGCAGATGCAACATAAAAACGACCCGGTTCGGCGATCACTTGGACAGCATCAGCTAAAAAGATTTCGCGTTATAACCCACAGTTCCAAGCGAAACGTGTTTACATATCCGACGAAAGAAGAAAATTCGACGTTAACTTACTAGGAAAATATTCATCAAGAGCTGCATTGATAATCTCGGCAAATTTGTCGATGGATGTGCCTTTATTACCTGGATAACCGCCACCAAGATCCAATAGATATGGTTTGAAACCAAGATTGGTAGCCATATCAAAGAGTACCTTGCAATGATGAATAGCGCGACGATATACCGGTGCATCCTGACATCCGGAACCAACGTGGAAACAAATGCCTACTACATTAAGATCCAACGTACGTGCAATGCGTAAAAGTTCAGGAGCATCATGTACTGGATCGCAGCCGAATTTCATGCCAAGAGGACACATGGCCACTTCAGCATCGCAACGAATTCGTAAAACAATCTACAAAAATGTGAAGGCATATGATACGCGATGCAATATGCATTCTCGAAATTTAACGTAACCGTATTTGAAGTCTGCATTCTTAAACAATATCTATGGTAATAGATATGTCAATTTTATTAAAAATCAAATTTCATCGCAATTTTATTTCCTGATACTATAGTAGTATCAGGATTAATAATTCATGCACAAACATTCCTCTGCATGACGCGATCATTATACTTGATAATCACGAATATTTCATTAATAATTACTATTTTATTATAGAATATAACATAATTACCTTAGCTGTTGGGAAAAATCGCTTGATTTTGTGCAATTCGCTTTCATTGTCCAGTGTCATAGTATCCACTCTCACTGCAGCAGCATGACGAATATGCGAACTTGGTTTAGCTGGATTAGCAAAAATAATTCTTGATGGATCTACTCCAATACTTAACACTTTGTTTATTTCGTTCTATAAAACATACAAAAAGAAATATTATGTTTTTCTTTTTTTTTCAATTGTAAATAATGAATTAAACCGATAGATGTGACATACGCACGCACGCACGCACACACACAATTTATTTCATGAATATAAAAATAAATATTTTCTTTTCTAAAAAATATTTAGTTGCTCATTCTTTAATATTTACTTTAGATGCGCAATCAAAATTAGCACCAAGGGCTGCTAACACTTCAAGTACCAGCAAATTGTCATTACATTTTACAGCTGAAATTAAAAAATTTTTATATACCAATCACAATCATATATCGTATGTACATAAGATACATAATAGATATTAACGATATATGTGTAAATTACCATAATAGGGATGAACTCGTGGCAATTTTTCTTTCCAAATTTTATGCTTTTGCACAATATCTCCAATATCCAATACATAGAAAGCTTCTTCTTGCACATCGCTCGTGGCGATAGCTTTGACAATGGTCATGACGTTGGACTCTTTGTCCAACACATGAATGCATTGATCTTGATTTTTTACCTTCATGTTTGTTAAGTTGATTATTAAATTCGAATGAATCAATCAATACTCTGTAGGTACTAGGCAGCAAACTAAGAATCATATATATTTATATATATTATTAAATGCTAAATATGCAAAAATTTATTTCTGCATGCTTTGACAAATCGTATATAATAAAGACATACGAGGCAGCTGTCAATGCTAATTGGTCGAGTCGTGAAGAAGCTGATTAAGACAAGATCACTATGTGGGTGCTAGCAAAGCCACGGAGGCTCTGCGTTCAGGGCTAACTTCCAGTTGCCGCAATTATTCAAGTACCCACCAATAGACTGATCCACCAGCTTATAGCAAACAAAACCCTAAAAGAAGAATCATCTCTGTTACTTATCATATACATAATTAACCAAATATTAAAATTAGCTTTGTGTAATTTATTTATTGGATTAAGTTTACGATTAAGAAAACATTTTCACTTAGTTCACTTTATGATGGACAAAATATATAAATTTAAGCTCTTAGATTCCATCAAAAATTGAGAAAGCAATTATTTTGGTAATAATTTATTTGGTATAATGCCTCAAAAATGATATAGTATACTCTAGTATAGTATATATAGTTATAAAGTATACTATGATAATTTTGTCATTGAACAATCATTGAAGATCATTTATCTTATCTAGTTTTTATCTTACTTTTATCAAAATGAATCAAATCTTGATGTTCTGCTAGCATTTTGCTCTATGTTAATTATATATGATATATCAATAGCATGTGTTAATTACATTTATATTATAGATCTGTTTATTCATCCCATTTTATAGTAAATACCGACATTTACACATTTACACATTATGCTTGTATGTGCATATATCTTAATATAAATAAACGTGAGCGTTTTTAATAAACCAAAATTAAATTTTTAATAAAATATAATTAGGTCCTACCTGATAATAGGAAGTAATTCTCGTTTTTTTATATATATAACACATTCACTAAATTATATTATTATTTTAAAGTTTATATGCCCTTAAATCTTTATGGCTTTCGTGCATGCCATATATGCATAAGAAATTAAAATAAAATATGATTTTATGAATTATTATTTGAAATTAAATTACTGAAACGTATTTCTACATACATACAATACAAGATATACTATATGTATCTATATATCATACAAGTAATATATAATTTGCTCACTAATAATATGTGCATGGATAGAAATTCAGGAAAATACTGAGTCAGAAGCAACTATTTGGGCCATTACTTATACGAGAAAGATAAGTATTATCACCCGGTCTTTGCGTGGTCCAAGCTTACGCATTCAAGAGATTATCTGGGAATCCAAAGGTACATGGTTCATAGGAAACCAATTTAGATTGAAAGGGTAATACAAGTGTCATTTATGAATCAATTATTCTCGATAGAGGGGCTGGTAAATAAATGCATCTAATCTAAGCTCACTAAACTCATCCGTTATCTATCATTTACATGCAATGTAAATGATGGATGTGAACATTAAATTTATATAATTTTCTCGTAGAACACAAGCCGTAAAGTAAAAATGTAAAAAATTGAAACCTCGATTTATAATAGAAATATGTATGCTTCAAAGGTATTATATAAAAATATTATATAATTTCCAAGTATAGATATACGTTCTTTTTACAATTCTAATATTTTTAAAAGAGTAATGATAACACACACTTTGTACTTTGAAACTAAAGTTCTTTAGAATCAAGACCAGCAGAATGGTAAAGATTCCAAGTTTGCTTCCAAGCGCTTAAATATATAGAAAAAAATATAATGTAGCAAGTAACTATTATTTTGAAAAATTGATAATACAAATTTGAAGATACAAGCAAACACGAATCATGTTCTGTCAACATTGATATTAAAAAGTATAATGAAATGAGTGAAATGAGTGCTTTTAAAAGCACGTCTTATCGTCATTGTACAGTCTAATAATTGTAATTAACATGTCTTTAATGATAATCGTCCATGTATTAAAGAAACACAGATAAAAATAGTATCATAAGATAGGCATATACACTGAATTAATTAAAATATTAATTTTCCATATAATGTAAAGTTAAAAAATCAATGAAATTTTCATAAATTTATGCCATATGTATTGTTACGCGAGTATATACATACTGTAAAGTCTAAATATATAAAATAATTTCTCACATTGCACGTGCAGACAGAATTTCTTACAAAGACTTACTTAACATAAATTTAGTCAATGTCAATTACACGATGGAAATTATACGAATGTAATACGACACAAAGCCATTTTTCTTTTCATTAAAATATAGAATTCATTAGGGTATAAAAACTATTAAAGATATAAAAAAGAAAAAAAAAGAGGAAGTCAAATTTAGACATGTCATTCGGCAGATTACCGAAAAATTCAGCGGAGACCACAGTTTTTGGTCTTAATCTAATTTTGTACATCATCATACGAATAAGGCGGACTCTTTTCAAGAAAATTGCAGATCTCCGTCAGATATATCGGACAGAAATTTTTCATGCTTCGCTAATAATCGCCGATAAAAAATAATATGCAATTCGATACATCGGTAGAGAATCTTATTGCATTTCTATTCTTATTATACTTACCTTATCGAATAATCGCCCCTCTGCGGGTCGGCACTCGGTTATTGACGGAATGATGGAAGTTTTCGGTGACTGGATCTCAAAAATCAGTTAGATCGGTGAATGAAAATCGCGACGTTATTCGTGTGACTGTCGATCAGTGACTGTCGACGAATTCTCAATGATCCGTATAATATATTGAGAAAGAACATTCGTGTCGTAAACGCTTTATAAGTTACCAGCGAACACCATTTAGTCGTAAATTATAAGTTTCTCGCGATCAAATTGAGATGGTCTCGAGACACAACTCTTCCAGCAAGAGAACCTCCGCACCTTACCAAGCCTCGACTACTACTGTGATGCGCGTGCACTCGTGGAAAGGCTGAACAGACAGACAGCATATTACAAATGGGGAAGACGCGCATGCAAATCGCATCGGGAAAAATATCCCCGCGAATCTCTGTCTAGGGGAATTGCTCGTGACTCTGCGTTAGTTTAGTGATTTATTGAATCTATTAGCATAGAAAAATAGTTATAAGGGCAGATATGTAGCTCATTGCGCCAAGCGTTGACGTGCCTGTCAAATCTCTAAAAGTTGCTGAATGCTTATGCATTCATGTTAATAATTTTCCGCTAGATGGCATTTCTTCTTATTTCTCTTTATGACAGTTTATGTAACGAAGACATATTTTAAAGATAAAGATAGACATATTGTTTAAAGATTGTGAAAAAGAAAAAGAATTGTCTTTACATGTATATATATATATATATATATATATATATATATATATATACAATTTTTTTTATTTAGAAAAAATTATTTAGACAGAGCGATGCAGCAAAGCAATATTTTAGAACAAGAAACACTATGTCATATAACCTAAAGGAAAGCTTAAAGGCTCTTCAAATTTTCTTCACTCAAAGGACAACGAAAAGAAATATTTCCCGTTAGATATAGCAACTTGTTAACATCAATAATGTACGTAATAGAATAATTTGATTACAAATTTTTGATTTGAGTGCGCGGGATGTGTTTACTTCATATCAGCATGTATATAAAATATCAAGTAGTGAAATTCGCTTCTCAAAATCGCCTTTTCCACTGACGATCATTGTTCCAGAAAATTTAATGCTCTATACTCTACGAAGGAAATATAAGGATTATCAATTTATCAAGCGGACGATCTTTTAAAAGAAAAACAAATTATTGAAATAAGTCATGATAATTTGATTGACAGTGAATATATTTTGATAATACCTGTGATTTCATACATATATTTTAATATGCGTATTTCTTTTATACATTCTTTACTTAATTATGACATATTAAGTTCTCCAAAATTGTCAGTACGATTTTATTCAAGAAACCAAAATGTTAAATCGTCAAAAAATCACTACGATACCCTAAAGATCACGCCAAATGCTACCTATAATGAAATAAAGTCAGCGTATTATAAATTAACTCTTCAATATCATCCGGATAAAAATAAGAGTGAATATGCAAAAGAAAAATTTCATGATATATCAGAAGCGTACGAAATACTCGGCAACTATGAATCACGTAAGAATTATGATCAACATATGAGAATTCATAAGCCAGTACAGCCGTCAGTAACATCAACTACTGCAAGATATAATACTGTTTATAAAAAAAAAGTTCATCATGGACCTGCAAGTATGTATAATTTTGATGCCTGGATAAAGGCACATTATGAATGGCAAATGGACATAACTAATGTAATGAAAAAACGACGTCAACAAATGATGACATTGAAACGTGAAAATACAGAATCAAAAATTGGTTCAATTTTAGAAATTGTTTTTCTTATAATAATTTTTATAATAGCAATTCCTATTCATCAAAATTTGGATAGACAAAAAAATAATACTATTAGAATAAAAGGAGACAATGGAAGCAATTGATTTATTATATTTAATTAAACTGTACAAATTTATATAGTCTTAGAATTAAATACAATTTTATTTCTCCTTGTTATTTTATTTATAAAATACTCGTTACAATAAAAAGTCTCTATGCATTGTAAGATTTTCTTCTTCTAGAGATCTAGAAAAATCCAATCCACTATATTAGAAGTTACTTTATTGATAACTGTTTTTACAAGTACTTATTTAATTACATGTCTGTTTACATGTACTTATTATATAATACATAATATTTTTTTTCAAGATAATAGAAACTGATCGAATATTATCATCGGTAATGACGACAAAGGATAAAGCATAATGATGTACATATGAAGTTTGTGTATTACAGATACTATACATACAATATAAAAATAGTGAAAAATTAATCTGCAAAAGAGAACATTGTGTACATGTAAAATACTTTAAAGTTAAAGATTTTGTGCTATATCAAACAAAGCAACATGTCTTAAAGACAAATAAATACATAACATAATCTCATCATTTAATATTTCCTATAAAGTGGTAGTCCTGATGGTAATGGCATTGGCATAGCTACGGATCCAGTCGGATATGGTACAGAAGGTGCTATTCCCGGGAAATTAGAAATAGTCATTGGATAACCAGGAATATTATTCGAAGAATGTCCCTTTCTTATGAAATCTCTCAGTTTGTCTACTTTTACTTTACGCAAATGCATTAATTTTCTTCGTGATAGAAATTGATCTAAGAATTCGTCCACTTCGGTATCACCTGCTAGAAATTTCTCTGCTATCACCTATTAAAAAGATATTAACTTAAATTATAACACAATTTCTTTTTTTGAATGAGTTCTCTCTCTTTTCCTTTTTCTCTTTCTCCTTCCTTCTCTAATAAATATACTTTTTATACCTCTGATTCTTCCTCCATTTCAGCAGCAGCTGCTTGCAATAAGTCTAATGCAGTATCAATAGTCATCGTACCAGATTTATTACCTATAAACGTAATATTGTAATATACGTAATATATGTAATATTGTAAATAGTTCATTATGAGGCTTGAAAATTGGACATTGATGGATTTTCCATGTAACTTCAATATTCCAATGTCAAATTTATTAAAATTTCACACACACACACTCACATATATATACGTATCTAAAAATTTTATCACGGAAATTGATATATATTTTTAAAACATAACAATACCCGTAACCTTTCATATTATTTATATTATTATATATTAAATTTATGTCTAATAATAAAAATAGAATGTTATGACTTTATGATAAAGTAAACAATAATCTTTAAATTGAACTATTCATATAATTTTTAGAAATCAAAAATACAATCTCATAGATATCTAAAACAACTTACGCATTTCGTTTAACTTTTCCTTAACGTTTGTACATAATTGCATAGCTTGTTCGCTTAATTGTTTCAAGACTTGTTTACCTTCTTCTAATTCCGGCTGCTTGGACAAATTAAATTCAGCCAAAGATCTGTTGCTTGCCATTAACATTTCCTTTTCAGTCTCAAGATTCTTAAACTAGTTTCATTATATTAAAATAATTTCATTTCCTCAAGAATTCTTTCTCGAGTATAATTAGCGGACAATACTAGGTTTCTTCTAATTGTGCACAATTACGAATGTTACATTTATTACATACCTGTTCTATATCTTTCACGATATCTTCAAATTTTCCATCGTTGTTTAATAATTCTTTCAACTCATCGTTATTTAGATGCGACAGCAAACCCAATGCCGCAGGTATGTCTGGTTCCTGATTCGATTTGTACATCGTTCAAAACTATCGTCAATATAGCGCTAATCGTAGTTCCTTATTTTCTTTTTTTCAAAAGAAGCCCTACATAACGCGTATCATCAGTGATAAGCAGCAATAACGTAATGACAGATACAACATCGAGAATAAAAAAGTAGGAGAGCACTAGTGTTCCTACTGGTATTCAATTCTCGGAAGTCCCGTTAGGAGTCTCCACTATCTTTATTTGGAAAATCGAGCAGTAGAATGTACGAATCGATGGCAGAAGGCAAAATTTTGATTTTTACGTATATCTCTTTTCTCATAGGTTTACATGATACAAATCGGTAGATTGAACGGTATAGGCTTCTATATTTGTATAGGATTGGACAATAAGTATTTTATGGGGCGCGGAAGAAAAACGAATATGAAAAAATGAAAGAGAAGTTCAAACGCGTTATTGAGCAATTCTCTTATCTCGCACATGCGTAGTGCGTTACAGCCAATATTAAATCGGCAATTGCGATAACGTATACTGTGCTTGAATGCGATATACAGCGGCTGTTTCTCTCTCGATATTCCTCGATTGTTAATTTTCTAAATATTTTGGAAAAATGGAATATGTGGAATCCGCGATTGAGCATATCGAACAGAGCGTACGTATGACTTTTATGTGGCATCATAATTTCTGTAAAATGTCGCTCGTATATACATATAACTCGAATTCGCTTGTAATGCACATCATAATGTTTACGAATGCGAAATGTTTCATTGAATTTGTCTTTTCTTCTCGGATCTTAGGTGGAAAAAGCGGATAGAAAGTTGGACATGATTGCGTGGCAAATAGATGCTTTCGAAAAGGAATTCTGTGATCCTGAAAATGAGGTAATCTCTCATTCTGTTCTCTTCGACAATAATCGTGGAACGTTATGTTACGCATTTCTTAAAGAGGAAATGCCGTTCTTTTTCTGAATTTACTTAAAAGAAGGACAAAAAGGACAAACGCATATTATATCATACCCACACAGTTATTTGTAACGATATACCAAGTAAATGATGTTACATTGTGTTCACTTGACAATTCCTGCTTGAAACCAGGAAGTCCCGTTTTGTTTCGCATTAATTATATTTTCAAGTATGTGCAACATCGTGTTTGAGAATTCTTTGTGTGCATTTTATTGTCCGCTAAATGTTCTCAAATTTTCAATCATCAAATTGCTTTTCATTTTTGTGCTTTCAACAGATACCTGTGTTTCGTCTATTACGCTCTATGAATCAAATTACGAAAGATTATCAAAATGTTCATCAAGAAATTTTGGAGCTTCAAGCGTTACAGAAACAACTTAATCATTCACTTAAAACTGAGCTTAAACTGATACAAAAGCATTTTAATTTATTGCGCGATAAGATTGTAGGACATAAATCACCACAGTTAAAATAAAAGCAAAGTTTATTATATGTTATCAAAGTTTCTCATATATCTTCTTTAAGGCATTGTCTACGAGATAAAGAAATTGTGTAAAACTTTTGTGAGATATAGATTCGCTTATCATTGGAGCCTTTTAGATATCTTCATCCTTATAACGTGATTATAAGAAATTGTGAAAAGAGAGATGGCCCATAACTTGAAAAGATTAGAAAATTATACATGTTTCTGAGAAGTATTTCATTCCAGAGAAGTACTTCTCTGGAGAAATTTTACGTGTTATTTTGGAATTTGAAAAATTTTCAATATTAAAATCTGTTATGAAAGAAATGGGATCAATCAGATATCATTGATAAATAATTTATTTGACATGCCAAATAAATATGGCAATGGGGCCAATCTATGCGCTGATATGTTGAGAATAGTATGGCATTATTAAATTTCGAAAATATCCTTTTATAATTAGTATTACTTGCATTATATATATGTAATATAAATATATGTAATATAAATAACGCCTTCTATTGTATATTAGTTAGAATTTCAAACGTATCAATAGATACGTATTCAACAGATGACAGAGACAATATGTAATGTATAAGACTATTATGTTGAATTTTTAAATATAATATAAAAATCTCAACTAATGCATTAATTGAATGGCTAAAAAATAAAGTTTATGTAAATTTTATCATATATTTTATTATATTATGTATATTTTATAATATTCGTCATATTTTTTTATGCCCTTTCGAGCACAATGATTACAAATAAAAATTTATTTTCTTTGTGTTCCATTCAGTTTTGTGAGATGATGAAATACAAGAAATGTAAGCTTAGCATGATATCTTTGTGCGTACATATAGCTTTAGATTCTTATGCTTTTGTAATATTAATTTTGATGTCTCATAACAGCATTGGTATTTTAAAAAGCCTAAAGAAAAATTCTTAAACAATACATACACACGCACGCATACACGCATAATTGTGTAATATAATATAGTATTCTTATTCAGCACTCCATGATGTCTGTATTTATATTCTGAATTTGCATATAAATGTAATGCAACATAAATAACAAATTATCTGTGCTACTTACATGATACTTACATAAATTGTATATTTAAATAATATACATTTTGATAGAAGCATATAATCCGTATAATTCTAATTGCAATTATTATGATATATATATAATATAAAATGAATCATATATTTTCTATATAAAAACGATTACATAATTTGCCTCTACAATATGTAATATTATTTCATAGCATATAAATTTATAGATTGTCTTATTTTTCTTACTCTTATTTTTTCATATAAAGATTTCACAGAATTAATAATAAATGAAAGTATAAATGTCTCCTCATGTAAGTTCAATATACAAAACATCAATGTTTATTTTCGATTTTGGCAATTGTTAGCATACATGTTAGAATACATACTTCTTTTAGTAATGAATAGTTTTACCAACCTAACGAATAGCTTAATTAATTCATATATGATTCATCTATTTCTTCCTATCATTATCATTAATGCTTTCAGAAAGAATGCAACTTATATAGTACGTGTGTGTGTAGAGAGCGAGAAGCAGCTACACAGATAGCTGTGCACAATTCTGAAAACTTACAACTTTCTGTATACATACAAATACTTAGTATACTTAGTACACTTTTTCTTAAAACACAAGATGTTTTCATTCTTTTCTAATTTATAGAAAATGAATGTAACATGTAAAGCTAGCGTACAAATACAGCAAATGTATAAAGTAGCATAGAAAAGTTGGAAAATGAGAAACACTATTGCCTTAAGATATAAATGCGCATTTAACATACTATTCTACCAAATTAGATTCTGTCAATTAGATATACGAAAAATGAATAAGCACTATGGAAAAAATTATAACTGTCAAAATTTTCGAGAGTGTTTAATGGAGCGTTTAATCTAATGAAATCTGAAAAAAAATGTTCTTTTTCCTTCTTCATTCAAGAATCATCGGTGTATTATAAATTTTCGTTTTTATTGAATGAAATTTCATAATATGCATGAGTACTTATTTATTATTATTTATTATACATGGATCTATGCAATGGATCTGTGTAATGGATATGGAATGAAATGTAATCGATATACGATTTTGCGCTTTAATCTTATCGATAGTGAACAAGATATCATATGTTAGCAGAATTTTGTAAATTTTCGCAAATAGAAAAACTGAGTTTCATGATCGTAAATGTATATTGTTTACTATTAAAATATAACCGAGTATTTTAATGCACAATTGGTATCCCGTGAGAAACTCCTCTAAGTCAATACTATCATGAAATAATAATATTTATATTAATTATAGTTAACAATATTTATATTAATTGTAATATTAATCAATTTATATTAATTAATGATATGCTTAATGACTCACATGTTTATTAGGATTGACTTCGCAATTAATTAGACATGTGTTTTGATCTTATTTTCAATAAATAATTGAAAATAAGAGACGAATTAATTTGTATGCATATTAATCGTGATATTAATTAACACATCAGCCTTCTGAAATGTATGATTAGATATAGATACACTGTTACAATAGAATGTATATTCTTGTTTAGAATTGTCCATCAGAGAGTCATATGCATTGATCTGAATGTAATGTCTTGAATATAATGCGATTGATCGTTACTTAGATAACTGATCTAATCAATTTTGCTGTACAGCAAACTGCATTTACTTCATTTTGTAGCTCGTACAATTAATCTTTTTGATTATGATTTTCTTCTCGTTTTATAATTCTTTAAATTTACGTTGGAATCTCTATACAATGTATATGACACAGATCATTTTGACATTACAGATACGTACACGTAATAATTTTGATTGTTCGATACATATGACTGAGAAGATAGACCGGGGCGCTTACTGTGTTTGTAATATATAATATAGAATAGTCTTAAAAGATAAGTTAAGAGAAAAATGGTCTGAAACACATTGAGAACACGTGCCAAAATTTCGGTCAATTAATAATATATTCTTCGTTTTACCAGAAATATATTACTCTCAACTATATTACTCTTGTTTTCACTTAGAATTTCATATCGTTCGTATTGCTCCGAGATACATATCACGTCTGAAATATTCTGAACGTATATTACTCTCTTCATCGAAATATTTCTGGTAGAACCTTTATCCGAGAAAAAAATATAAATAATCTTATAATTGTACAAGCATAAATTTATTAAAGAACGCTGCATGAATCGTGTAGTAGAGCATAATACTTTACGATAAACTTTTATAGTTTGTACGAATCAAGATTGTAAGATTGATTCTTGCGAAGTCTTGCGAATTATATTTACAAAATGTTTATAATCCGTTTTACTTTTCGCTTTAAGACAAATATTATAATACTTTATTTCTGAATTACAAGTTATCTTTTTAGAAAACGTATTTTACATCATTATATCTCGCACTTGAGATTCGGCTATAAATTTCAATGAGTTTAAATATTTATTACATTCGCATTTATCACATCCTTAAATAAATATGTTTTACGCGTATTTGCTAGTAAATATATAGACAACCAGTACTTCCGCTGCACACTGGATGCGTATAATGTGTCAATCGTTGATCTTGATATGATATTATTCTATTTATTGATTAAAATCTCAGATGTATATTACAATACTTATATAGTTAAAGATATAAGGTGTAAGAATAGAAAAGAAAGAAAGTTTGTATATATTATATATTATAATATATTATAATTATTTATCTTGTAATTTAAAGTTTAAACGACGATGTGAGTGAGGAGAAAAGTATGTTCTTGCGTGTGAGAAATATTTATTGATACATCGATGTACATTTATAATTATTATTATGTATGAAATTTATTTACGAATTTTTATTTTACATGATGAAATTTTTTATCCTGCACTGAAGTAGATTGCACGACTGCAACATCAAAATATTGAAATTTATCAAAATCATTCGGTAATCTATCGCATACGATTGCTCAAGATTTCGATGTATATTAAAACAAAAGTTGTATCTTTTTAGATATTTATTGCATTATCGTGAATAAATAAATCACATTATCTCTATAGCAACTCCCTGAGAATACACTATTTTATATCATATTACCATATGTATCGTATTCGTAATTTTACTGACGTTTATATAAGTACATTTAGCCATTAAATAAAGGGAACAGCTAACGTTATGATTAAGATTATGCTGATACAATTATCACATTACAGTCGAATAGTGTTAGCGATACGTACTTATCCCAATGAAATTACGTTTTTGTTGAAAATAATTTCTTCTCATCTCTGGAGCAGAGAGAAATCTGAACACACCGGACATTACTCGAAATGCCAATTCAAATTACACCGATGAAAAGATTAATCGATTAGTCATCCTGCTTTATTGACCTGACGCAGAAACGTTTCTCGAATATTTCTATAACGTTCTAAACAGTACATGTTTCAGTTGCATGGAGGAGAAAAAAGAGAAACACTCAGACGATATAACAGATCGCGCTAACAAAAGGAGAAGCATCCATTCCGTTTTATCCATACGACTTATAAACCATGCGAAAATATATTTACAATCGACACGCCCGTTCTGGAATACGCTGCGTAAGGAGTAGAAGAACGATTTGACCTCGTAGGTGGACTCGAGCAAAGACCGGTTATTCCGCGTATGGATCAAGGAAAGGTCTGAAAGAAGCGAGCGAGGTTGTAGACCTTCGCCTACGATGAAATTTCTGTCCTCGAGTCGTAAAGTCAACAGCACCTACAATTTGATATCTATTTGGCCACTACCTACCGCGATAATAATCTCGTCGATAAATATTAATGATGCCTCGCTGAACTTGACCAAACATAGTCGCCAGCCGGGAATGCTTGTTATTAATCCTTTGGAGAGTGTACGCAAAAGGGATCTCTCGGAGTTAGCGAGTGATACGTTCCCGTGATTTCCAACTGGTTCTAATTGGTCTTTCCTGAAAAGATGAAGAACTATCGACAAAAGTCATCCTTTGTTGTAAGCTTCCGATCAGTTCCTAAGCAGTTCTTCACAAAAGAGGATTCGCTTACGGTTGAAGCGACCGCGAGTTAACTGACCGAGGAGAGCAATTCGTTGTCCGTTTCCGCATTTCGGACATGCAATCGGAAGAGCGTGTCATTGATAAACGGTGAGGATCTCTATCGATTAGAAATTTGTAGAAAGCGGAGGGACAGAGTCTTGGCAAAAAGAGACACTGTGCGATTCTCTTCCTTTCTAGGATATTTGCACTTTGGCTGTCCGTAACAGCGAGCGGCACTTTCCGCTCAATTTCCATCGTCGTGGGAAAGTATTTTTGTTCCGCTCACGATATAGATGCATCGCACGGAAAGACGCGCAGCGATGCGCTACATGGAGAAGCGGATCGCGGATCGCCTTGTGTTTTCATTAGCGATATCGTAGCTTCGATGAGATCATATAGAGTCATGCAACGACGAGATCTTGGACCTGTGGGAACTGTGCTTCTTGCCGGAGTCGGAGATGCCAATGCACGAATCCGAATCGGTCGAAAATCGAATCAAGGGAGCATCCCGCGCGGGATGACGAAGATGACCGTGACGTGCCTCATTTGCATTTGTTCTTCATCGGCGATCTCGATATTGCCTCGCTCCGAAGTCCGAAGCTTTTCACTCAATTTCAGCGGTATCTTGGAAAGTGTGGCTACTTGGGATGCGGCACGGGTGTGCTCGCGTGCACGAATACTTTCCATACGTCGATGTCACAGGAAGAACAGTTCGTGAAAGGTGCTTGTCTTTCATTAAGATATAGGGAAGAGTCTCTTCGTTATTTCTATCATAACGGCTTACGTGCTAACGTACGAAATGCGAAATATATCGATTACATTTGAGATAAATGAAAAATCTTGGTCTTCTAAAATCTAGGATACAATATAATTATGTGTGTTGACAGAAGAGGATCGTTTTTCATGTAATTATTTCATTCTTTATTGTTAATAAGAATTCATACGATTAATAGTAATAATTTATTTCAAATAATACTGTTCAGAAGCATTTTAATTTCGGTAAACTTGAGCAGTCAATAGTTTCATGAAGATTTCACTTTTAATAAGAAATTATATTCGAATTTAAAATATATAATTATTAAGAAGCCATTATTTTTCTCTTTTAGAAACGCGTGTTCTCTCTCTACCGCACAATTTCGCGAATCTTTGCGAAGAAAAGAAGATATCGATCATCGAACCCGATTTTCTAGCCAGTGTTCTAGCCAGCGTATCGAGTCATGCCACAGGTAACTCTTAATTTATCTGGTCTAATGCATTCTTAAATATCTGTCATCGACATTGAGTATGTATATGTTCAATAATATCGTAATCATTATCGTCTCATTATTGTTTCAATGCGAATAGCTGCCATATGATTCTAAAAATTAGAATATTCATATAATTTTCATATAACTTTTCAGAGCCTTTATGAGCCATGTACGAAAATTATATCTTAAAACATGTTAAGATAATTTAAGATAACGAAGGTCATATATTATACGCACGCGCGTATGTTAACGCTTCATCGTTTGATCAAAATCTCCAGTTTCCGTGGTTCTGTACATATACATGAATATTTAAAAATTAAAATCTCCCGATAATACCGATGAAATTTCTCGCAGTCCTTTGGCGATCTCCGAAAGAGAAATACAATTTGAGTAAAACATCGAGAAAGATGAAAGCGATTGAAATTTCGATGGAAATTTCAGTTTCGTTCAACTTTTGAGAAACAAGACTGCTCGGATCTGTATCATTCTCGCTTCGGACCGGAACGTGCCGTGAATGCGGACGAACGCCTCGTTCCAATAACCTACTCCCACACCGACAATCGGCCGGAACACTCTGATCGGGTCTCAGACGAACGCGTTGCGTTCGGTCTCGACAGTCGTCGAGCGACCGGTTCCGAGGTTCGGGCCCCGTCTGCCACGCTGGGGCTGACTCACCGAACAGTGTCGCGAGAAAGTGGGACCCTTGCTTCCTTCGTGCATATGAGCAGGTAAAAGGTTTCGCCAAAATCAAATTCGTGATCGAGCTCTTGAAGGTTCTCATCCACGATTGCCACTTGGGCACCGACATCCGCGCGAACCAGTCAATGTAAATGGCATCGGTTGTTCGGTTTGTTCAGCTCGCCGAAGTTGAAGAACAATCCGAGCGTATGGCCGAATAACGGTAACAAAATCACATATCCGCTCGTGTTGAGTTTACTACGAGGCAAATAACTATTCGTGCGTTATTAGGGACGGTATTCTTCAATTCTCTGCGCTATATTGTAATTGCCTTTTCAGAGTTTTCTATTCCCATTCATTCATTCATTCATTCGAGACCTGCTGGTGCTCTCGTATGATACACGGATCGATGTAGAATCAAATCCGCTTCAATTAAATTGAATCACTTAGATCCAGAGTGAAACTTTATCGCGGAGCGTTAATCTTCTAATTAATTGCTTGGTCTTCTAATTAATTGCTTTATAATTTTCGATATTAGGTTTCTAGATTTCTAGCTTAACGAAGCGAATATGTATTTAGGCAACGAATGTACACTTGTACATTCGTACTGACATTTCTTTCGCATAGAACATCAGTGTCACGGTCGGTTCAGTGACCCTTCCTCGTACTGTTTCCAAATGATATCGGAGTGATATCTTAATAATGGGCTTCCTCTCCTTTTACGCATCCTTGGATTTTGGTCGTAATGAGATGGCGATTGAAATAGCGAAATGAAATTTACTATGATGTACGATGGACTTTGTAATATACGCTAAATAAGCATTCTACTTTAATTGACACTTTTCTTTTACAACGATTTCTAGTACGCGTCGAGTTTCGCATTTTTAATTATTATCATTGCAATTCGCGTGTACAATCTGCCTGCCTACAATGACAATTTCCCTATTATTTTCCTTTTTCGAGAGAAATATTCTCACTTATTGTACACGATGCACAATGAGTAGGATCATTAAAGGATTATTGACTCGTGAATATACGGTAATGATATAACAGCGAACAAAATGCGTAGCAATATCTACAAGAGTCTGCAAAACAATGTAGCAAATTAAGTATGAGGGAAAATGAAAGCTTGCTTTTTAGCATAAGTACAGCTTTAGCTTGAGTAGGTTAATGTTAATGCATAAAATATAAGCGATGTATAATAAATACCGCATTTCCCGGTTATTTTGCAATCGTCGTTCAGTTAACATTCGATACTGATAATCTGTCTAACGTTTTTGCAGAGACCGATTCGTCTCGTGATCATGCGTTTGCTGATACTCAGTTTGACGTTAATCGTAGTAAATCTGCTAGTAGTTAAAAAAGTTTCCGCCCATGGAAGACTGATAGAGCCACCCTCAAGGGCCTCCATGTGGAGATATGGCTTCGACACACCTCACGATTACAACGATCATGAGTGCTATTGCGGGGGTTTTACTAGACAGTGGCAACGGAACAAAGGAAAATGTGGCATTTGCGGTGATCCCTGGGATTCTCCAATAGTAAGTGAACGCATGAAAATAGTTATTGCGCTATCTCGGCCGAAATGTTAAATCTTAAGTAAAATCTTCTCATTTAAATTTAGTTATTCGTAACAACCTTTCTCTATTAATTGATTGTTAACGCTATCAATATGCTATCATGATAGCAATATCGAGGTGTTATATTGTTACATTACAATGTAATGGATTATAGACTGCACTATGTTTTATCTTTTTTAATTTTTTCTCAGCCACGTGCTCATGAAATGGGTGGCAAGTACGGGAATGGTGTGATCGTCCGGCGTTACAAGACCGGATCTGTTATACCAGTCCGTGTGGAATTGACAGCGAATCATCATGGTTACTTTGAATTTCGCACTTGTGTCATGACCTATCGAGATCGAGAGGTCACCCAAGAGTGTTTGGACCAATATCTACTACGTGCCGAGAATGGATCCGCTCGTTACTATCCCGGTCCTGGTAATCGGGTCTTCGAAGCTTATTATAAACTACCAGACGGCCTGACCTGCACCCAATGTGTGTTTCAGTGGCGATATATCGCCGGCAACAACTGGGGTGATTGCGGCAATGGTACTGGTATGTGTCGATGTTACAATCGTAAAGTGCATATGGATTGAAGTAGAAAGTGCTATTACTTTAGTCTATAGCAATGGCCCAAGACTTCTCTTGCACAATAATATCACCATTCGATGACTTAGCATCAACTGCTGTTAACTGTGCAGTATGGTCAGTTTGTTTTTACAATCATTGATCAGCAAACAAGATATAATGAGACAATTTGCGTACATGCGCGTATATATGTGCAAAAATGATATTAAAAGAATATAAAATATTCAATCAAGTAGAATATTTCTTTTTATACTGGAGAAATTTCGCGTTATTAAAGTTGCACAACTATTTATATTTAGGAGCGGTTGGATGTGGACCTCAGGAGGAATTTAGATCTTGTGCCGATATCACCATCGGTGACAACGAGACGATAGTATTACCGAAACTGCCGAAACAACCCATCACAACTCCCGTATCTATTTCAACGGATATATCGCCAACGGACACGAGTTCACTGCCGAAATCCATCGGGCCATATTGGCTATTCAGTGTTGTCATCGCTGGTACGTGTCTGCTGGTGGTGCTGGCCGCTATGGCATTGCTTTACACGTATTACTATCACGCCGGCAAAGCCAAAAAGTGGCTTATGGCAAGGAGATTCCTGGTGGAGGAAAATCCACCAGTTGCCCCGCCAAGGCACAAAAAACATCATCACATATCGCAGCTGCAGCTGTAGAAATCTCAATTGTCAATATCGCACTTTGACGCATTGTTGCAATTTGGAAAAATTTTCGAGCTGATTGCAGTGAATCAAAATGTGATATTCTCGTGACGCTTGAAATACAATTCCTCCTAACGCTAAGATCAGATTAGACAAATGATAAAAAGCGTAGGAAACGTGAACGATTGTATCTCGAGTGATGTATCTTATTGGCACATACACTCTTTCCTGTATATACATATCAAAATTGTTTTATATATTAAAAGTAATTTATTTTATACATATTTTGCAATATATAATATATATTCTCCCTTATACTCTTAGTGTAAAACACTTGCAATATAGAGATTTATTTTCATTAACAGTTTTGATATATAATATCTAATGCTAAGTTAATAATTAATTAGTCTTTTTCTAAGTTATACACTTCTTAATACGTAAAATAGTAAACACAGACATATGCATTTCACGTGCATTTTTATATGCAAAAAAGATTTAGATGGTATATCAAAATAAAAAAATTAAATACATTTTATACAAATATCCAATACAAAAAAAATTAAATTTTCTATTATTTCGAAAATTTTTTAACCACATATCTTTTTTTGTATTGTATTGTATTTATTTAATGCGGAACTACAATTAATTGCAAGCACTCTAATTAATGTAATGACTAACGAATTAAATACTTTTACATTAAGAAATAATATTAGGAAATTAAGGAAAATTATTATTACAATATAATGCACAGTACAATGTACAGTACAATGATTTTATATATATATATATATATATAACAAGTTATTTTTTCTTTAGAAACATATTTCGAAAATCTTGATTACTCATTGACTGTGCAAGTCCGTTTTTGGATCTTTCTCCGTTAGCTGAACCTGTGCCACCATTACTATTACTAATTTTAACGCTACGAGGTATCATGGGCAGTAAACTCTTGGGTACTCCAAACATTGTACGACTCGCCGTCGTACTACCTAATGATTTTACTTGTTCCTTATCTTCTTCTGCCGTTCTTTTACGATCAGGTGGTTGACTTATCGCAACACTAATTACTTTGTCTTGTATTTTCATACCATCGCTAGCTAAAAGGGCTTTCATAGCAGTCGTTTCATCGTGATATTCGATATAAGCCAAGCCCTTTGAGTGTCCATTACGGTAAGTAACCAGGCGGACTTCCTTCAAATGCCCGTGAATTTTAAATATTTCCTCAAGTTCTTCTTTCGTCGTCATGAGCGAAAGTCCTGCAAAATAATTGGCAATATAGGGCAACAAGAAATATTAATGAAATATTATTTTGATAATTGTATCTGAATGTTCGGCAGAAAAATTAAATTTGTAAATATGTAAATATCTTATTAAATATTTATTATACCTTTAACGAAAAGTTTATTCTTTTCAAGCGTAGAACTGTACTTGAATCCAGAATTTCTAGTATTCTTATTAGCATCATATCTTGAAACGAACATAGGACGTTCTTTAATGGACGTTCTATCCAACTTTAAAGCTTCTTCCACGGCTGTCTGTATGAAATAATGAGTACAGAAATATCTTCATTCCATGCACCTTCATTCAATCATGTATTGAAAGCCATTATATGATTTTCGTATTTAAATTTTCTTTCACTAATGAATAAAGTAATACGTACTGCGCTGCTTAATTGTACATAGCAATATCCCTTGCTACGTCCTTTATAATCCTTTATCATTTTGAATAATGTTATTGGTCCAGCTGGTTTTAGAGCATCTCGTACTTCGTCTTCAGTTGCCATATAATCTAAATTGCTAATGAAAACTGTAACACTGTTGTCATACTCATTATCTTTATCATCCATATCTTTAGTCTCCATTTTGAAACCAGGAGGCGGAGCGACTGTCGGTTGCTCTTGAGTTTTGTTTATTACTTCACAAACAGTGTCCAAAGGATTTTCTTGTAATTTTGATTTTGCTTGCGCGTTGATTTTGCTTGCGCATTTCATAATTTTCGTTGGAATATTTTTTGAATGCCATTTACCAGTATCATCTATTTTTCTCTTAATTTCTCTTGCTTTTATGTTTTGCATAAACGATTTGTTTTGAATAGGAATTCTATGTTCTTTTTGCCTCTCCTCCAAAATTTTATCAATCTTTTCTTTCGTTCTTATTTCACAGAGCTCTATTTGTTCCAGAGTTCCTTTATCACGTTCAAAATCTATCCACGCATTCGCTATACTTTCCGGCCAATCCTTCACAGAAGTTAAGGCTTTCTGAAATAGTTTTCTTAAATGTTTCGCGTCTCCGTGGCATCTATAAATAAATAGAGATTTATAAGTATCCCGAAATATAACGGAATTATTGAACGGAAAGTCTGAAATAATTATTACATCATTATTTACTATTAATTGTAATCATTGTAAATATTGTACATGTAACAAAGCTGCACATTTTCTAAATAAATGATTACCGTTCTAGCGATATATACTCCAACCAATAAGATGCCGTTGTAGAATGTCCTTGTGAAAGAATGTCAGCCCATAACATTCTAGCTTTTTCCATATTATTTGCATGTATCGCTTCAGTTCTTGCCCAATATTGCAGGATAATGCAATTAGGATCGCCATCTAGTCCAAAATCATGTGCCAGACGTTCGCATGCTTTGTCGAATGTACGAAGGAGAAGATCTAAATACTCCTTCTTCTCTTCCTCGGAACAATGTTCAATTCTGCGCCGTTGATGTTCGAGATACGTGAGCCATATGTTTCGATAATCCTCTGCTGTTGAAAAACCAGAGGACAGAGCCAGTTCAAATAATTTTTGCACTAGCGTATGTTCACCCCATATCTCGGATGATCTCATCCATTTTTGCCATACTTTCGAGCACCATGGAATGTTCCTTGATGCTCGTTTATAGATCGGTTGCAATATAACTGCATCTCTTATTGTATCTTCGAGGTAATTGAGATAATCCAACCAGATCGATGACTCTAAACTCAGGTCAGTTATCGCTCTTTCATACAGCATTATAATGCGTTTTCGATTGTGCTGTCGTTTCTCATATAGCAAATATCCCTTGTAAGCATCGAGCAATTCATTCTCGCCTTGCGCAGAGATAAGCTTTTCTTCGTAAGGAAGAAGCGTGCTTAATTCAGCAAAAGCCTGCTCGTATTCTCTTGAAATAATATCGTCATCGATGACTGCTTCTGTCCCGTCTCCCATACGCCAAGATTGATATTCCTCATATGTCTTTTCCATATTCAAGAGAGGACATGCTAATTGACGTTGAAATAAATTAACAATACGCTGCAATTGATCTTTCTTCTCTGCTACATTTGCGCTATCGATCTAAACATATAAACAGAGATAGTGAAAAGTCTAATTTTCATGATAACTAAAAAATCTTGCGCTTGTTTTCGAATTCTTACCAGTGCAAGTAAAACAATTTCAAATTCCCGGAATGCTTCCCATATTATTGCTCCTTTAGTAGTATGCAGTCCTATGACAGTTAGCGCACGTTCAAATAGTTTGCGGACACATTTAGATGCGTCCTCCTCAGAACCCATGCTCCCGATATTAAATTGCAAGTATTCTAGCCATACCTCTACAGCTAAAAGAACATTGTGTGAAATATCAATTATATTCGGATATCATGAATCTCAAAGTTATGATTCTTAAACTTGCAGCGAAGACTTACAAACATAATCCTCAACTGCACGCTCGCAAAGTTGCGTTACCTCGTCCCTCTCTTCAGCTGTGTTTGCCAATTTCATCTCATCGCGTATCCATGAGAGCCAAAGCTCGGGACTCAGCGGATACGCGTTGCTCATATTCTGTCTAGCGTCTTGCAAGCGATATCGCTCGTTCTCCATTTCCCGCAATTTGTTAATCAAGGCTACGTGACTGGCATAATCATACGGATTTTGCCTCAAAAGAGCTTGCAGAGATATCACTTCTGCCTCGTCAGGATCTACCTCATCGTCCTCGCTATCGGACTCGTTTTCGTCCGTTCCTTCATCGCGTTCCTCTTCCGCTTCGCTCTTCATCTTCTCTTCCTCGACTTGCTGCGAGACTTCTTCAGGATTTTCCTCATCAGTCTCCTCCTTCGAAATATCCATTTCCTCCATCCTTTTCGACAAACTTTTGGGCACGATGTCAAGTGTTTATCAGCAAGCAGATCCCTCTTGGCTGTTTCTTACTTTGTAGCTGAAAACTGTAACTCCAACAGTGACAAATTGAACCTTTAGGTTATGTTTATAGACTATCGCAGCGCAAGTATATACATAACATGCGTGTACACTCATGCGCGATGTATCGACGGTGCAATTATAAAAGATATTTGATACGTTGAAAAGAGAAAATTGGGAATAATGGATACATGTAAAACAAAAATAAATTAAAATGAGAACGATTGAGAGTTGCGCGCGCGTCTGGGTCATTCATTAATCATTCAAGATCATTATCGTGCAATTATTATTGCGCTTCATACCTGAACACAAGCTTGGTTCAGTAATATTGATAGAAAGATTTCCTCACGTTTATATATAAATTTTAGTATTAGACACACAAATACATAAATTCTAGATTCTTCGCGTTAACTTGTGTTAATTATTAATGCTATATAAATTTACAATATTTGTAAAAATTATTCATTTCAGAAGACACTTCATAATCTTAGAAGATCTCATCTGCTATTAATCCCAAGATATTCTCTAGCATATTGATATATAGTGTATATAACACTGGTCATTGACACATGATCCTATAATTTTATTCTTTGATAAAATTCCTTGATAAATGTAAGTATTTAGTTGTTTCTTCCATAATCCGATGAATATCCCGATGAAAACTTTTAAATGACAATATTGGCAAGGTAATTTGCATCTCGCGGTATTTCTGCGGCATATTTATCAATTTCCAATATCTTACGTCATTAATCGTTGAGACTGATGTCTCGAGACAATTGTTTACATTGTCATAAATTACTTCTAGTATTTTGTATCTGCAATTTTGTGAAGATTTATATGCATACCATACATGCTCAAACGAATGATCAAACGCATACGTACGCACGTATGTTAACATTAAGAAATCTAATGACTATATCCGATTACGTCTCTCATGCAATGTTCTTAGAACCGATGGAAGGGAACAGAAACAAAAATAAGAGAAAGCTGATCAAATTATCCGAGACGTATTATCCTGGTTGCCGATCTTACAAAAAAATTTCTCATAAATATACTAAAAGAGCTAAGGTAAGTATACTTTAAGATACTGCATCATTATTCTTGTTCCGTGTGCATTTTCTCAAGAATAAAAGTGATTTATTAAATATAGTTCTCTCTCTCTCCCTCTCTCGTTCTCCCATCTTCCCTCTTTCCAGTCGCTCTCCCCTCCCTTCTCTCACTCCGTTTTTTCCGTTTTTTCCGTTTACTATTATCTTTTACTGACGTCCACATGTGTTGATACGTCATATTATTTCCCATGTCGTATATATATGACAATGTCATTAAGAGATTCCTTGATAGAGCATACATTATTAAATATTTAATAAATTATATATTGATTATTATTATTATTATTTAATATTATTTATCACATTTATCAGATATTGTAAATATCTCATTACTACATGCTTTATGTTTTACAGCTGCTACGTAAATTCTGCGCAAGTTTTTCGGTATAATATCGTGATCCAAATTGAATGTCAAAGAAATCGTTTCAAGTGAAACGTTTGGAGATATGGCTCGGTGAGTTTCATGAATAAATAATAATCCCATGTCTATATACTAACAACCGGAGCGATCATTGCCGTTAAGTACATTTAATTCGTTATCGTTCAAATGATATGCGTTGAGAATAGTGCGAAATTATTTTCTTGTTTTCTTGGGGAACAAGTTCTAAAAGAATCTTAAAACATTCGTAAACATACCCGTCCTCGTTTCAGGATTAATAAATAATCGATTACATTCTTATTGAAACATACGACTTTCTTACGGATTTATCTTACATTCATCGACTGACCGATTTCCGGGGTTCCCCTGGATTCCTATTCAGCTATTCGCGAGAGATGGATCTACATCTTTATGTGTATATCTATACCTTTTTCTTTTTTCTCTTTTTCTTCTTTCTTCTGATGATGCTATGGATGATATTCTCGCTTCAAACGAATTTAGATATGTGACAATCCTAGAAATCAATAAGCGTGTTTTCTTGCTACGAAATTTGCTACTTAAATGCAATTTCGCAATAATTTTCTAATAAAAAATGTTCAGGTTTTCTATTTCTTTTCAAGACATAGTCGGATAGATAATGCAATATTCCCTTAAATTGTTAGATAACAAATGAGGCAGTCTATATAAACGATAAGAATAATGAAACTATTGCATCTGTAGGGTCAACGTTCAATCAAATAACGAAGAGAAATGGAGAAATTTACGAAAAGTAGAGAATAGAAGATTAAAATAAAATTATAATAATTTTTTCTATAAATCTTAATGTGTCGTATGATCATAGATTAATTTAATAATTTAATTAATTAGGCACGCATTATTCATTATTTAATTCCTTAAAGCCATGTTGCATATGCTGAAGGATTTCAAAAAGAAGAGAAGAAAAAAGAAAAAAAAAGAAAAAAAATGATCCACGATCGCGTAGATAATAATTTTTTGAAGGCGCACTTGTCTAACTAAAGAATATGCACGCATTCTCGAAAAGACTTGAGCTTAGCTTGGCTTTACTCTGATATGACTGATGATATTGAAGTTACGTGCGGTACTAGTCATGATTCATCGGATGTGCGAATGCGGATTGCCCAGTCTTCCTTCTCGCGCCTTCTCGTTATCGCGATATCATTCAGACGAGAATGCTTCTTTCTCAAAGCAACTGAATGACACGACCCTTCCTATTCACGGTGGTTTCGTGCGATGCCCCACTACTGCACGAAAGCGTGTTCATCATGTTCAACTAGTGTACTAAGGCATTTCGGTGAAGAACCGTTTAGTTGGTGTTTCGGAGAAGGTTCGACAAGACTATCGGATTGAAGAGTTTTGAAGATTAACGCGTTAAATATCCGGGTTTGGTGATAGTGTTGATTCATTAGAGAACTCGGATCATTCGACAGGTATCTCGGAAATATATTACACAAAGAGTACATAATATATCTAGAAGCTATAATGATACAAAGAAATATATAAGAAGGCATAAATAAAGATAATAGTATACAAAGGAGACAATTATATTATTACGGAAATGTTATTCCTTTAAAGACGATTGACTAACGTAAACTTGCGTGACTGCTGTTGAAATCAGTTCTCAATGTGCGTCCATATCGTTAAATCTTCGGCAAGATTTACATATATTTGCATAAAGCATCAGTTTATTTGAAATGTAGACGCCTGCGCGACAAAATCCGATATGTTTTGCTTTGCGAAAAAAATACCGAAATTTATTTCCACTTGCTTAATTGCTTAACGTGTCAATCAATTAAATGTCATCGATTTTATATATGACTTTCTTTCTGTAATATTTTAAATACTTGTTTATTTGTGATATAAATATCCTTTAAATATAAATATCCTTTAATTGTAGAGCATAATACGAATATAGATGATATTCAGTCTTCTGTTTCTTCAGATTATCTCTTTATTCAAGATATTGTGACTTACTTTAAGAAACAGAGATATTTATGCTGGGTAAGAAAATAGAAATGATCTGCGATAAGGAGAAGCTTATTATCTTTGCTGACTTTCATATAAATATTAAATCTCTGACAAAAGTTATCAAAAATGAATAGAAAATGTTCGATGATATTTGCGTGTTAAGAGGGAATGATTTTGTGCCAAATTACGTTAGGGATATAAATAGATTCGAGATTAACGATTCCCCACGTTAATACCAATGATATTTAATGCTAAAATTGAAAAATTAATAAGAGACATAACGTCGAATAAATTTTTCAACGGAGACAAATTATTTCTATTTTTGGCAAACACTGTTCAAATATTGTTTTATTGAATAAATGCGTCTATCAATGGACATTATATCACATTGCGATGCTAAATTCATCATATTACTTTACAGAGTAATCATAAAATGCGATATTCTAGCTTATCTATATGTTCTATTAATTTTCCTGTTTAATTTATGAGTGGCGCGTCACTTCATCAGACGTCACTTCGTTTGACGTGTTAACTGCGTATTTTAATCTTTTCGATGCATGACAATTGAGTGATGGGTATGCGTTTTTGATATTCGTCATTTTTGACCAGATTTTGTTTTTATTAAAATTGTCGGCTTAAGTTTGCCGGGAAGAAGATTGAAAAATCTTTTCCGATGAAGGTAACATATTTGATAAAATAACATCGAGTCTACGATGATTCTAGTTTGATTTTTAAAAAATTAAGGATTACTATGTACAGTCATAAAAAATTTTTTGTTTGTTACAGAAATGGCTAAGGTCATTGTTTTAATCATATTTTTGGCGCAACTATGTTGCATGCCGATAAAAATATCCGGACAAGAATCTCCATGTCCTCAATATTTTACATACGTGTCTGATCTCACAACGAATGAAGTGATGGGACAAGTCAAAATCTCATCTGTACCAAAGAATACCGTACTGCATTTGAAAGTGGCGTTGAGCCTTGCCGTGACATTGCCTACGGTAATTTCAAGTAATTTTTAGTCATAGGAATTCATTCCTTTAAATATCCGTAAAGCACGATTTCATTCGCGCTTACATCGCAATGATAAAATCATAATGATCATGGCGAACTTAAAAAAGAAATTTACATCGTATAATTTCTGATCGCATTAAAATAATTATTTGTTGTCTGAATTGTTTAAGCAATTATAAGTGCAAACAAGTTACTTAAACAAGATATTTTATGAGTTACGCTTATAAGTTACGCATATGAATGTTATAAATATATATTATAAATTATGTTTCTAGAGATATGTCGGTCGATTAGAACTGGCAAAATCAAAAGAGGAATCCGCTCAAGCGGTTGAGCGCGGCAAGCCTTTATTATACAATATACATTTTCCTTTGAGTCGACCGATTCCATTACTCACCGGAATATGGTTCAATGATGTACAATATTGTACGGGTCCACGCGGTAAGTATCTTTAATTTGATCGAGAAATAATATACGTGTCATGTTTTTCAATTTTATTGAGTATTGATTTATTTTCACACTTTGCTGTATATATTATTTCCAAAAGTAAAGTAGATGAATTAAATTGAGATTATTAAGATAACTCTTCTTTTATCAATATCTAAAAAGAAAGCTATTGCAGATTCTTAGATCTTGGATCCTTAAAAAATAAATAAATAAAATTACTTGTCCATTTTAAGAAAAGCCTTAGACGTGAATTAAACGTATTTTATTTTAGCGATGGGATATATCCTGACTTCTATCGTGCTGGAGCATACCTTATATACGAGTATACAACTTTCGCAAAGTTCTAGTCCCAATAAATCATCGTCAATGAAATTTCCGGATATCTCGCGGCCGCAACAGCTAACCAATAGATCAACTTATTTGACTCGATCAACCACTACTCAACGATCAAAGCAGAAATCTACCATTTCACGTCCGACGACAACGACTATCGATTTTTCCAACGGAATCAAACCTAATTTATTTCTCAATTTCAGTCAACGAAACGATTGCGGTCGTACCGCACAGGGCAGCGATATAAACCCTTTGATCTCCAAAGGAGTGAAAATATCGCGAGGGCAGTGGCCATGGTTAGCGGCAATTTTCCTCGTGAAAATTGAATTCGAATTTCAGTGCGCTGGTACCATTTTGACTAATAAACACATTATAACAGGTGCGTTATATCTTTGCGTCATTGTTAGGCCATACAGGATGATTTAAAAAATACCATATATTGAAATACATCTATTTTTTCATCGTGTTTTCTTAGGAACTGAAATAATTTTTCTTTCTTTACAGCGGCGCATTGCTTCAAATTGGATGATCAGAACAACGTGAATATACCCCCTAACGCGATGTTGGTGTCTTTAGGGCGACATCGACTACGCGAATGGTACGAAGCAGGATCTGCGAATCGAGAAATCGCGAACTACATGATCCATCCTGATTACAAACATCAAGGCAATGGTGATTCCGACGTGGCGATTCTAGTTTTGAGAACTCCCGTGGAATTCAGCTCGACGATTAAGCCCATCTGTTTGTGGTCTGGTCCGACTAGTCTCCGGAGTGTTGTCAACAAGTCAGGATACGTTGTAGGATGGGGTCGGGATGAACTGGGAAATCTTTATCTCGCAGAACCACGTATGGTGAGAGCGCCGATAGTGAAACAAGTAAGAATATCTAAAATAAAATTAATTCTTTAATTCTTCGTAATTGCGTAAGTCTCCAAATATTAAAAGATGTTTTATTGGCGGATTCATGAATTGTTATTCTTTATGACTAAATCTTGCAAATAATATATTCAGATTTTGGTGACATCTTTAATCGCGTCCTTTAGATCAGAACTGTGAATAATTGAAAATCGAGATAAGGCGAGCTGTTTTTCGATCCCGGATGGTTCGAATAACTCGAAGGAGGGGGAGTTCGCAATGCGTTATCGCATTTATGGAAAATCCGTCGGTGCTTAGTGACAAATCGCGGCTTCTTTTCATCTCGGCACACAACGGTTGCCGCTAACGGCCAATAATAGCCTATAAAAACCAATAAGGCCTTTGTTCTAATGCCGTTCCATTCTTATCTCCTGACATGACGAACATGCAAGGAAATAGTAGAGATTCCGTCGCGAATCCATAACTGAACAAATCTCATCCTTGACAGACATAAGTCCCGTCAACGTATCGTTACATGCATCGCTTTGCGATTATTAAACAGTTAAAGCAGGATATTCATTTTTATCCAAATCCACATCCGAGCATCTACCCTCCTTATTGTTGGTTCGGTAATTTCCAACCGACATCGATCGACCGGCGACTCTCCGATGCTACGCGATAAAAATTCAGCGCTATTATACGAATTGTAGGAGGACTGCCTCTGGAGCGATTCACGTTTCGTCAGTTTCACCTCCAACCGTACCTTCTGCGGCGGTTTGCGAGATGGCAGCGGCCCTTGCAACGGTGACAGTGGAAGCGGATTAATACTTTATGATGCGGGTCGTTATCAGTTGCGCGGCATCGTTTCACGATCATTGTACGACGGTGATCAGATGACCTGCGATCTCACGCGGTACGTTGTGTTTGCTGATGTGGCAAAATTCTTGCCCTGGATCCGAGAGCAAATAGATCTAACGCTTGTTTAGATATAAAATCTATTAAATCGACAAACTTCTCAGTAAGTCTATTCAAAGCCGTATTTAAGTTAATAAAGAATTTAACTATGTAACAGTACTAAGAATACTAAATTACCAAATTACCTATATATGTTATATTTATGATTATCATGACTATTAATATCTATTAGTCTATGTTATTAAATGTCAAAATCATAATGTATATCACATGAAATGTATATTATGATGCTCGTTTGCTGTTTTGCCGTACATTATCTCACATCATATGTTTATTAAATGACTTATTACTGCCTTTTATTTCTTACTAAGAGGAAAAAGTACAAAAATATTGCCGGGGCAATTGACGCACTGTCATATTACATATATATTAAATAGATAACTTAAAGAGGAATATTTAACATTCTGATATATCTATGTCATTCTAACGAGATTAACGATTTATAACGAAGAAATTTATATATATATATACTTTTTATACTATTAGAAAAAGAAAGTGAAAGAGAGAGAGAGAGAGAGAGAGAGAGAGAGAGAGAGAGAGAGAGAGAGAGAGAGAGAGAGAGAACAAAAATCGCGCATTATATATTTTGTGTATGTATGTGTATATCATAAAAAATAATTAGAAATATCAATAAACATTTTTTTTAAATCTTCAAATCTTGTTTTCTTCTCTGCAGAGGATATTGACTGAGAAGGGAGAATTATGAATGATAATTGGCTCAATTGATAAGAAGAAGAAATGTCGAGATTACACTTCACAAAGTTCGACCGTTTTACAGAGAACGATTATCATGTTTTAATTCAGTACATAATGAATTTTCATACCACTTTTAATCACGACAGTCCAATTTACGCTATCGCGTTATCATACACATACGTGCGTGCGCTAATAAAAATTCTTTATGATCGTGAGCGTATGGAGCAATATCTGAAGCTTTTTACATGCCTTGAATTAGACATCGTTGGTAGTGCGATAGAATCAAACTTGACATTCTACAACAATGCAATCTCATCGAAATATATACATATTAATCCAGATATTTGTCCTCGCAAAATCGACTGAATCGTTTGACGATAGTGGGAACGAGTCTTATATCTTATCCTTGGAGAGGAACTTGACATTAAAATTGAAAATAGCAACACGATTGAGGCACAATCTTGGAAAGATCCTTTATGAATTGCCAGTAAGTCTAAAAACTAAGCTTTGCCGTTATCATTATACGTATTCTGTTTCCAAAGAGCAGAGATTTGATAAACATTGCAAGTAGTCTTAATTATTTTTATTGCTATTTTTGATTAGGTTAAATTTAAATGAACCGAAGATTGATATATGATATATTGATATAGTGGAATGCAAATTGTGATAAATATAACATAGACATATATAAACATAAGGAAAATTCAATATCAATATAACTTATTAGTATATTCTTCATAGATAGAAGATTACGAACTGTATCATTCTATAAAGATCATTGAGGATTATTTGAAGAATGGTGGTTCATTGATCGAATGTCTCGATGTCTTACCTTCCATAACATATGTGCCTATCGAAAAGCAGATAGATGGTATTTTAAGGTTCATGGTAAACTATTTGCCCAAATATCTGATACCGGCGATATCTTTAATTAGACGATATATAAAGGAAGGAATTCTGGATATCGAAGAGATCTACAGACCACTCTGGGGACCACCAAAGAGCGATCTATTAGAAAAGATTTCTCTGATGGAATTGAAGAAAGCCACTTCGCCTCTGATTTATCGCGAATCGATCAAGACTCTTACAGGACCCTGGCCGAAGATAATCGGCGAAACTGCCTCGTTAATCAATTATAAGATTATTTCTCCGCGTCGGAAACTGATCGCGTACATGTTAGTGAATCTGAGGATACCAGACTCAACGGTGGAGATCAGAGAATCGATCGCGCATCTTTTCGAATATTTCCGATCGAATGGTAAGTCCGAATTGACCGATCTCAAAACATCCTCTGATCCCTATGAACTGGTTGCTAACGCTATTTCGAGTCTAACTCTACAGAATATGACTCTGGTAGCTGCTAATCTATTATTGCCATTTTTGAAGAGACCATTCGATTGTTGGGAATCTTCCGAATTTACCAATATCTTTCACGATAATACTCCAAACTACACTCTCCTGATATCGCAGAACAGATTGCTTTCCAAATCGAAAGCTGGTCTCGCGTTCTTATCTATGATTCAGAAAAACAATTTGGATGCACAGAATACCATCCAGGAATTCCGTCCCTTCGAATACATATCCCGCAGGGATTTAGTGTTGGCTTTCGTCAGTCAATTCAAACGTGAGCAGGCTCATCGGAATGAAGTATCGGACATCGTAAATAGTGTTTATGGCGATCTGATTCTGGCAGATACCCAGAAACGATGGCGATTTTTGAGAAATCGAGATATCACCAGAGCGATTCTATCCGCAATGGCGAGAGTGGAAAGCTCCATCGGGATCCAAAGATTGCTCATGGATGTGTCTTTGGATAGCAGCATCAAGCCGGAAGTTTGGCAAAAGGTTTTCGCTTTTCATTTGCCGGAAAATGGCGATATTAATGGTCCGATCGACGCTATTCTGAAGACTCTGAAAACTCTATTATTTTCGGAACTTCTTACATCCGACGTTCTAAAAACGAAAATTGCCCAATTGATCAACCTATACGAAAACAGAATCAATGAAGAACGAATTAGGTGCAACGATCGATTAGAGACATATTGGAGCAATTTTACTCAAGTGAGAAAAGAAATCAAGCCGAAGAAGAAAAGATTAGAGATAAAAGACATAAACATTGAGGATCTCTTACAAGCTTTGCCCGATTTGGATATTCACGCGGATGAATGTAGAAGCTTAAAGAATTTTCTATCACAGAGTAATTTAGAAGCAAAAATAGGACAGATAGACGTAAACATGCATCCTACTAGAGGTAGATTCTTAGCTCAGTTGCTAGGAATGATGGAAATTGCCGAGGGCGTTGATGACAGTTTACATCATTTGGCAGAACGGTTTATCGACAACGTGGCTTATGAGGGTTATGGTGCTGGTGCTATATCAGATCATTTTAGTGAGATCTAAATGCAAAGACGAAATCTAGATTCTATATGAATAGTTCTCTGCATGATAATAACGTTAAATGTAGCACACGTCTATCGCGATAATGCAGATTACGATTGAAAGGATAATGGAATGGAGATAATAGATTTATAAAAATAATTTCCTTTTATATCATAAAATTATGTTCTTTATTGTCCCATTGCAGAAGATAAGCAAAAATTTTCGTCGAAAATAACTCACTAAAGATTGGTAGGCCCCCATAGGGATAAAAATACAGTAAATTGTAATGTTTTAGATTTGACTTGCATCAAGTTGGAAGTATTGTCGTGCAACTGCACCTAATACAATTTCTGCACTGTACACACCTGTTAAATTTTCATTTGAGAACATAAGTATCAATGAAATATGGTTCCTAAGATATAATGAACAATAAATATCATCTCTAAGATAGACTTAGTACTACTTTTATCTTGCATAACTTTTCTCGCAGTTTAATGCAATAATATTATAATAGGCGACGCGTAATTACTTACTGATATTTGCACGTAGGGCATCCGAAAGAAGATGAAGATCATTTTCATGGGTTACAATAATATAAGTTAATTTCCCGGCATTCATTTCTTGTATTTGTGTGAGCGGTCTACGCGTCTTTTCCATTGAACCCCCTGCGCTTTCTATTATTTCCGCGATCGCCGAAGGGGCTGGTATCACACTCGGCGTGACATAAAATATTTTACCCTTTTTCGAATATTAAAAAAATAGATATTAAAAATCAAATACATGAGAACATAATATATATATATATATATATAACATTTTTCTTTTTTTCTTATATCATAAAAAGATGTTTTTTGTTTTAATATTCAGAAATTATTATATAACTTATTACCTTAAGTACTGTCCCCCGATTAGGACTCGCTAAAGCTTTTTCGATATTGCAATTAAAGTTCTTCTCGAATTCTGGATCACCGAGTGTATACGTGCTCTCATCCACAAAAGTATTTCTTGCAGAACAATCGAGCAACCATTGTAGATTGACGATAAATTTACATCGTGATAAACAACACAACAGTTTCACTGTCCGTAATGGTGCTGACATTATGAGGTGAGTGGCGTCTCGCCAATTAGCGGCCAGAGCACCTCCCAGTTCGCGAATTCTCTGAAATGCAATATTATATTTGCAGCAGCTATACCATACATATTACCATACAGCATATTACCATACATTATGTACCATACAGTTTAGGATTTCTGCAATTATAAAGAAATGAAATATAAAATCAATTACTTTGGCATGTTTTCTTGGATTTATACCAGAAAATAATATTCTTGGTTGTTTATCAGGTGGCGGAGGATCAGGATTACTAATAACAATCGGTTCATCCAAACCCAAAAGATGCGGGTCTTTATTCAATAATGGGCCATCCAATCGTGGCTTTTTGTATTTTCTGATCGAATTTGGACCCTGTCCAACCTGCTTTACTTTATCATATGATTCTTGAGTAATATTTATTGGCATTTTCCAAGCAGCTGGGAGAAACATATAGAAAATGATTTAATTCATCTTTGCAGATATCTTTTCTCGAATAAATTTTTTTGTTACATGATCTGGAACATCTATACATCTCAAGAGGCAGAGGATAATAACAATAAATAAAATGAATATTATGTACCCATGAGATGAGGCACTAATGAATAATCTAATCTGAAAGGATTATTCAGACTAAACTGTTGATACTTTGGACCCTCAAGTTGATGCAAAGCATTCATTTGTCCACAAAGCAAATCCGTCAACCATTGTGCGTTTACAACGCTAGTTTGCCATTCGCGGGCTCTTTTATACTTTTGTCCATCTGGTCTAAAATTTATTTTAGCATTTATGTTATATCTCATGATATATATTTGTATGATATCTAATAATATATATTATATTATACCTCATAATATAACAACAAAGATTAAAAAGATTAAAAAGATTAATCATTTTGTAAAATCATATTTGATGACATGCCTTGTGAAGTATTAAAAGATATTTTTTTAGAAGTTGCGTGCAAATTGTAGATTTACATAAGCAAGAAGAGCTTTAAAATAAAAAAGTAGATTTATCAATACTTTATATCTTATGCAATGTGGAAAAAAAGATATGTATGAAATATGATTAAAACGATCAAAGAAGTAATGAAATACCTTCTGCAAACCAGAAGAGTATTGTGTCTGGAAAAATAATTCGTGTATTTTGCACCCAAAGCTTCCAACATGTATTTGACTTTCGCTCGTTCTTCTCCTTCAAATCCAGATAATGATACAATTTGTTTGACACATGGAAATTCTGTTAAACTGAATGGCGTTGGAAAATGTAAGGCGTGCCAAGGTGGTAATACTTGCTGCTTACTGACAACATCAGAAAGCCAATGCGCACTAACGCAACGTTTTCCTTCGCGCAATGCTTGTACAACAGTTGGGTGTTTTTGCGTGATAGCTAGTACATGAGTCGCACGAGTACAATATTGCAGTTCTACTTCACCGCCATGTCTCTCGATAACTTGTTTCCAGACCGAAACTTCATTCGGACGTTGTACATCGTATTCGACAATGACAAAAATACATCCCAACAAGAACAAATCTGGTGGTACTGAAAATATAAATATTGTTTTATATTTTCAATAATTATAATACAAAACTGCCAAACAGACGTAAAATTAGAATAACATTTCAAATCATTATTTTATCTCATAAAATTATTTGTATAATTTTTTAATTAATATTACATTACAATAATAATGATAAAATGTAGATATGCATACGTTTCAGATTTGGATTGTGACCATAAAATTGTGCCTTAGGTTGTGGCATGACTGACGGAGCATATTGCATCTTCATAGGTGCCCCCGATGGTGCACCATTTGTTATATTGCCTAAAGTTCTCCTCTGATAAGCAGCCAGAAGTTGCGGATCCTGCGAAGGAGGTGGCGGAGGTCTGTGTTGCGCTGTCATTAATCTTAATTGACCAGCCGCGCTACCCTCAGCAGCACCACCCTGCAATCTGTTAGTTAGCATGTTAGCTAACGCGGTTTTGGTTTTCGCGTTCACGACGAGCTGCTGATCTGGCGGTATTTGCGCGTTATTCGACAAGGATGTTAACGATGGTTCTTGTTGCGCGTTTTGTTGCTGCTGCTGTTGTTGTTGTTGCAAATGTTGCAATTGCTGTAATCTAACCATTTGTTGTTGCTTCTGCATATGCAACTGCGCTATCTGCTGCGGTATCAGTTGCCTCTGTTGGAATGTCTGTCCTGCTTGCGACGCTTCTGGACCCTGAACGGTCTGACCAGCCGGCACGATAACTTGATTAGAAGAATTTATTGGAGCTAACGCTGGTGGTTGTACTCCCGGATGTACTGGTTTTTGTCCAGGAGTTTGCGCGAGTTGTGGTCCCATCATCTGTGGTCGAGTTTGTTGAACCCATTGCAAACCGCCTGGTTGTACCGGTTTACCAGGACTTCTTATAACAGCGATATGCGGGCCTTGCTGTGCCTGACGATTCTGCATCTGTCTCTGCACTATCATGTTTCGTTGTATTTGGATCTTTTTGATGAACTGAGCTCTCTGTTGTGGATCCATTTGCTGCAATTGTTGATGCGTCTGCGCATCCAATTGAATCAATTGTCTGGGTGGTTGAGGCGGTTGTTGGTTCCATTGCCCACCAGATCTCTGAGGCCCAATCTGCTGTTGCTGTTGTCTTTGCAATTGTAAATGGTATTGCTGTTGTTGCCATTGCGGATCTCGTTGCACGATAAATCCTTGTTGATTCGGCCCAATTAATTGCTGATTTTGCGGCTGTTGTTGCAGCTGACCTTCTCTTATAACAAACTGTTGCGAGCTTTGTGGCGCAGATTGTTGTAACTGTTGTGATATCTGCTGAATCTTCTGTTGTTGCTGTTGTTGTTGTTGCAATAAGATGAGTTGTCTTTGCTCGGGAGTAAGTTGTTGCGATGCACTTTGCTGTTGAGTCAATTGATGTTGACCTGCAATTGGTTGTTGCTGTTGCTGCATTACTATTTGTTGTTGCTGTTGCTGCTGAGCTGCCAATTGTACTTGTTGCTGTGTCAAATGTGATTGTTGTGACGTTTGTAATTGTTGTTGCTGAATAATTTGATGCGAATTCAATTGTTTTTGTTGCGATGTTATTAGTTGCTGCGATGTTAATTGATGTGGTAATTGCGAATTTATTTGCTGCTGCTGTTGTTGTTGTTGTTGTTGTTGCGATATCATCGATTGCTGTCCAAGTGCTTGCTGTTGTTGCCCTATTAATTGTTGTTGCGATGATATTTGAGCTGATTGTTGATTTAAGAGTTGTTGACTGTACGGTGGTTGCTGCAATTGTTGATGCTGCGTTAATTGTTGCGTTAATTGTTGCTGTTGTATCAACTGATGTTGAATATTCATTTGTTGTTGTTGTTGTTGTTGTTGCTGCTGCTGCTGGGGAGACAAATCTTGTTGCATTTGTGACGGCATAGTCTTTGTTTGTTGAGACATGTTACTCTGCTGAGATGCCTGTGGAAGCCACGTCGCTTGATTGATAACATTTTGATCAGAAACGGATGCAGCTATTGTGGAAGTGGTCAGACTAGTTGAGGGAACTGATCGTGCAAGATGCTGTTGCGTTTGTATATTCATATTTTGTCCATTACTTGAATAAGGAATAGTTGCTGTAGTATTTGCACCAAGATTATGTGAGGTATTTGATGACACTGGCGGACTTGGTTGATTCCATGGCATACGTTGTTTGAGTTGCTCCAACATAGCTTTGGTCTTGTTTTGCTCCTCTTGTGTGATATTGTTATCGGTATCTTCATCCATAAATCCAGTAATCATAGCTGTTGAACTATTCGGAGATGGATAAACCAGCAATCTTGGGTGATATTCCACTTCGCTAACAAGAGCATTTTTTTTGCAACATTCTGTTATCCAATCGGGTGTAACGATATGTATGTGATGTCTCATCGCAGTCTCATATTTGATTCCATTAGCTTTGCCCGTAATCAAGTAAGTGCAATATCTGTCCAAGCGTAGCTGACACTTACCACCTTGCAACGTTATCATTGCCCAGAGTGACTTACTGTCTGCTCGACTTACCTGGGATATACATGCACGTACATTTGTGAATAATTGATTTTCTTCTGGTGAGAAATATTGTGTTCTGTTTAAATAGATTTCATTAAGGAAATATATATTGCAAAAAATTTAATAATGATCTCTAGAAATGTCTTATATTTTTATTCGGTATACAAAATTTTTAATTACGCACCATAGTAGTAATATAATTTCTTAAAAAGTTCTTTAAGAAATTAATTAATAAAGAGTACCTTATTAGAAAATATCAGTTTAATGTTGATTATTAAATTATTATATTATAGTTTAAAAAAGATTTTTTATTTACATATATATATATATAACATATATACATGTAATATTGAAATAATATGCTTCATAAAAGGATACGGTAGTAATTTATTACATTTAACGGAATATAAAATCCAGTTTTGCGTAACTGCTGGAATTTCATATAAATCTTTCGCCGCAGATATATCATTTTCCAATGCTTCATAGCCTGCTATGAGATGCGTAACAAAATCACTAAAATAATTGGATCTTTCAGCTCCACCCTCTTGTAGTAAATTTAAAATCTGTAAAAAATTTTAGTAGCATTGATCACTACACATTCAGTTGAATCAGAAACGAAATCGATATATCTATGTCAGTTTAGACTTCGATGTGTGGAATGTCTGCAAAAAGCATTTACTGAAAAGACCTACCGAGTAGCACGTATCGAATCATTACTACGTTGACGATTAATATATCATCGCTTTTGGGAATAAAAAAATGATCATCATTATCTTAGAACGCATTGGAGCGCAAGAAAGAATTGTTACGATAATGATGAGAATCGTGGCTATGGAATCTAAGAAATCCATTAGTGACAAAAGGCGGGAAACAAGTGAAACTCGTACCTTGGGATCGCCTTCACCGCTGACGTAGTATTTAACATTAGCGAACAGAACACCGTCGAGCTTCAAATCGTCGAGACCGGCCCGTATATCACCCATCTTATTGAATCCGTCTGTGAAAATTCACCTTTTTAACATCACAATAGCACGCAGACTGCGTAGACCGTTATTAAATATGATTTCGCGGTCTTTGATAACAAAACTCCGTCACTTTTGTTATTATTATGATTGTAGGTTATGTAGCGAGAGATTCGTGACGCTACATCAGCATTCGATCCGTGCGCCGCTTAATTTGCGGACGTTACCAACTGCCGCGTGATTTAAACTGTTAAGATGGCGTTATGCGCTAAGATTCGATAAAAGTTTATCACAAAGTTTTATGCCACGATGGTCTTAGATCGTTATCAATCTGTTCCCATAATTCCAAAATAATTTTCGAAAACATGAAAATGAAAATTGAAAATAAAATTCAAACTCAACATTGAAATTCTGATTAATTTCGAAATGATCAGTTGAAATTATAAAGAAAAGTTTATAATATAATGATACTATGGTAATATTTCTATATAATTGGCATTGATAATAATTTGGATCTCTTAATCTCAAAATCTAAATAGAATGAGAAGACATTCTTCCACGATGAAACTCTTGAAACAGTTGTGGAATAGTCGTGTAAAAACTTGTACATTTAACGTGAAGCATTTTGCATATGATTTGAAAATATAGAAGATCTACAAACAGCGTAAATTAATTAATGATAAACAGAGATGATTGTAGCCGAAATAATCGTACGTAAAGATATGTGATAAAGGGATAAATATAAATAAGCATAATGTTTGAAAACATTTGTTTTATTGTATATTCCTTTCGTTCGCATAGTAAGTAATATATCAGCATCTAAAATGCTCTCTCCTTTTGTAGTCCAATAAGATTCACTCTTGCGCTAATTTTTATGCTCGTATCTTTTACTTCTGTCATAATCCTATTTTCTTTCGTTCTTGTTCTTTCACTCATAAATAAATAAATTATCGACTAGTATGTACAAGATCTTAATATAGTTTCTCTCTTCTTACTTTAATAGTCATCCGCCATTCAATAGACGTATCTTGTAAAGACTCTAGAAATATTGAGCTTGATCTGGTCAGTATATGTATGTAATATATATGTATATATGTATATATATATATGTATATATTACACATATATATATATTCTCATTAAGTTTTGCTGTTTCAAAGTATATTTAACTCTCTTTTAATTTCTTCTAGGAATATTTTCTTTTCTTTCATCGATTCCACACGATCGAATTGATCCTTCATCTTTGTTTATTCGTGGTGCAGCTTTTCAGGAATATGTTTTTGGCTGTGCAATAGGGAAGAGAGAATTCTCGAAATATTTCCAACAAAATCTGGCAGGATGATGCAAATACTTTCGATGAGTATAGAGTCTAATTATATTCGGACAATTGTTATAAGTTAGGAATTTCAAGTTTTGTTTTCGAAAATTCTCAAATTCGCATTTAAGAAACTCCTTCTAAATTGCAACTTTTTGCTCTTGGTACATAGTTACTTTGAGGTATCTTGTATGTTCAATTAGAATGTTCATATATAAGTTCTGAATATATCCCAAGTATAATATTTCTTCTCAGGCACACCTGTGAATATTTACAATTCAATGAATCCAACCTTGAAAAAAATTAATCAATTTGAGCTAGTTCAATTTGCTGAATGACGAAGCAATTTATATGATGGTAAATACAAAAGAATAATCAACAATAAAGGCAAATAAAGGCAAACGCCCAAAAGAAGAAGAGAAGGAAAACTCATCGTAACTCATCGTCCATAATTTTTTTATAATAATGATAATACGTATAAAAGTGAAGTAGAGATCTATCACAGACACTATAGAATTCGAATTTAAAAAACCGGATGAAAATAGGAATAGATTAAAACATATGAAAAAAAAAAAACAAAAAAAAAACAAAAAAAAAAAACAAGAAGATAGACCGAAGAAGAAAAGATGTCATACAACACCCTGTGTTTAGACTACATCATAGTCTCGCTGCAGCTAGTCATGTTATCGAAATCTAACTGTAAATACGGGCGATGATCGTGTTCGCAAAAAGCTGCACTACCGGACCCAGTTAGCGGATTGCACCATCCGTCGGAGCGTATTGTATTCGTGAGGTAACACAGTATTTCTAGAATCTCGTTAATGCGCTAGGAACCCGGGCTGGCGTTGTCGCCGCTTCTTCTTCTCGCCTCGAGCTGCTTCGCCAGCAAGGCGACCTCCCAGTTGTTGTAGCCGTCTTGACGCAGTATCTTGTCATCCTCATCCTCATCCTCCTCGTCATCTTCCTCATCGCCTTCGTCACTGTCGCCCTTGCGGCCGCAGATATCGAATTCCTCATCCGATTTGCTGTCACTGTTTGACTCCAGCTCGATGGCCACGTCTTCGCGAGGCAGCCTCTGTGGTACTATCGAATTCGGCAATTCTTGTAGCTCCAGGGTTTCCCTCTCCGAATGTTCCTCCCACGATCGTCTGCTACGCGAGCTCGAGCCTATCGCCGAGCATAAATGCCGATCGCGTGATCGTGCAGTTAAGACAGTATCCACGGAACTGTCTCGCATGAAGGGATGATCCTCGCGATCATCTTCGAGATCTTCTTCCATGGAGGCATCATGCTCGGTACTGTCTCCGCAGGAATCATCCTCGGTGCGTCGCTCCAACTCCTGGATCCGTGCTTGCAGTTGCGTTATTATCTCGTCGCGTTTACGTACCTCCAACTCTAACGACGTAAATTGTCTCTCAAATTTGCTTTGTATGTCTTCCTGTAATCGTAGTAGTATGATTAATCGGTCTGACCATGTATCATTCTTAAAGAGAACGAAAAAAATTCGTTCGAGCAATCGATCAAGGCTTGACGAATATACATCTGATGATGAGTCGAGAATTCAAGAAACGCATACGCTGACGAATATGAAATTTCTCTCTCATTACCAACTAACAATACTAAATTTTAGAATTGAGGAATACAAATAAATTATTTAATATTATTTAATTATTTAATTATTTTCTAATAGAATAACATTGCTTTTGAAGTGAAATGATCATTCGTATTAATACGAATACACATCAACACGATTTTATGAGTGAGAATGTTTAGATTGACAAACGAGAGCACTTAAATAATTATCTTAGTTAACAAGGGTAATAAAAAATTTTGTGCGTGATGACATAGAGCGGCAAATCAAAATTTCTTTTCTTCGAAAATGAAGAGAAAGATGTAATCGTGATATTTACCAGGCCCACTTTGATGACTTGGCCGACTCCGGAGAGCAATTCGCCCAGGCACTCCTCTCGCGGTCGAGACACCGTTTGTAGAATACCGGCACTGCCTATAGGACGGAAACTAAGTTTATTGGGCGGTGGCAGTGACGGCTGATCCTGGGCCTCGGACAATGAGTAGTTTGATTGCTGCAGGGGTTGCTCGGACGGCGGACTCTGCAGCGTGTATTTGTTAAAAGTCACGCTTTTAGACAGTTTCGAATGTCGTGCAGCATATCCTTCGATCGTTGGCGCTCTCATCAGCCTCTTCAGCTCGGCGGTCGCGGCTTTACGGTCTGACGTACTTGTGACAGAAGTTTCGCTACTACCGGTCCTACTGCTGGCCGACAATTTCTTCAGTATACTCTTCAAATTTCGCCTCTCAAGCGTTTCGTTCTCCGGCGACAATTGCTCCACTGGTGACGCTGTTGCTTGTCGATCCTATTAATAAAGAAAAAAAAAAAAGAGAGATAAAATAAAGAGATAGAGAAATAAAGAGATATGTTAGAAGAATTCTAACGTATCGAATTATATATTAAACGGAAATATCGAGCGTATTACGATAATCGAGATAGCATTTTAAAAGTTCTTCTCTTTTCTTGGTTCTTCGATGTAAACACATTTTGAGTATCATATATATTATATACAATCCAAATCCAAAACTCGATATTCTTACTTGATTAAGTCTGGCCAACTTTCTGGCGTACTCGATGGCGCAGGCCTCCGAATGGCTCCTGGTAAGATTGCTATTGAACTCTGGCTCGGCGTTCTCACCGCAATCAAGAGACGAACTCCTGACCGCTTTTTCCAACTCGGCTAGCTTTTGTCTCTCGTTAAGGATTTTGAGCTTTTTGACGAAAGGTAGGCCGCAGTATTCCGGCGAGAGATCGTCAACGGAAGCATACATCTTGGTCTGCTGTAGCTTTCTGGCTGGCGAACTTCTCTGCGGCGAATTATCCTTAGCGGTCAACGATGCGTTCTTCAAAGTGGTCCAAGGTTTCTTGATATTTGTTCCTCGCGTCTCAGCTTCCGATGTCGCAAGAGTCGCGATATCAGTCTGACTATCCGAGGATGGTTGCTCGTCGGATTGCACGCTTGGTTCCTCAGGAATAGTGTTCTTCGGTAAGAGAGACTCCTTTGTGATCGCCTCCTTCTCCGGTTGGACAAGCTCTTGCTCGTTTTTTGCTTTCAGCAGGAGTATCCTCTGTAGAAAGGGTAGATTCGGATTAGTGGGATTTAAAGCCTCCGAGGGTAGCGGTGGTTGTAACTCTGCCGCATGACCGGCAGTGTCCATCAAGTTGCGTCGTTCTTCTCTTTCCTCCTTCTCCTTCAATAGCCTAAGCCTCGATAACAGAGGAAGACCGGCACCTAATGGTGACACTGGTGCTTCCTGGCTATTGGGCAAGGAGAGATCTTGTCCATCGTCGATCTTCTGTTGTCTTCTCAGGGCCGGTATCTTTGGTGCCAACGGTTGAAGCTCTAGACTCTCCTCGGGTCGGGTATTGCGTCTGCTTTTCCTCAAGACATTCTTCAAACCCTTCACATCGCTCTTCAGCTTGTGGACGATTCTCTTGCCGGTGCTATTATCGGAGGAATCGTGGCTGGGAGATGTGGGCTGGCGCGATGCTCGCGCGACTCTCTGCGCTTCCATCAGACGCTTTCGGCCGAGGTTCTGCAAAATTTCCTGCGCCTCTGGATAGTCCTTCATCGCTGCCAGTACATCCTCCCGCGAAAGACTGAACAGTTCAGAATAGCCCACCGAACGAACGTCAGCTGTACGCCTGAAAGTATTTTCATATTTTCCATGCAAAGAAAAGATTACAACATTGTTCCCTAAAATCTTTTCGTCATCCGGAAATTTCTTTATTATATCTTCAATAACGGTCATTTCAATGATAATGAAACCTTGAGTGAGTGTAATACGAAATTCGCTGCTGTCGCTCAGGAAAACGAGAACCCGAATTTTTTTACTCACTTATTCAATCCGTCCAGATTGAGTATACCAATCTCGCCGAAAAAGTCTCCAGCTTTCATTGTCGTAAGGACTCTGCCAGTTTCACTGATCACCTCTAGAATACCGTCGGCTATTATGAACATCTCACGAGCGACCTCGCCTTTTCGACATATTGAATCACCGGGGGTGAAAATGTAGGCCTTCATCTTCAGCACAAGATCGTGCAGAAATTCCGGCTGACACTCCTGCAAGATAATATCGACGATCCATTCTGTGAGTGATTTATAAAATCGCGCGCATACACATGCGCACGACATTAAAAGAACTTCAAGTGTTAAACACAACATTTTGTAGATTTACGAATCCTATAGTATATCATCGCATAATTTGCTTCATAAGTTTTATTCAATCCTTTAATCTTTGTACGAAGTATTGAATTATATATATATATATATATATAATATATATATATATATATAATTCAATACTATATATATGTCCATAAATAAAATCATATGGATCTCCATTTTCCAAAATTATTTTCGGTCTCTCTTTTTCTTTTCTTTCTATGATATTATTAATTTAATAGAATTTCATTCTCTCGGATAATAGAAAGGAAATTGCAATTGTAGTAATAATAGCCATTTAGATCTGATTATACTAGTTTGAAAGTTTAAGAGCGAAAATTTCATTCCGCATCAACTGGCATACATATATAATGATCTTACCTCTAAAGCCGTTTTAACCCGTTCTACAAGAACGGGGAATAATTTGTGGACTTAACATGATATTCAAGCATTGAAACTTTTATACGAAATTCTTTCATCACTATCTTCTATTTGCGAATATATTCGCATAATTTTCTATTGCTCGTACAAACTCGAGATAATATTCAAGATAATATTCGAGATAATATTAGCGATTTATATGTAATAAATTTTATTGCGAAAAAGGAAGTATGTCTTCCTCAACGTTATAAAAGGTCACGCCTACTTTATGTCTTTTGAAATGAATGCCGTTCCATCTAGCTCATTCTCCGAACAGAGTTATAGCTGCACTTATAAATCCCCGTGAATCCAATGCGTTTCACGCATTCTGACACCACCGTTTTAATTCGAGAGAACACGGCCGACCGAGACCGTCGGTGTCCTCGATGGTCGAGGCTTCCTGATTTTATTCAACCAATCTACAATGGACCTCGTTAAAATGCAGTCAGAACGGACGCGCGTATCGGTACGAATACAACGATAAAGAGAAAAAATACGGGCTGTCTTTAAAATCAGTGTCATAAATTGGCGTATTCTTCGGCCGGTTTGAAATCGATTTTTCTTTAGCGAGAATATCGGCATGTTCGATTCAGTTGAAATGATCGACAGTTGAAGGCTGTGAATAATTCTGTGAATAAGAAGGAAATAATATAAAACATTGTATATATTTCTTTGAGTTATGATGACATCCATTAGGACGTTTGATAAAATTTTGATTTAGAACATCCCAAGAATTGGTCTTAAAAGAATTTCACTTTTACAGTGGAAGATCGAAAGATGAGTAGACCGCTGGAATATATATAATTAACTTAATTTTGTTTCGATCTAGATCACGCCGATAATACTTGATCGAAGCATCCGCGCTGTTCTCAATTCTTCCCAGTGTTTTTGCTTCCGAAAAATAATACTGTCTCGCACAAATATCACGTAATCCGACAAGAGAAGGAGACTAAGTCTGGATTATTTAAATTAGTTTGGATTAGTTAAATTTCAAACTCGGAATTGAAATTGCTTTTCATTCTTGATTTACGACATCAAGTGGATATCGCAAATCCATCATCTTTATCACACGAGCTTTTTCCAAATGCAGGTTCGATTGCGAGGGCAATTTTAACGAAAGTAATATCGGCTTGCGGTGATTATCTTTGTCGTTCGTTCCATTGTCGAAACTGTGCTATTCATAGAAATAGTTTCGCGGGGGAGAACTCGCATTTAATCGATAATCCAAATATTGATCTAATCTCCTCTCTTTCCAACTTCTTTTTTTCCTCGTCTGCCGCTTCAGGCTACTTCGGAAGATCAATTAAACGTTAAAAGGCAATCCCTAACGGGAAGTTAAACTTTATCACGACCTGTAATTCCACACCCGTGGATTCCCATTTTCTAATTTAACTAATTGACGTTCCACGATTAATACTCGTAGCACAAAGTGCCTCTGCTTCCGCTCCATGTTTAGCTACGCATTATTTTCCCTTCTCCTTTAGCTGTAGAATGACGTATAACATACTTCATCAGGCTTATTGAACTCGATACGAAATAACCATTTAGAGAAGTGTGATAAAATCGTGTTTGGGAAGGATGACGGATCATTTCTTCGACTATCAGATCAATATCGTTGCTACATATCGATTTTAAAATTCGATATCAAACTTGAATTTAACAGATTCTAACACTCGTATAATTTCTTATCGTCAAGTACAATACAGATTACGTCGGAACAAATATATTTTTAACGTATCTGTACTGTCAATTTCGACTTTCTTTTTAAACCATGACACTCTTCTTTGCAAGATGCTGTGTTATATCGGTTACATCGTCCATCGAAAAAGCGATGAAAGAGAGCCACTCTGTGAATCTAAAATGTTTTAAACGTGCTATTGTGCATTGAAGTAAGTTACTTCGAATGAATAAAAGGGTCGGCGAAAAAATGGAAGACCGGATGCAGCTGGAAATGAAACAATTTTCGCTCCGACAGACGTTAACTGAATTTTCGATTAAAATGTTCTTCGACTCCTTCCGCTGTATTTTCCCGCCTCATTTTCTGCCACGCCGATTCAGTTCAAACTTGGAAACATTCTCGAGGTTACCCAACCGCTCAATCTGAGAAGGTGACGTAGCAGTAATTTAGAAAATGCATGAAAAGCGTTTTCAGTTTCTCTTCCGATTAGAAATATATTGGAGAATAAAGTCAATTTCATCGAGCATCAGAATTATTAAGATATCGAAAACCAGATGAGATTACAACGATTTCTGATGGCATGATTGTAATTTTAAAGAATTGAGAAATTTTATATTTTTATTTTTTCGGGAACTGAAATTTTCATTGTCAAAACGAATGCTGATGTATACGCGCGGGAAATCTTGCCAAAGATTTACTCGTGCACGGTTATTTGCAAAAACGTGTCAATAATGAATCAAGATATTATATTTTTACGCTTCCGAAAATGCGTTTGAAAAATTTGCGCGCATAACGGCGCAACAAGTATCTAATCGAGGAATGTTTAAAGATTTTATCGCCAACAAAGTTTATGAAAAAATTTGCATCGGAATATTTGAAAGGGGGCGATTATTTGAAATGCGAATAATCTATCACGACGTCATTTATCTTTCCGTACCCCGTACCCCATACCGTTTCCTCTTTGTCGTCTTTCTCCTCTCGTTCAAAGAAAGGAAAACGAGAAAGAAGAGCGGGAAAGGACATCTCGAGATAATGGAAATTCTTCGGACGGAGATGACGAGCGGTTCACCGACTCCGGTTTCTATCTGCTTACGTTTCTCTCTTGAAAAACGCTCGCTGCGGTTATCGGATGCAGAGCTTCCGCGGCAACTGACCGACCGGATGTGCACTTTGACAGGTCACGTGATATACAGATAAACACAGCTATTTCGGAGATGGTCTCCAGAAAATAGAAACGCGAAAGTCGTTTAGAAGAATTGCGAGAATTCCGTGCTCGCCGAGCCCGGCACCAGATCGATGCGTTTAAGTAACGTCGCAATTTCTCGGATAATGTAACATTGGTCGGAAATGAAAGACTTTGCATTCGGTTTGGCTCGAGCGTATTTCTCACGATGGGGGATTTATAGGGTGAGATTTTCGCCATGCACGTGAAAGGATACATCTCTCAATTCACGTGTGTGCTGAATAGGTACGCGCGAAGAAGTCGAGGTCGGATGTGCTGCAAACGTGATTTATATCATCATCATATTCCTTGTTATCGCCCGACTTTACGGGATACCTTCGTATTTCAGGATGAAACTAGCACCGAGTAGCACTATTTTATATTCCATTATTCTCGATTCTCGATTCTCGATTGATAAGTTCAGTAGGTGTGATCGATTGATCATCCACGAGGAATGAAATGACTTCTTACAAAAAATAGAGAGAAACACGAAATATTTTAATAACGATCGATCGATCGACTCGATGTATTCCGGCAATTAACACAGTCTTGTTCTTTTTTTCAATAATTAGCGAGCGCTCGAGCGAGCGCGCCTTTTTAGGCGGATTAATGAGATTTCGTGGCCAATTGGTTCATGGCGTATCGACGTCGATTAACCAGCAGGCATCCAGAATGCGCCGATCTTGTTATCTCCGCTCTGTTAGCGCGACACTCGTTATGCCCTCGAAATTCGAAAAGATATTTCAGACTTCATGCGCGGTTCTCGGAACTTGAGATAAATCTGATCTCGCAGTAGTAATACGTGAGCGTAAATCGAATTTCGTTACGAATTACGAGTAATCCAATGCACGTGTAATGACACGAACATCTGAAATGTATGTGCCTCGTATCTATTTTTTCTTTTTTTTTCTTTTTTTTTTTATAGAGATTATCGAATATCCGGAGAAGATTATTGGACAGATAATCGTTGCGCCTTGATAAATTTATTATCGCGAGCATCGAGAGAATCGAGGAGCCAAAGTTTCGGCTTTGTTTCTCACCCTAATCTCCTTCGCGGGAGGATGCGGATCTTGAATCACAGCTTTAATTACTTTTCTCATTCGTTCGTTCCGTTTTATGAGAGAAAAGTAATTCGATCGAATCGAATCGAGCGTTGTGTTCTAATTAGCGACAGACTGAGCCTGGCCATCTCATAACGTTCTCGCGAAAGTGAAGCGCACGGGAGACGCACGCTTACGATTTGTGAGCAATTTTTCTCGATTTCAAAAAAGACGATAGCCGCCAAGTCTTGAGAGCTTGCAGTCTCGATATCTCGCTTTATATCGCTTTATCACGTACGCTCCATTTACCTTTCAGCGATCCTTTAGCGAACTTTTTAGATCTATTTCCTTCCCTTCCCCCGCGTCGCGTTTCTCTTTTATCTTCTTGTCATCGTGCCATCGGTCCCATCAAGGTATCGAGATATCTTGAATTCTACGTACTGCTGTCCGCATGCACGATTCAAGGCACCGCCGCTCGCTCGAAGCATCCCGAGATTCCAACGATTTCACATTATTCCCCAAAGAAGCGGATCAACTTGAAGGAAGAGTCGTACGCGACGCGCAAAAACTTCAGGTGGCCGAAAGAAGTCCGCCGTAGCGCAGCTTCGTGTCATATCTCGTCAGTAATGACTCTGCGTCGTTGTTGGCGAACTTCCCAACGGAACTTCTTGCGGACAGTTCTCCGCACCTGTTCGCATTCTTCTTCTTTTCGTTCTTATCGCGCGAAGAATAAGCTCCCGGCCATGGCCGAAGAAAAGTGTTTACCTTCGCAAAAAGCGCTTCGTCGAGCTTACCGATTACCGACAGAAGCTGCCGTTCATCCGATAGCAAAACTTGAGTAGTTACAGCAGTGAATCTCCTTTACATTAAAGTCCCCGAATTACCCAAGTTCCCGCGATCAGCGACATACATACTGATTGCCCGGAAGAACATTTTCATCCTTAACGCACGAGCAATGCTTGTTAGCTGAGTGTCGAATTGCGAAGATCGAATTGCATCTTCTCGATCATCAATCGCGGTTGAACGCTCCTCCTCGTCGATCTCCTCGAGGCAGCAGCTTCCTCTTACGTTAAGGAATCATTTCATGTAATTTAAACGTAACGCAAAATGTTAAGAAAATTGCCAGTAAGAATCGTTAAGTCTGATCGCACAAGTCTGATCTTTAATACGCACAAATTTGTCCACATGAAAATTTTATTCCGTTAAATTGCCTTCCCTTTTACAACAAGATTTCGTGAACAGTAGATAGAGAAAAGTAGCCAATTTTTTATCTCTTGAGTCTCGTCATAGGCGCTACAAAGTGCATGGTCCAGAAAAAATTAAAAGAGAAATGTACAAACGAAAAATTATTTCGATAATTGATAATTATTTGATAATTATCATTTAAGCGCGACCGTGTGCATCGCATCTTTAAAATCCTGCTAGTATACCCACTTAAAAGTTTTTCTTGAGATATAGAATACACAAACCGATGTTTTCGCTAAAATATTTGCTCAGCTTTAACGTCGCTTAACCAAGATTCATGTATTCTCTGAATCTGCTGAATCTGCTCGCGAGATTTTATTCCTTTATAAAAAAAAACGTGATATTTTACAAATTACGCGCGTTAATATTTTACGGCACGGTAAGAATAACGCAGAATAAAAATCGCGCTCGACGTGACTATCTTGTCACTCCAAATACAAAGCATCCAAAGGAATTGATTCTGTTGAATGACATTTCGAGAATATGTTTTCAGTAAATCGTTTGTAACTAATGTGCGTCTCTCTCTCTCTCTCTCTCTCTCTCTCTCTCTCATCTTTTCTTCGTGCCTTTATTCTTTCACGCGACGCGAGAAAAGTTTTCGATAGATACAAATGTTTTACGCAGAAAAGGAAAATACAGTCGGAGATCCAATCCTTTTAGGTAAGACAAATGTATGACAAACTAAAGATAAAAGAAAGGATAAAAGCGATAACTTTAGATTAAATAAAAGCATGAAGCAACAGCAAAACGTATCGTGACGATAAGCTTAGCACGAATGATCGTTCACTGCAAACTATTCCACCAAGTACACCAATTGTTTGTAAATGTTATTATCTCGTCGCAAATGTTTCGGTTTACACATTAATAGAAATCCTAATTAGCCGCGATGAACCGATGATATTTTTTCTCTCAGTGATATTTGTCCACGCGCGATGGCATTTTATAAAATTGATAACATTGAAATTCAATCGACGAAAAGAGAGGAAATGAATAAACATGGGAATTCCCTTGTAGGTATACAGTTCCGTTGCTTGTCTCGATAGGATTTATTCATAGAAATTTCGGGAAAGATATTCCCGGAAAAACTTACCTGAAAGATAGTGACCTTCTTTAAGACCGAGAGGTTGACGTGCAACGCCAGCTCGGTCTTGAGCTTGTCCGGAAGTAGACCGAGAGCGGTGTTGATATCACCGCCGCCCTGGATCCTGCCACGTGACCAGCTATAGTCGTACCACCTGAGCACTCGTCGCTTCATACCGCCCGGCACCTTGTGATGCCTCATGTAAGTTTTGGCACCGTCCAGGAGCCTCTCGAACTCCAAGCGGTTCGCGTTCCTATTGGTGATGACGTTGCCGACCTGGCCGACGATGGTCGCGAATATGAAGACTCCGATCAAGTAGCTGACTATTGTGAAGACGTACCTGCGAATCAGGAAGGGAGAAAGAGAGCCGATCAGTCCGAGGGGGATGTGATCAGTGTCCTCCGTTCTTGGACGAGCGGCCCCCGCCGGAGCCTTTCTCCTCTTTCTCTCTCTTATTTTCTCTCTTCTTTCTTACTTGCTTTCCTCGCGTTCGTTCGTCTCTCTTTCGATCCTTCTCTCCTTCTACCTCTCCTCTCACGCGCACACACGCGCGCACACATACGCACACGCATTCTCTCTTCCCTCTTGCCCATCTCTTGCCCTCCTTCACACACGCATCGTCACACGCGCGCACGCTCATGCAAAACCTACGAGCTCTTCTAGACAATCGGTTCTTGTCGGCTGTTCTCCCTTTGATTCTCACTGATTTGTAAAACGGAAAGAGTAGTAGCACGAAACGAGTGACTTGCATTTGTTCATGGAACGAGCCATTGGTATTCCGATTGCGAACGTGATTGCTGAATCAATGAATAATCGAGTGTCATTTGGGGTCGTTAAAATTCCCCGATTCTCCGGTCGGAGATTCGGCGAACTCGGACTGTTTGAACATTGTTCTTAAATGATGTTTTCAATGATCTTGATGTTTTCGAGATGCCTTAGCATGGAATTCTCGATGATAGTATCCGAGAGATCATTTTTATACGTGCTACACGAATTTACGAACATTACGGTCCTTGACATTCGCTCAGCTGGTAGTCATTCCGCCTTCGAGGCGTCCACGCCTCGTAACTCATCTCTACCTTTCTCCGCTTCTCGTCTATCTGGCATAATCTGACAAACGCGCGCGCGCGCGCACATCCGTCCAGTTTCCGAGTCTCAAACCCATACGATACGATACGATACGATACGATACGATACGATACGATACGATACGATACAGCTTTTTACGATGGTGAACACCCTTTCGCCCATCTTCCTTCTGTCTCTTCCGTCACGAGATTCTCGTGCTTCCGCCGGCTTCGAGCTTGCCTCTTTCGTTATTTCTTTCATACTCGGACGTTCGATCCCCACCGTGATGGCCTCAGCCCGCCTCCCGACCTATCAGCTCGTGTTTGTTCTAAAAATGGGCGATATTTCATGGATTAGCCAAGGCCATCTTTCCCCTAAACCTTTTACTTCTTTTATTAATTATCTCGCTTCTCGGACAAGAATAAATACACAATACGGAACATGATCCATTATTACGAGTAACGCGGATATTCCTCGTAATTGATTATTCGATTATCGATTCGCCTTCTCGACATTGCCGAATCATTTTATTCTTCTTCTCATTGATGCTTCGGTCTCGCTTTAGCTCCTGAACCCACAGTTTCGCTTCCTTAACGATCGATGCGCGTTAAGACGCTCATGTACGAATGCCTGTCGTTCCTTCCTCGACTTGCCCGTTGAAAGGCGTCGCATTTCTTTCGTACTTGCGTATTCTCTGCAAAGTTAATCAAGAATAAAAATGGAGTGATCCAGCTCTCGTCCAGTTAGCCATGACGACAAAACTGATGAGGCCTTACGACTTTTATAGGTGCACTATCGGTTTCATTTAATTCACATTCGGATTTTATCGTCCGATTTCGGTCGTCATAGATTTCGATCAAAGACTGACGTAAAGACGAATGGCTTTCTCCCGCAATTTAACAGCTTCTTCATTCTTCTCCTTTCTTTTCTTTTCTACAAAGTGTATTCGAGAAATATCCTTGATATTTTTATACGGCTGATACAAAGAAAAAATCATAATTGTCCGCCGTAGCATACGGGGAAGCATTGCGAACTCGGTGAACCGGACTGAATGGAAGTCGTGACCCGAAACCCTGGAGGCTAGAGGTCATCATCGAACTAGGGAAATTCAGTTTGCCATTCGCTCGACGTACTCGAAGTAACGCGAGATCAAATTTGATCCCGATCAAAGTGGGATTCCGTTCTCTCCATCTAGAGGATCTCGTAGATCGATCTTTGACGATCCTTGTCTGGATTCGAGTCACTTGTGCTACGAGAGATACTCGCCTGCGGTTGAGACTGAGTTGGTCTAAAATGGATATCAATCAACAAAAAAGAGATGATCGAAATGAAACGCATTCTGTTCTATTGACCAATGACCCTATTACCGACAAGCGATAGCCCTAATTATAGTTATCGATCCTTTTACGGGGAATTCGTGTAAATCCGTAAATCGCCGAGTCGAACAGTTTGGCGGAGGGATTCTGAAATTTCCCAACTGTTTGCGTCGGTCTACCAACGGCTTATGCGCTTTATCGTTTGTCGTCATTTTAATCGATGTGACTCGCCGCCGACCTCAAAGCCAAAGTTCCTTTTAATGTCCCGCACGGGTGCGTCCGTAACCCCCGATGTTTTAATCAAAATGGACAAAGCAATCTCGCCGGGCTCGTTTCGCTGAGTCATTCTGTAGAGCGCATTCAAGGGAACCGAATAAAGTGAATAATTCTTTTCGGGTTCTCCTCAAAGCCCCTGGCGGTACCCGCGCTGCGATAGGAAGCAATCTTAATTATGTCTCCAGACAGATAGACATTACTAAGAGAAACCTCTTGAAATTGTCCTTCGTCGAGTTCGAGTTTTATTAATCTGCGATCCTGTTTAGGATAACAAGGATTTCGGTATCGATTCGGATTCGATCGTCGCAGACGTAAAACTCACACGGGACTATTTCGAAGCTCTCTACGTGTCAATTTATGGAGCGGAAAATTCGCCGGCGTTCATATTCGTCCGCGTTATTACCGATCGATAAATCGATCGAGGCATCGACGTGAATGCATTCGGCGGTCCTCGTGCCGGTCGTCGCTGCTATTGCCAAATTGGAATCATTATGTGTTCTCAATCGAAAACGAATACGGAACGAATATAATCTCACCGAGTCGGTGGCTTCGCTACTCCGCCGAACACGGAGATGAACATCACATCGGGATTCGTCTATCTGTCGCGATGCTGAACGCGGCTACGCGTTTATCGATAATTTACATTATCGCTCCTCGAGATGTGACCCGCGCAAAGCACGATCATCTTACAGTATCAATTTAGCTTTCGATTACCGATTATCGATTTCTCGTTACATCGTTGGCGCGTTTACTTCCGCGTATCGCGGAATTATTTGCGGATCCGTGCGCATTGATGGATATACGGATACGTTTGTAATTTAATGCACTGCAGTTAAAGCCATTATGGTTTATTTTCGATTTCGGATAACCAAATCGCGCCCGATCGAGGCTCGAATAGCTTCGAAACGAAAGCGATTCGTAACGTTTCAAGTTTATCGTCATTAAAGTCCAATGAATCGTCAATCGCTGTCAACGCGACCCACGGCACGGGCTATTCAGTATTGCACGGGCTAATCCCATTAACAGCATTAATCGTAATTAACTGCTAATTGATGATCGCCGGCTCTTATTACGCCGGCATCCAATCTCTTCGTGGAGTCTCTTCGTTGATTTGAAATCGAGTTGATTTCAACTCCGAAGGGAGTCTTCTTGGATGCGTCTCGCGATGACGACATCGCTCGCAATACCTTGCGATTACTCACCCGCGGAATTAAGGTACATTCGCGATCGCGCTTACCGATTTGCCGCGAGATACGTATCGCGTCATACGCGAGAGAAAATTATGTTTAATAAATTTGCGAGCGTCTTGCTGTCGCTCCGGGCGCGATCGTAACCGGCGATGCAAACGGCGCAGATAAGTTTGCGGACGAAGAAGAAACGAAATGGAATATTCGCGTAGGTATTATTCAAATTAGCCTCGGGCGTGGCTGAATACTCGACGGTCGCGACAGAAACGATTTGTAATGCGAAGGGGCTATTAGGATCCTCATCGTTTTTCGTCTGCGGAGAACGAGTCTTAACCGGATGGTAGGACGAATTGCGGAGCGTATCGTCGTCGATACACCGGACAGCTCGGAAGAAGCTTCAACTTTTTTTTTTCGGCAATCTCTTTCGAAAGCTTTCAGGAATATTGCGGCTCTTCGTTCGAGATTGAAAATTAAGACGTCGCGGAATACACCTCGGAGCGAAAACACCTTATACCTCTGACCCGTATGCGATTGAATCTCCGGAGCAATTCGAGCAGATTCGAGGAGCGAAGAAGCAGACTTGACGATGTCGAGGATACGTAATCGCTGACAAAGTATCGCGCGTACGCGATTACGCGCATGATTGTCCCCAGATAATCCCCAGATACACGCTGAAAAGCCACGCGGAATATTATACCGGCTGATTGGCGGTTCGCGAGCACGATTGCCGTAACTGGCGTGGAGAAATATCAATAGTCGCTCGTGCAATAATAATCATCAATAAATCACGGCCGTACATTCACGGCGCGTAAAACGGAAAACATTCGTCTGCATTGTTTTGCATCTCGAGTACGTAAATAGATGGTGAGCGACTTGGCCGGTTTTGCAAATGTTGCGTGGCTATTTACGGCCATGTTCCAAACTCGCTTACGTCCATACGGCATTTAACGTAAAGAAACATTCCGCTGCAAAAATATCTCGTCGAATCGCGCGCTGTTTCGGTCTGGCCAAACTGGCTAAAGTGCATCGCATTCGTCGAGTTTGCCGTGTGATATTCTGATATTCGATCGGCAAACCATTCGCAAGCGACTTTGTCAAATGCGACACTCGTCCGAAACTTGGACGGTCGCATCGAGCGAACTCAGCTGACTACGAGCCGATTAAGCAGAGGAGATTTCAAAGAAATCCCTCGTGCCGATGTTCGAGAAGATGTCTAAACAAGATATCTCTGTTGTCTCGAACAGGTAGGACGCGTTAAATCGCAGTTAGGAACGTACAATCGCCGCGTTATTGTTACGTGCATCGTGATTTCACTTTACGTTTAAACGAGGCCATTGTTGCACGGTATTCGGTAGCAGAATGTCGGGCGAGTAACAATTAACTGCGATATGGCCGGCCATTCGAACCGTGTACATCGTATTCATGGGAATGAATAATGGCCATCGAACGCCGATTTGTCATTCGCGCAACTGGGTTTTCGATTGATAAGCTCTTCGTTTTGGGAATTTCCTCTCGATGCACGCATCACGCATCATCGTTCGTCTTTGAGGATAAACAAGCTTATCGATGAGTTTATCGACTCTTCAAAAGGCGTCCCTTTTGAAGACACACCTTGTTCTTCTCGCTAAAAGAAAACTGGTTAGTTATAACATATCTCTATCATGGCGACATTTTGTTTTTGCGTCCATCTCAGCCAGCTGTCTCCAACTTAATTCCGTTCCGTTTTAATTCCGTGTCATTTAACACGGCTTTTAATTTACTCGCTTGAATCGCTGTCGCCAATAATGTAAAGACGTAAGTAAAGTATTAAGGCTTTAATGCCGCGACGAAGGAGCAAAATCTCGATTCCTCTTGAATTCCGGAGATCATCATTCGTCATCTTACAGCTTATGGTTGCTCGTTACTCGTCGATTCGCGCCGATTTTCCACGGACGATTTCACGACGAACACGTTATTAGCTTCTTGTCATCCTTTCTCTCCTTTCTTTGAACTCGGCTTTTCTCGATAAAATGTCCCGACCTGGCGATTCGTCGATCACTTTGAATCGCTCGCGGATTACAGAGATTACGTTTCCGGCCTCATTGCGTCGACACTTATTTGCCGACAGCAGCGGTACATGGTCGCACCTTTTCCGTCCGATTATCGATATCGCTGTAGCTTGGCTTCGAATTTAACATTAACGTCGATTCTATCGACGTGGTCGCTATCCTATCAAAAGCAGGAACTCGTCCTTTTCCGCTTTAAGTCGCGGCTTTGTCACAAACCTAACGATGACGTAACGATGGTGTCGCGACGCCAAAAATTTCGATAGGGAGTAATCGATCGACCGACGCGCCCAGATTCCTGCTCCGAAGAGCATGCTTCATGATTCATGCTTGCGACCAAACTACGAATGTTCCTCGCGATTTGGCTGGCCAAACGCGCTCCCGTGCACGCGCGGATTCACGCGACGCATAAATTGTTTGTCGCGCGCTCGGTCGGTCGATAACCCGGCAGTAATATCGTTGCGAAACGGCCATCTCCTCCGGTCGGGGGAGTCGTCTTCTCCTCCGACTTGGTAAATTCTCTTCTTCACCCCCGCTCCGAGCCCAGATATTTTGCGAATAACAACGCGCTCTCGCGAGAGCGAAACCATTTGCGTTTTCCCTTTCCTTCACGTTTGTGAGCGCGATTGTATCACGACTGACAGACCCGATCAACGATTACGCCGAGTATGCGGATTTAATGCCGAAAAGAGGAAACGAGCGTACGTTATATTCGATAATAACGGTTACTCGGTAACCGTTTGCGGGATTCAAACGAGCGATCACGAAGGAGCAATAACAAGAGGAAACTTCAGATCTGCGTCGAATATATCATACGTTTATGCACGAGAGTCCAACTGATGAATCGATACATGATCGTTTTCCGCTACACTCGAATCCTTCTCTCACGCCGGCCGAAAACTAAGTCTCCGAGTGTACGTGTATCGAAATACAACATGTTTGCCGTTTGGAACGTAATAGTCCATTATCAGGCAATGCGAGCTTCCGCTGAACTCGAAACTGTTTGCGTTTTTAAAATAAGATTTAATTTGCCTATAGATACATGACACACGCACATATATGCGCGTGTGTTGTATTACTCTACTACATGTAGAAAAAGATTCGTTTTGATAAATGCAACTCGAGATAAATAGTATTTGTCATTCTAATTACGTAACGCAGATATCATGATGCAACAAACACTCTCAGTATTCGGATACCCGCGCGGGGAATTTATTATACTGAAAAATAACGTCCCGACAAGACCGTGCTTTAACATTACAGTAGCAGTAAATTAAATCGCCACGCGATGCATCGCTACCTGATAACGAGCGGTTTCTCCTTGCCAATCTTCTCTATCGTCCAAACAAATCTCTCTTTCTCTCTTTCTCTCTCGCGCGCGCGCGTGTAATGACGCGAATGAAAAATGCTCCTCCTTTTCTTCCATTATTACGACGAGTTTCGTTCGCTTCCTCTTCTCCCGCAAAATCTTAAACGCGTTAAGCAAATCCCACTCGTGCGTGCCTTTCGTCTCTTCTCGCAATCTCTTTAATCTACCAATCTACATTAATCGCGCGAGTCCCCGTTTCTCGGGGAGAATTATTTTACGAGATTAGATAAAACAGCGGAATCTCATTAAATACAGAATCAGCCTCCTTTTTTTAATTTCGTTCCTACAATCATCCCGCTTAGAAAATTTAATTTCACCCTCTCTCTCTCTCTCTCTTCTCCCTATCGCTTTCTTTCACGCACACCAAGTATCCTCCCTCTCTCTCTCTCTCTCTCTCTCTCTCTCTCTCTCTCTCTCTCTCTCTCTCTCTCTCTCTCTCTCTCTCATTCTCATTCGTTCCTTTCGACAACGACTCCTTTCCATCTCTCGCTATCACGCGCTTTCTCCTCCTCGCTTTCCCTTTCACTCCCATCTTGCTCTCCGCTCATTCTCTTTTCGTTCTCTTATCGTTTTTATTCTGGAAACGATACAGATACCCTCCGTTATGCTTGAACTGCAGAAGCCGGGACAGTCGGCCGCGACGAGCGAGGCTCCGGGGATTGCCGCCCGCTACGATTCTGCCAACACAACAACAACAAGGCCGCTTCACGAGTCTAATTCCTAAGCATCCAAGTCCACTAGAGGCTAAACTTAAGAGACAATGGAACCTCCGACGTTCCCATGCTTTTATGCGTCGACCCGCGTGTTCAAACGGACGGAACGTCCGACAGCGATCGTTCCGTCTGCGTACGACGGCTCGGCCTGCTCAAGGATCAAGCGCGACGACTTTTATCTCCGCACTACCTCGCCCCGAAGAGAATTCGGCATTCGGAGATCCGTGTTTCGACGCCTCGACCGTGGCCCATCCACGTGGGCGACATCTCTCATCGTCGATAACGATGCGGGAAATGGGCGATTAGATCGAGAGAGAATCCGATCAAGCGGTGATGACGTCCATCGATCTTGCTGATCTCCTTTCGACGCGATCACGTTCGATTCGGTCGAACATGGCGCGAGCGAGATAATAGCTTCGTTAAACGCGACGCCTATCTTCAAGCCCGGCGTGTACATCCTGCCTGGTGCATAATGAGCGTTATGTCGATCGATCAATGTCAATTAGCCGGCGATTAATTTGTATCGTTTAATTCGACGTGCCGTGATCAGCTTCGACAGCGTCCGTAATTGTACTCGCTGTTCCCTAACACGTATCTGGCTGACAACGCGTTGCACGAGAATGCGAGGATCTCACCGACAAGATCTCGCGAACGGATATCGCAGCATCCCGCTCTTCGAGAATCGCCGTGAATCGTTTCTACGAAACTTTGATCGCGCACCGATCAATCTTTCATCCAGTTTCGATACGCGATATCGCGAGGTCAATAGATGGCCGTTTAGCTTCAAGATGCATCGTTTTCGAGATACCGAAACCCCTCTCCCGATACGTAAAAGATACCCGAGCTTTTCAGAGATGCCCGCCCCGCCCCTCCCCGTCTTCCCCATATACGTAGCTGGTCATACACGCGCGGGCTTTTACAGGTACGCAAACATCGTAAGCCCGGCATCTCGATGGATCGCGAGACGCGCGCTCCCAGGACGAATGTCGCAAAGTAAATAAGATTATGCACCAGAGCTACCTGTTGATCCCCACGTCATAGCCGGAAGGAGCCGCTGGCTCTCGTGATGCTCGGAATCGAATGCGCGAGCTGACCTCGTATCGGCATACCGGAATACAGAATTGGTCCGTTCGCACGTGACTTTGCGATCGATCGGGACACATCTCGGGACATGTCGTCGCTTTGATATCGTCCTGCCAATCTCAACGATACTCGGGACGACGCCTTTGACCTCCGCTCGAGGGAGATCCCGCTCTTGTGGGATAAAATTTTCGGCAAGGAATCCTCTCGATCGACGATGAGAGAAACGTTTCCGTTCCGTTCCGTTCACCGTTCGCGAAGAGAGCCGTCCTCTTTATCCAGAATATGGATTCGCGAAGGCCTTCTCGCGAGACCACCTCGTTGACCGCGCGCGCTGATCGCGACTCTCGAGATTACTCGCGCGTTATCCGTCATTTCTCGATGGCTGAGGCGAATGCGACGTCGCGACGAACGGAGATTCCTTCGATATGATACATTCGACGTGATTCGACGTCATTCAGATACGTATCACGCGTACGTATGTTGGATAGAGAGCTGATAGTTGGCTGTCTCGCCGATATTCTTGATCCGAGAGACGAGCGAAGGCCCGGAAGGCTCGCGGCGTGCCACACCGTTCGTGTTCCATTCTCTCTCAAGCCTCGTCAAGATGAACGAGATCGAACGCGCAGTATATATGTATATGTATATATATATATATATATGTGTGTGCGTGTGTGTGTGTGCGCGTGTGTGTGTGTGTGTGTATAGACACATAACACATCGTATATGTATGCGATATAACACACATGTGCGATGCGCGTTGAAATAAAACGAAAACGAAAGGAGCGGGGAGCGAAAGCGGTGCGCAGAGCTCGATAGAGATTACGTGACTCACTCGGCGTTGGTCTCCGGTGTGGGCAAGTCGCCGATGGTCGTCAGCGTGAGGGTGGACCAGTAGAGGGAGCCGAGATACTTCCTGGTCAGGGTGGCGTACTCGCCGGGACGATACGGGTATACCCAGTCACCCTGGAAGCCCTCGGCCTGACTCAGCAAGTAATAAAAGCAGCCGAACCAGTGCGCCAATATGAGCAGAATGTGAATGAGGTTCAGCACGCGCCAGAGATTCGGATAGACGGTGCGCGATTCCACCATATAGTAGTAATTGTACACCCGATAGATCTTGAGGAACCTGGGGAACCTCAGCATCGGATTGCTGCCGAGGTTCACCTGGAGCAGATCGAGCGGCAGGAGCGCCAGCAGGTCCAGAACGAACGACTTTGACTTGAGGTAGTGACCGGCCAGTTTCTTACTGTTGTACACCATCAGGCCCTGCTCCAGGTAGCCGGTGCGGAATTGCACCGCCACGTCGACGAAGAAGACCATGTCGGTGAAACCGTCGCAACCGAGCCAAGCGGCAGGCGCCAGCGCCTGCAGCTCCGGCAGGCTCTGACGGACGATCAGCGTCCACAGATTGTACAGGACGCAGGCCGACAGCAGCATCAACCAGTAGTAGTAAAAGTTCTCGTCGGGATTCACCACGGTCTTGGGCGGCCTCTGGGGCTTGCGCGGTCGCCTCCGGCGCCGGTTGCCCGCTTGCTTGTCGTCGGTTGCGTCCCCCTCCCCCTCGCCGGTGTCCAGCGTCTCCTGACTCTCCGGTATCTGTCTGGTGGAGAATCTCTTCAGGAAGGAATCCTCGCGCTTCAGCGGCGGCTTCTTCTGGATCGTCGAGATCGCCGATGACAACTGCACCGTGGTGCGCAGTTTCATCCACCGTTGATTGCTCTTCGTTCTGCGGGCAGAAAGAGGAATGGATCATGCCAATCATGGACGGAACGGGATCGATCAATGGAGACGCGCTCGTTCTTCCTTCGATCGATCCCGAGTCACGCGCGTAATGCCAGCATTAACGATTTTCGCGATTAACGATTCACGGCGGAGGATTCGCTCGTCACGCTCCACCGATCCGATCGCTACTGCTTTGTCGATTTTTACCCCTGCGCGGAAGTATCATGGAAACGATACCAAGATGATGAAAGATCGCCGTCGTTGACGGCTCGACGATAAACGCGTGAAGCGATTGGCCGACACGAGAGTGAAATCGTCAGTGATCTCGACAAGGACGCGTTTGTCCAAAAGACGCGATAATTCTTTCGCGTTGGGGCGCTTCGAGGAGATCGCGCGAATTCTGTAAATTCTGCCGGATCACGGCAGATAACGTTCGCGAGAATGGAAAGTCTTCCCAGATGCGGACCGATCTTTCGATATATTCGTATTGAAAGTCGAAAAATGACGGCGAGATGACGTCGTGTCATCCTGGAGAGAAAATACGTTAAATATATTTCCTCGAGCGCGCGTGATATCCGATATGGACTTGTACGGTATACATACGTCACGAGCGAGAGCGAGAATAATCTGCGAGATATCGTCCGCGAAACTTTGCAATGCGATTTTACGAAACGTGATTGGAAAGTCAGACATTTCAAGGTTGTAACAAGGTTGTATCTCCCTGTTATCTCCTCGGTCACGTTGCATCTTGAGGTAACGCGGACCGTACTTTGCTCTGCTTTGCTAACGAGAGCGCGAGAGAATACGCGAGATGTCCGCTGCAATCGCGTTCCAGCATTCGGTGACACGTGCCACTTTTTTTCTCTTTCGTACTCGCATTCGCGTCGTCCTGAAACGGCACAATCGGCGCGTACATTTTAATCGGGATTCCGCGTGACTGGGAATCAGTCGCTGGTTTTGTTGCGAATCGCGCATGCATGAATGTGTCGCGCGATGCCACGCAGGATCCGCTGCGCATTCGCGCGCGTATGACACTCCGTTCCACTTGTGTAGTAATCCGACGCATTTCTTGCAATCTGTGCATCTCTTATGCAAACACATACGATACGATACGAATGTATATGCGCCTACTGTCGCTTCATTCGCCAAACCTGGTCAAACGAAACGGAACATTCTTTCTCTCGTAGCAGACTAGCATCGATAGACTAGCAGCCTCGATAATCGTACTCTCTACATTCTATGGTAAGAGGTAAGAGGTTCTTTTCTTGCTTAGAAGTAAGAAACGAGCAAGGGTCCAGATCAGATCAGTCAGCTACAGCATCAGATGAGTAGAAGACAGACAGACACAGACAGACAGACACAGACAGACACGGACAGACACGGACAGACAGACAGACAAATAGACAGACAGACAGATACTGACAGGTACAGAAACACTGAAAGATTGCATACGTTAGACAGAGACAGAATGATGAAACTAAAACTCGTCATTATGACGTCACTACGCATTCTTATCAAGAAACATCCATCGGTACGGTACACTCATCACACATCTGTTGGATGTAAATGTCTCGTCGCGCACACGCACGTTTGACAAATAAATGGAAAGATCGACTCTCGCAAGCTATATTCCTCTTTTTCTCAAGATACTCGTTCGATCATCTCCTCGCACGAGGGAATCAACTTGACGTCGACGAGTATCGACAGGATAAAAATCTGTCAATGATTAAAACTTAATTTGAACGTGTAAATGCGTGTTTTTGCTGTTGCGCGTAGCTTATGTGACTTATGAAAGAATCTCCCTTTCCATTCAACCGTGCAAAAGTCCGTGTTTAACCGTAATTTACATGAAAATGCAGGGAAAGATTCGACATTACGTCACGTGAAAGGATTTTAATCTCCGAAATCGAGTTATTACGTACCGCTAACGATACGGCAAACTGATCTCTTTAGATTTCTCGACCCTTATGCGAGAAGTCGATCCGTCACAGCTTGGAATATATCGGTTGCGCAAAGTTGCTCCGCGTACGGAATAGATCTCTAATCTATTTCGATAGAAAATCTATTCCGATAGAAAACGTTCAAGAATATTCGATGTAATCGAGGCAACGGGATTTATAGATCTTACTCTTCGGAGGACACGAGTAATCGGATTCGAGTACAGTTTACACTTTCGGAAACTCGTCAGCGATATTAGAATCATACTAATATGGTTAATACATCGAAGAAAGAAGAGGAGAAGAAAGACAGAGAATTACGTTTGGTACATTGAGACTACGTTAAAGAGACATTTCGAGTTTGCTTGCTTTTGCGTGTAACGCCAAAGACCAGTCCCCGAAACTATTCGAAAAGGATCTACAGTCGACGCGATGCATTCTTCGAACGCGAGCCATGGGATAAGAATTACGGAAAGTTTGCTAGAACTTGACTCGCTCGTCGTTTCTTGCCAGAGTCTCCCCTATCGTGGGAAGAAAGAAACGAGAAACAAGTTAAAGCCCACAGAGGAACAAGTTGTAGAGTGCAAATGATGGAACTCGATGCATCCAATGGACATTCAGCGAATAATCAATGCACACATTTTCAAATTTGTCGAATAAACATCGGAGATCTCATTGCTGACACGAGAGAGAGAGCGGCTCGACAACGGTCTCGTATCTCGGTCATATCTCATACAGGATACCAATTGGTAATTCCAGCTAACGCACAGAGTGAAACAACGAGACACGGTGCAGTGACGAGCAAGTAATCGGTACTTTTGTGCGGAATTAAGTCGAATAAATCGATTCGCTCGACGTTTCGTTCTTACTTGCGTCTCACATGCGTGCGATCTATTTGAACTAACGTTACGTCGAATCGAACGAACCGTTACCGACTCGGACGTACTTTAGGTCTCAGCTGTGTCGATCGGCTGAAATACGAAATGAATTCGAGTCTCGATTATATATCAAAATGCAGTCCGATAGTCCTCGCGGCATCTTTTTATCAGAAAACTCAAGATACTTTTACGAGATAACAAGTCAAACGTTTTTGATAAATATTTGCAAGGATTTCTTTTTCTTGAACACATCGATTCTACATCGAAAACTATATTCGTGAATTTTCTGTTCGTTCCACATCGCGAGCGGTCGTAGTATCGTGCCGACACGTTTGATCGGAACATTATCGTGAGAATCGTTTCGCATCAACGGAGGATCGATGCTCGCCGAGCAATTCATTGTCGCATTCATTCATTTGCGTTCGCGTTCAAACATTCTAAATAGCGATAATCAACCGACGGTTGATTCACGTTTCTCTAGAAAATCTTCGTATCCGCCCGCGACGCGCAAACGCGACGCAGATGCAGAAAGAAGAAACGAGATCTTCGGTAGTCCGAATATCGTGAAAACTCTGAGAAATTCCAGAGAGACATGCAATGGAAAGGATAATCTCGTCGCGAGAGAAGGCGAATATCGAAGGCATCATTCCCAACACATGAATCTCCGACATGATCCAAGGGACAATCCGGAAACTGGTCTACCGATGTGTAAATGTGTGCGGATGGTAAGTGCCAGAGGTTATACCGTCCATATCGATCAACGACGGGAATACCTCTTGATTTTGCGTAGAGAGGAATATAACGCCATGACCGCGCGTACGTTACTCCATTTTTGCGAACCCCTCGTGTTACGGGGCCTCCTGGCTGCTGCGGGTACCTCTGTATCGAGGATGTAACTCTCCAGCGATCCCGAAGCAGTCGAGATCGCACCGGCCCTCTTATTCTCCGAGGATAGTCGACGATGTCTCGAGCGCCGTTGGCGATGGACCTCCAATGACCTGCGAAGAAAACAGAGAACCCACGCGGGTTGCCTCTCCCTCTCTCGCAGCACATGCACGCACATCTACGCTCATCGTCGCAGTCATTCTCTTCTCTTGCATGCTCTTCCCTCTCTCTCTCTCTCTCTCTCTCTCTCTCTCTCTCTCTCTCTCTCTCTCTCTTCCTCTCTTGCTCATGGGAAAGCTATCAGCATCTCTAGGTGCATATCCTCAAATATACAAACAAACGTCATTCCTTTAAGCGAAATGGTTCTCTTTGATACCGACGTGAAATTTCTTTAGTCTCGGAAACATGTGCTATTCTTTTCTTTGCTTTCCAAATCGCTCGACGCGTTTACGCGCATAACATTTCCGACAAAGATTAATCGTAGCTTACGGCACACAAGAGAAGAAAGCCGCTTTTCCGATAGAAATCTGGGCGTTGAGAGTTTACTCGAGACGAGATTAGATTAAGGAGATTGACGCCTCTCCAGCGGATCTTTGAATCCAAAGAATCTGCTGTAAATTTTAAATCTCTTATATCCGAGTATAAGTTACATAACGGTACAATTTGCGATACAATCGATTGTCGTAATTTTGATGTGCCACCATACGTCAACCTATCTCGATCCACGAGTACAAAATGCTTATTCGGAAGTGACGTAATAGCGTTACGGTCCGTGACGTATTTCATTGTGATACATGCGTGAGATTTCATCAGTCATGCTTCTCTCTCTCTCTCTCTCTCTCTCTCTCTCTCTCTCTCTCTCTCTCTCTCTCTCTCTCTCTTCCCGAATCGATCTCGTGCCCTTTCACACAAATGCAATCAAACAATCCCTCATGCTTTTCTCTCCGTGTCCGTCTGTCCATCTCCATATCGCATCGTGAAAAACGAGCCATCCGCTAAAAACTCGCCGGCTCACGCGACGCGACGCTAGTCGCTCGTTCGTAACCCCGTGAAAAAAGCTTTCGTCATATAACGATCAAGGTTTGGCGCCGCGGAATACATTAATTGGTCAAGCGAGCTTGACAACGCTCGACATCGGCAATTTATCAATACGTATATGCACTTTTGCGCCATGTCGCGGCAGAATTGCCACTCGGCCGTTGCTCCGCCCGGGAACGGAAGCCTGAAGTGGAATCTGGGATAGCGGGCCTGCATCCCTCGCTGAATAAATAAAGACCGATCGCTGGGAGCCTTGCATTCGCGAGAGAAGTCATCGCGCGATGGAGAGAGAAAAAGAACTCGCGAAACTCGCGAAACTGGCAGTGGCGAGCAGCGCGATCCTGTCATGTACAAGATTCCGACTTGGAAATTAGTTTTGTCACGCTTTCCGATTACGACTGCGACGAAAATTTTCGTTTTAATTTAATATTCCAACAGGAAACAGGTTGGCTCTGAATATGCAATGTATAATGCAAACAGTAAAACTCGTTTTGCTTCCACGTTAAGTATACAGTGTTTGCGCTGTATAGCACAATAATTACTAATTCAAACAGCATTCCATGAATGTCACATTGATACCGGATGACTGTCTTATTCTCTCTTTCTTTTTTTGTTTTGTTAACGATTCGATGGAAGTGAAACGAGATTTCATTTTCTTCAAAATCATTAGATTATTGTAAGATCGAAACGGAAACGATGGCATTTCCTCTTTGCACGCGGCAGGTTGTCGAGTATACTTACCGATTACTAGCTACATTTACCGTCATTTGTCTAAAAACAGCGTTCCTCTGTGAAGAGCCGAAAAAGATGGATGCAAATGAACGCTCACACGAAGCAAATTGCAAACGCGTTCCGCGCTTTGCGGCAGCATTAATCAACGGTTACGAAGAAGCCTCGATAACGTTTGATCAAACTTTTGGTGGCTCTCGATGGAGGCTCTCGAGCGAGCCCTCGAGCAATAAAGCTATATTTAGCTGTGTATTTCGGAGACTATATCGCACGGTCCATGCATAATTCTTCGTAAATAATTCGTGAGACTAGCGAGAACTTGCGAGTTACAACTTGCAGACTTGGGTGAATTTGTTTGCACGTTAAGTCAATTATAAGCGTAGCTCTTCGTTTCCTAACCCCTCCCTCCTAGCCCCTCTCACGCGATACGAACAACGAAGCAGAGATTTGAGCGCGAGAGTCTTCATGTTGATATCCTCTTATTTGCAGAAATAAGCAAATTTGCGAGAGATTTCATCGAAATCATCGTCCTTCTACCGTCATTTTTGTCAAACGGGAGAAAAGCTTCCGTCGAGGAAAGAAAGCGACAGCTCAAAAATAGCTTCGATGCGGTCGAGGGAAGAAGAGCGAGCGTACAAGAAAGAGATCAAGCCTGGCCTTTCGCCCTTTCAAACTTTGCAAAGCGAACTTTAATGCGAGCCGAGCAATCGAGAGCTTAAACATCTCGTAACGAGTTAAGGTGAATCGAGAGGTTTCAGGTTCGTGCGGAGCCTCGGGCTCTCTCGATACGTCTCGGGACGTACATCTTTAACGTACATCTGGAATATTCTCCACCGCATCAGCGATCGAATCTCTCATCGCGTACAGTGTGATCTTCGGCTACAATTGCCACGAGGAGCCAATCAAAGCTGTACGATCGTAAATCGTCTCATCTGAAATTTAGAGCGCATCGCGAGGCTGCGATTCGCGAGAAAACGAAAATCGAGTAACGTTGAAGACGCTCGAAACTGCGGTAATTCAGCAATCTCGATAGAAACGAAGCGGAACACGATATTTCGTAAGATCCGTCACATCGCGTCTTGATGCGGTTTCGCGGAATCGCGCGCATACGCACGGAGAGATTTCGCGCGCAGGTTTGGACGAAGCTGAGATAAATCGCGCGAGACAATCGGGCACGAATAATCGGGAGCTGCTTGTAGCTCGCACTAACCTCGACCCTCCGTGGCCATTGGATCGCCTACCGCTGCTCTCCTCGTCCTCGTCGTCCTCGTCGTCTCTCGAAGTGGCCAGCGATTGTGGAACCGAAGAGGGAGCGCTGCTGCCGGAATCGGGTCCGGGGCCCATCCTCGAACCGGAAGCACCGGCGCTGCAACCCGCGGAGGACGGCGCCAGACCACCCTCTCCCTGTCCTTCCTCCTTCTCTGCCCGATCCACCTGCAATTTCGCGATTGCTTAGTCGTCGATTCCGCTCGAGAGTCGAGAAGAAGGCTGCGAAGGGTGTAAAGTAAACGCCGGTTTATTCGGCAATGCTCTTTAATGAATCGAATCGACACAGCATTATCGCTGTCGGCGAGCAAACGTTCGGTCGAGCAGCAACTTTTCTTGCAGCCGTCAAAGCGCTAAACGGATTGTGTGTTTCTTATAAATAGGTCAAGCGCGTAAAAACATTTATATACATACACACACACACACACACACACACACACACACATATATATTCATTTACGCGTTGAAAGAACGTTACACATGTGCCAAGTGTTTAATGTATCGAAAGAAAAACCATACATGGATGAATACCCCCGTATTCATACGATTCATGTCCGTGCACATGAATCAGCAAACAAGTACAAGTAGATGCATGGAATCATGCGCGTATGTGTGACACACGTGGTGTGTCGGATCTTTATCGCCTGTGGACATAATACGTATAATATGAATTTGTAGCTCGGTTGCAGCTGTCGGCGATGTCATTTCCACGCGTTCACCTGAATTTCAGATTTGCAGGCAAAGGGGAAGAGAGAAAGAGAGAGAGAGAGAGAGAGAAACGTTTCATCTCAGCAATTTAAATTTGCTAGAAACACAATATTAACGAAATTATGAAACAATTCATTTTTATCTCGTTCCCCTTTAGACATTTATTTGAGTAGGTAGAAGCAATTAATGCAGAATCGCGTTTATGTTCCCGTAATGCGAGATAAAAATGGAAAAAAGCTCAAAGAGACGTTGTCGCTTTTGCAAGGAAATATCCAATGCTTGCCATTGATATTTTCGTTATCACATTATGAACGATTCCGAGAACAAGATTAGCTGCACGCGGAATGCTCGAGTCATGCGATAGTAAAGATCAGAGTTCAACGGCTTGATAACATTGTCTATGAAGCTGCCGTATGAAATATAACGCACGACACAACGTAATGACACAACTCTCTGCACAACGATGCAGACCTACGATTGCAACTTGCCTTGAAAACGCTCGGTAATATCGGGAGGAGAACATTGACTGGCACATTCCTGCAAAGGGTAGTGCACGGGGATTGCCACAATGGTTAGTCAATCGGTATAGACACGCGCTTCGAATTGGACCCTGCTATTATTCTACCCTCTTGTTCCGAGCGAGGGCTCAGGGATAATGCCTATACCCTTGTGGTGAAACACGGCCTACTTAAATATGTATGATATATCTATGCATATATTAAATCGCGTTATTGTTCATTCCAATCCTTAATCTTCGGTGATCCTATCTTTAATTGGAAACAGCAGAAACTGATGAAAGAGATGTTGAAAAGTAATTGGCATTTTATATCAGCGATGATCTTAAAATCTTATCACGTTGTACACATTTTACTTTAATGTTATTAATACACACACACACACACACACATAGAGAGAGAGAGAGAGAGAGAGAGAAAGAAAGAGAGAAAGTCATCAATTAACAATCGATACGTCAGAAACTTTCGATACCAGCTTTCATTTTCCTAAATACTCTCAAATCAAGCCTCTAATATTTCCGCCAATATTTATGTATTGTTGATCTACAGTTTCATTCAATTACGATATCAGGGTGTCAAGCGTGCCGTCATCGGGAAACCGGGCTCGTTGTCGCAATTATAAATGGAACGCGAAATGTGTTTCTCAATTTTACATTCGCGCACGATGCCACCTCATCTCGTTCGTCGAAATGACATAATACGTTGTCCTAGTTTAAATTACGTATGCGCATTTGTGTAATTGAATATATAGGGGAATGTAAGCGGCACATCGAGGGACAACCGCAAGGGAAAGCCTTTCCGTCTTTTGCAAAAAAAAAAAGAGAAATAAATACTCAATTGCCCGTTTTTAGCGTGCTTCCTTCTTTTCTGGCAGCGCGGCGAAAATTCTGCGCCGAAGGAGCGATTCGAGGCAGCCATAAACTAGCCGCGCTAGTCGATATCGATGATATCAATTGGCCGCGAACTGCTTGTCCAAACCAGAAATTATCGGAAAGACCTTTTTGTTCCCGTAGGAATCTCTGGGTGCTTCTTCGAGTTTTTTCTTTTTCTTTTTCTTTTTCCTCTTCTTTTTTCTTTTTTTTCTTTTTTTTTCTTCGGGAGTACTCTCCTCGACTTTTCTGAAACTCGACTCGATTCTTCGGCAGAGGAAGCGATAGCATCGATCGACGCTTGTATCTCGCGAAGGAATTAACTTTTAACCAACCAGTTTTAATACAAGCAAAAACTATTACGTTTGTCTAAATATCCCATCGTAAATAACACTCGAAAACATAGACTCTTTTTCCGCGTTCCTATGCCCGATTAAATCCGATTAAAATGCATTTCGATTCCAATCCACATAAATCGCGATGCGAAAACTTATTCTGAAGCGAGCATTATTAATTCTATATTTATTTTACTCTCTCTCTCTCTCTCTCTCTCTCTCTCTTCTTCCATTCGGCGTTGTTGATTCATCTCGCAACGTGATCTGGCCAATTTTGTAACGGGCTTGTATCGATTGCAGAAAAGAGCGAACTTTCCTCTTTAAAATACTGCGGTAAATTTTTTTGCAGCATAGATGTTGCGAAAAAGGAAAGAGTTGCTCCGCATACGAGGATGCGAAACGCTAGTTTCATCGCGTGTGCTTTCATCTAATAATTTCGTGTAACTCGTCTAATGAAACTGTTTGTCCACCTACTCTGCGAAATCGTTAATGTCCATGACTTTATTAATATTTCCTTTCTCCTTCWCTCTCTCTCTCTCTCTCTCTCTCTCTCTCTCTCTCTCTCTCTCTCTCTCTCTCTCTCTCTCTCTGTCTCTCGCATGGAAAGGTCCAATTTTGAGACTGTAAGTTATCTAACGAACGTTTGCCAGCGTCCGCTCTAATGCAACATCTCTCATTTGAATAAGGAATCCCTCAGAGATTTGTCGCAACGTAAAACGCGTTACGATTCGACGCGGCATGAATCAAGATGATCGTGGATGCAACAACGGTTCGACAAGGATACGTCTTCATTTCCTCACGCGGGAATAATGAAACGGACGCGGCATCGCGCGGCTCCGCTCGTTTTTAAGATAACTCGAATACAGAGCGAGTCCGTCGATTCGGATCAACACCATTAACGTCAGTCTCCGCGCATCGCTCCTTCTCCTTGAATCCCATGGACATTAATCGAGTTTGACGTAACATCCTATTTTCCTCTACCTCAAGACTACGCGGAAACAGGTTAACTAGATACCGCCAACTTTATGTGCCACCGCGTCGGATCCCCGGGGGATAAAATAGCGCGTACCGCGACGTACGTGGATTCATCATTCCGCCGGCTTTACGAGGTATCATTTATTGACAACTCTCGCGTATCGTTACAGCCAGTCGAATATTCGGCTCGACTAAACGTCACGCTCGCGAACGAGCGAGCTTGATCATTATTGATTGTCGCAAGACGCGCGTTACTGCGTCTCTCGTGTCGAGAGGAGCAGCAAAATATTTTCCGGGGATCATTCTCCGGATCGATACGACTCGCATACGATCACGCCCGTTTCCGAGTCTCCAAATTCGTTGCGGATCGAATACCCGAATACCGCTCGAGGCTCGTTCCTTACGTAAGGATAAGCGTAAACGTCCGTTTAAACGAGTCAGCTTACACGAGGCTTACACCAACCACGCAGACTCGCGGAGGGTAGAGCAGGAAAGGACAGGGGAGGAGTAAATAATAACGAACGTTATTTGTCCTGGCTATCGAGGCTTGCCGCACGCCAGCTAAGCCCGGCATCGTTATTGCAGGCGAAATGGTTGACGGCGAAATGGTTCTAGATATCAAGTCGATTTACATCTAAAGCGCATCGATGCACGTTTCGATCCTCGTGTTGTCGCGTGTATTTTATTATCGACGAGTCAATATTTTCTCAATGTGCGTCGTGCACCTAATAACGTGTCGTTCCTACGACCTCGCTCGATCGCAAGGTGATCCCATTGCGCAAACAGGTCCAGCTAAATTGATTTCTCTTGGACAACGGAGAATATTGGAATAAATTGTTGATTACTCTCGAGGAGTCGAAGCGAATCACTTTTTAGCCACTTTTTCGTAGGATTTTATTCTTCGTCGTATCGCGATGAGTCTCCGAGAGCAAATAATATTCAGCCAGCCAAACGGCCACGCGGAAAGAGACCGTTTTGCCGTTTTATCGAGACGACGAAAACTATCCCGTTCGCAGCTATGTGATAATGCGCGATCAAATATCAAAGCGGAGATCGGTCGGATCTGAAAAGGCTGAAAACCTCGACTGAACATCTCGAGAGACGGATCGTAAAGTTCTCAAACTAATCTAATTCGTAGCTTCACGCGCGAAGCTTGATGCACGCGAATTTAGCACTTAGCTCCGACAGAGAAAGCTCCTCCAAATAATTCTTGATTATTCCGGATACACGTCGTTGATTATCGTCGAAATAGCCAGATATCGCACAACGAGATTACGTCCTTGGACGTCGTTTCCCGTTATGCTATTTTTCAACAGGCGATACGACAACAGCGTACGACAACAATATTACGTGATGATCGTTCCGCTGGAATGTCTACAGGCTAAAACGGCACTTTGTATACGGATTTTTGGGAAAATGGGCGTCGCCTGTCCCTCTTCGGGTTCTACAAGCGTGCCTCGTTAGTCTGGCTACTTACGTATCGTATCATACACACGGAATAAGATCATTTCGCTGAATCGTTGGCCTGAAATCTTCCTCCGGGTTTGGATTGCCAAATTCATCAGAAATTACACGAGATTTCAGAGAAAAAAGGAGGCACGCGATACGTCCTGTGATTCATAATTAGATGCCTATATTAAAGACGGAAGAAACAGATGCGCGCAGTGTTACTTGTGATTCGAATTTCCCCGAAAGCGATCGATTGCGATAAAGGCCCACGGATCGTTCAGCGGCAAACCGAGTGGAAGGACAAAATCAACATCAATCGACACGACGTATCTAGCCAATGTGCACGTATGCATATAGTTACAGCACAGCATCGACATACACAGAGGTAAGTAGTTTTTCTTGTCGTATTCTCGTATCGTCGACTTGGTCGAAAGTATCTACGGGAATACAAGCTCGCTTTTTCAAAGCGAGATAGATAAGTCTAAGATTATTTCCTATCCTTCCTACTTTCTAGTCATAAAAATGGCTTTACAAATGGTATTGCAGCGATTCTTCCATTCCCAGCACATAAATTCGCCGCGTTGTAGCGTTGTTTCCGAATCGCGATCGGAAGATTCAATTTACGTTCACATATCTGGTCAAAGGAGCGTACCTTAAATACATCTTAAATGCTCTGAAGAGCTGCAGTATTTTATCTCTACTCAGTGCGGATGTAAAATTTATGAGTCTCTCTCTCTCTCTCTCTCTCTCTCTCTCTCTCTCTCTCTCTCTCTGTCTATCTTTACGTCCCTCTTTGCGAGTAGAGTAAGAAATTCTCCATTGCGCCAATCGTATTTTCCAACTCGGAATAGAACTCATTTCTCTATCGTGGCTCGATATCCAGCCAAGTGCATATGCGCACTCCGCAGCCCGAGTACATTTGTGCGCTGTATTTGGAACGGAAACGCGATTCCCGGGTGACCAGGGACGTTTTAATCGTTGCGTCGCGCGTAATAGAGTCTGTGCATCTATTTAGGCTTCAGAGAGAGAGAGAGGGAGAGAGAGAGATGAGACGCAATCTCGCGGCGCTTCCACATCATCGCGAGATAACGATCACCATAGGCATGGCTTGATCTCATGACACCGTTGAAAGAGATTTGTCGCTACGATTTATTATGGAACGATTTCGATCGAAATGCTCACGTCACATGGCTATCCATTGCACGGAGCAAGTTTATTTAATATTTGCTAGAAACATTAGCGTCGCGTTTCTACTTTCGCCATCTCTAACTCAGTTAACCATCAACCGCTTCGAACTATTCCTCTATCGAACCGCACGAGAATCCATAACGCGCATTGATTTTGCTAAAATGATTTCGCTGCTTCATTTGTTGAAACACACAGCGAGATTCGTTGCTTGTCTGGCACATATTTTATTTTCAGCGACGAATAAATCGCGTTTTAAAGATTCATCGAATATCGTTCGCGCATCATTCAACGACTGATTCGATTTCCGCCTAACGGGTGAGAAGTATTTCATCCGATGCTTAACGCAATTCTTGCTTATTACGTAAGTGAGCGAGCGCCAAAGCGTTACGTAATATGAATAAGTGATTCGCGCGTGTTCGATTTAATAGTCGGCCGTCGTTCCGTAAATCCGTCAACGGTGGAATTTCTCGCGTGATAAATGACATCCGGTAACATCTCTCGCTCCCGGAAAACCTTCCATGAGGAACGACGTTTTCTCGCGCGTAGTCTCGCTGAAAGGAATAAAAATCTCGTCGGTTGACGAGTTCTGTAAGCAACGTTCCTCGAAATTATTACATCTCGCGAGCAAATTCGGAATGCTGATCCCTACACCGCGCATAACAGCTGAGATATTATTACGAAAAGTTGGCAGGAAACAAATCTTGTTCCAAGGTAACGTTGTATCCTCTGACGCTGTTGCCACGAATATCGTCCCGGACGAAGGTTGACGCGAAACGAGGGTTGGTCTCGCTGATTCCGCTATTTCGATTAAACTCGATCGAGGCTGTCCAAACTCCGCGAGTCGCGCGGATCAGTCGAGACAGCAGAGGCGCGCGATTCATCAGCCAATTCCTCATTGTTCGCTGTCAAACGCGCAGCAATAACAATAGATTCGATTACGATATGCTGCAGCGGGTCTCGCACGGCAGAAATGAAAAGTGATGCCGCGGCTAGTCACTGCGGCAGCAGTCCGCGAAGAATTAACCGGCTGGCGAGAGGGTGGACGAGAAATTGCCGTGATTACGAGATGTAATTTGTCCCATAATAAGATGCCATTGTTGGAGCGAGCTCCGGGTAGTCGGCATTACGTAAGCATTAGCTGAGAGACGAGCAGTTTGCATACGCAGGGCGGAGTAGCGACGCATATGCGCGCGCGCGATTCATCGTTTCCCGCGCGTCCACCCAGTCGTCGTCGCGCCCCCGATACGATGCATCCCTCTCCCTCCCCCGCTTTAGCTCGGTCCCCGTGCACGCGCGCCTCGAACGGATCTGAGGCTCCAAGGGGATGCACGCGTCTTCGAGAGAACACGCTGGCACGCGTTTGATTTGCCTGCTGGCCTGCTGGCAAATCAAACGATCATCGCAAACGCGCGATACCAGCCAGATTCGATAGATTCGAGATAAGAAGAGAAGCGTTCGCATCAGCGATGCTTTTATGCTGTCAATCCTGAGACCGATGGCGTCTCCGAATATCCACATCGACGCGTATACACGGTGCATCCCCGTATCGAAAAGCTAGCTACGAGTCCAAGCCGGTTTCCTTTCGCGTTGCCGCTGAATTATATAAACCGCAATCGCCAACGAAGCGATTTGCGGCACACGGATTCTCCAAGGACGCGTAAACCCGAAGGAATCCCGCTCGGGATAAGCAATCCATCGCAACGCACGATGCGCTCCGATAACTCGCTCGCTTGGAAATTTTTTCCTTCCGCGTCGCGTCCCGGCGCGGCATTTCATCCGATACGAGCAATTTAGCGGACCACGCCGCTTTCGTTCCTCGCATAAAAACTGCTCATGGCGCGTGACCGTGACACGGCCGAGTTGCGAGATGAAAAAGTTGCCTTTCAACTTGGCGAGCTTCGAAAATCATAAATTAGAGAGCCGTCTACGGCTCGCGAGAGATATCGCGCCGACACTTGTCTCGACTCGCCCGAATGACAACGGGATCGCTGTCTCACCGGCGATATTAATCGCAAACTCGTGATTGATGGAACAAGAGAGGCCGGATCCCGCAAGAGAAATAGCCACTTCGACGGCGCGTCTTACCTCGACCCGCTCCGAGATCGATGATCGATCAAGGTCCAAACGTAAATTTCGGACATTGCTCGTCTCGGATGCTGGTCTCGGATCTTGCGGTCTCGGCCGCGAAACCAAGACGGGAGCTCCGTTTTCGAGACGAGTAAAATCCTTCCAAGGACTTTTTCAGCTTTACCTTGCAGAAACATCGGAAATTTCCGATTAGCACGCCTTCGATGTAGCTTGTTAGCTTGTCCAAAGTATCGTATCGATACTTTTAACGCCAGTTCCACAACTCGGAAGAATAATACGTAAGCACAAGTTTCCACAAGTTTTTACATCAACGCGACAGAAGACGCTCAGTCGTTTAGAGCTTACGTATCGGATTTGCGGAAACGCATGCCTCGCTGCTCGTCTCTTACTTTCGTATTCTCTATCTCTTACGCGCGAGTAATCTCAAACAGCTGGAATCAGAGATAGCTCGAGATTTAGACGGCGATTCTCGCCATCCGAGCAAACGAAAACCAACTTCCAAGTTCATCGAGGGATGCCCGTACGACCGCGAAATCTCGGATGGAGATACTTTGAATCTCGCTACATGGCGAGCTTTCCTTCCGTCACGCTCTTTTTCGAGATACGCGCCCTAAAATTCTCCTTTTCGCGCAATGAGCTCCATATTCCGCGCAGCGAACAAAAGCCTGGAAGATATCATGTCGTACATCATGTCGCACGGAAGTAATGACTACGGACTACCGCTTCGCAGACTACTCATCTGCCTTATCTCGTGTATTCCTGACACACGCGCACACACACGCGCGCGTATTTACCTGCCGTAAATGCTTTTGGCGAAATCTACTTCGACTCTATCGATTATCGCGTAATGTTCCAAACGTTAAGATTGCAAGAATGATGATGCTTTCCGATCGAACTGTCGGATGATTGAACGCGCTCGACGCGAACGAAGCACATTGTCCCTGAAGACTCTTTTGATTCGACACGGTTTTTATGACACGGCTCGACGACAGACATGTATAGCTGACGAAATTAGTGTAATTGCGTCCGCTTTCGAGAGAAGAGAGCCTCTATAGATTCCTTACGGGTAACGAGAGAGAAAGAGAGAGAGAGAGAGAGAGAGAGAGAGAGAGAGAGAGAGAGAGAGAGAGAGAGAGAGAGTATCCTCTTTTCCTTTGTTCATTGCCGCGGAAAGAGAGAAACAAAGTTGCGTCCGCACGCTCTGAAAAGCCTCTCGCGGTTTTTCCCTTTTGCTTCTTCCGCAACGTACAGCGATCGATAAAGACCTTTCAGACCGAATGAGATTTCTTCGATGCGGAAAAAGCGGCGCAAATCCGAGGGTGACAATACACTGTGTATGCTGTGTGTGCGCGCGCGCGCGCGCATATGTGTGTGTACATCACTAATACGCTATACGCTCTTTTTTCTCTTCAACGATCAATTCGCTGACTGACTGTTCCATGCTCGTCAGGGTCAACAACGATTACGTAATTTCGGAAATCATGATGCGAATCATGCCTTCTTCCTCATCTCGCCGTTCTCTCTTTCTCTCTCTCTCTGTTAAACAGAAATTTATATTCTGGTAAACAGAGTTGACATTGATAGATACAATCGATTTGATGCACCGGATTAAATATATCAGCTTCTGTCACGTAGCATCTACACATCCGACTTTTTCAAAGGCTACCGGAAGGAAACTTGCCGTCATCGATCGCGCATCGTTCGCGCAAACCCAAAACAGAGATAAACCTTGAAACGAAATTTTGAGATGGGCTAACGGAAACACGAGATGATCCCATTGTTGATCCCGTCGGTCCTGCCTATCGCTGGCAAACTTTGGCCGCTTAAGCGTGGGATGAGAAAGAGAGCCTGCTCCCTTGATGATCGTCAAGGTGTCACGTGATATCGAACAATTCATCGCGGACTGTCGGGAGGAGCTCGAGCTCCTCCGCGCACCGTGCGCGAATTTGGTATCGCGCGGAGGATCTTACATAGAGAGAAGAGAGAGAGAGCCTTTGCGCGTCACGGGTCACTTGGGAAACTAATCTCCGACTGGAACTGACTGGCTAGCACAACGCGTCGCGCAGGATTGGAAATACGACCTCAGAAACACACATCCACGTCGATTGACGTGACCTGTGCCACGTTTGCGCTGCTGTCGCAGCCCTGTCGCATATCTTTCTCTTCTCCTCGTTTTCCTCAAGTTATTACGGTCAAGTGTCGCGTGTGATGCGTCCTTCCGCCTTCGGCGATCGTGAGTCAAAAGATCAAGATCGAAAATGCAAGCTGCTGGCTCGACGTTTGCGCGTCCACGTGCGTAGAGACTCGACGATCGTGTCGACAATTGGAACTTTGGAAATTAATCTGCCAAGTAGCCCTAACTCGATCATAGTCGAGAGACGCTAATAAATTCTCGATTCGTTGCTCTCCCAGTGGATGAGACTGGTGTCCGAAACACTTGGCCGATCTTGAGAGAAACACGCGATGCTGCGATGGATCGCTGAATAATTCCGCGTCGGCCATATCGATCTCGAGATGAGTGACTAGTGACCTTTCTCGGAAATTGAGGAAACGGAACTTTGTTGCACGTGTCTATACGTGCTTTCCGTTGCTTTTCCGATCGAGCGCATTCGGAAGCGAGGCACGCGGAGCGTTTTTCGCTCTATCGAATCGTCGTGCTCGCCGCATGACACGCTGCGCATAATTACGCTCATCGCACATTACACGCAAAGGCGAGGTCAGCCGTCTAATTCGAGGCTCCCCTTCAACGAGGAGGAAACATGATCGCTTCGTCCCTCAAAGTATCATCCTCGGAAAGGATATTAACGACCGCGAACGTCGTGTACGCGGAAACAAACGTCGCGAATCAGAGCTGATCATCAGAGTGAAAATTTGCGCGGGAAAAGTATAATTTCGTATCAAGCGGACAAACTCCTCTCTCCTTCGACTCGAAGGGATGCGGTGAAAAAGATGACGCGGCGAAAACGAAGCTTTCAAACAACGCGCGAGCAAGCTGCTTTCCTCTCGCGCGATCGATTGTTACTATAATCGCAAATGCGATACTCTGGATTCGGCGTGATGATTGCTTACGGTCGAACGCTTCCGAAGTTCTGGAAAATTATAACGATATTATCGAGCTATATATATATATATATATATATATATATTTGTGTATGTATGTGTATATATATGCAGCATGCATTCACGAGAGAATCTCTTCTCCAGATGCAAGTTAACGATGTTGTTGGAGTTCTGACAACAAGCTGATCCACAAACTACGGATCGTGCCGCGAGCTACGAGAAGCTGGTTACGCTTTTCCGTGGAAGAATAAACATCATTAACGTTCATCCGAACGTTCATCGTTATGGCGAAATTTTACTCAAATGACTTTCTCGAATTTTCGCTTTCATTGCTTCGTCGCGTTTCGTTGCCGAAACGCCGTCAAACATTGTGCACGAGCAACATTGGCGCGCAGTTTAGCGCAAAAGTCGTCGAGCGAAGTTTCAAATTGAAGTTTCTTTTCACGACTCGACGCTATGCACGCCGCACGCGCGTAGTGTGCTGCATCTTTGCTATCGAAAGCTATCGAGACTCGTTCCCGAGTGTTTCCTCTTCGCGAAACGATTGGCGATACTCGCAGCTGCAAGCACGAAAAACTTTACGTCCCTCGCGTATCGATGACACTCGTGGAGAGGCCTGTACATCTTTCGCGATTCATCGCGATAATGCTAGCGATACGCACGTTAATGTAATCCATCAAACCAAATCCCACGCTGGATGCGGACAAAACGAGACTTTCTACGGGCGAGGCAAAGCCCTCCGTTGGAAATCTCGCTTCATCCGAAGCGGAGGACGAAGAGGGCGAGGAAGAGGGCGAGGCCGATCGATTCCCACGTATCAATCAGACTACGAATCGACGTTCCCGCCTGTTATCGGAGACGGAACCGGAAGTCGGCAACTCGGTGTCTCGGTCGTGCGTGCGTGCGTGCGATGAAAATTGTATCATCTCGATGGAAGAACATTACGACGATTGCAATAACGGGGAGGCTATTACTTCTCATCTGGATCGAATGACCGCGGCACCGCGGAAAAGGGAGTCGCTCGTCCAATGAACGCGTCATTTCCAACTTTTACCGAAATCGGAAACAGTTAGGGACGTTGCTTGCGTTCGAGGAAGCTAAAATCCAAGATCCCAGATCCCGGAAATCCACAGATCCCGGAAATCTGCCGAAAAGGATTACGAGTGGATCGTAAATTCGGAAAGCATCCACAGCCTCGAAGCCAAGCATGCACGAAGATAGCAGATACCAGCTCGGAGTGCTGGCTTCCCGGAATATCGAATCTCCCAGTTGGCCAGGCGCGGAGGTCAGAGGCCACCAGGTCGTCGGCGAGTGTCCAGGTGTCGCGCTAACGCGGATGGAAGAGACAAAAGCGACGACTCGCAATCGCGATCGCAACGGTGATCCGCCCGGGGCAGCCGGATTAATCCCTGCCGGTGTTGTTTGCTCGAAGATTGGACAGTTGGCTGCAATACGGAACGACAAGTTACTCCTCTCCCTCTCTCTCTCTCTCTCTCTCTCTCTCTCTCTCTCTCTCTCTCTCTCTTCCTCTTTCTCTCTTATTCTTGCAATTTGCTGCTATCTACGGAGCAGCCCGTTATCCGAAACGCGCTTTTATTCGCGATCGCCGCGTCTGCAAACGCGTTAGACGCCAACGATCGAACATGGGCTTGGAATAAAAACGTCCAATGGAAATCATCCGTGGGTCACACGCCGTGGATCTCATCAACGTTATTAAATGATCCGTCACAAAGTTCTCGAGCTTGTCCCTCGGAAGAGCACTTTGAGGGGGCCAGCAGAATTTCATTAATCAACCGTCGATAATGGCGGTGACGTGTCAAACAATGGTCAGCTTGGCATTAGCCACGCCCCGATCGGAATCTCGTAATTACTGCTCGCTCTCCTAATTAACCTAGATTAAAGACACGTCGGTGCCGTTGTGACGAATCAAGCGGCGAGTAAACAATCGGAGCACGCGGCTTGTACCTGAGAAAATTCTTTAGACTTATTCTCCGTTCAACGCGTACATGTATGCGTATATAAACGCGGGCGCTACGCGAGGCTCGCTTAAATCGCTGAGATATCGCAGATTGGCATTTATCGCAGGAGTAAAAAAGAAGAAAGAAGGAAAGAAAAGAACAAGAAAGATTCGACAACGGTGCAAGAAACCCCGCGCAACGGACGGAGGCTGTGCAAAAAATTGACGAAAATTCGTGTCGAATGCGATAGAAATCGAATCGAGGAGAAATCGAAAAGGACGATTGATACGCCGCGTCGACGACGGCGTAAGGAAACGCTGCATCGAGTCGCAAGAAGATTGACACACTCGGGCTCGAACTAGCCTCGCATCTTTGGATCGCATCCAGGACTGCGTTTGGCGAAATTTTCCAACGTCGTTTGTTCATCGAACGCTCGCAGCCGCGTCGCGTATGGACGGATAGTTTCCGAAAATGGAAACGACACTCGACGAAAGTGGCAAGTTCCCCAATGACGTTATCGCGAAAAATGACCAAGACTTGCGAGGAGGGGAAGGCGGGGGAGGAGGAGAAGGAGACGTTGACTCGATTACCGCCTGTTTACCGCGTTTACCTCGTTTTCGAGATAAAACGCCAAGTAATCTCGCGCGAAACGTTCGCGAGCAGTCTGCGGACGCTCTCTGAGCGCTCGCGAAGGCGAGTTGCGTATGTGCGTCGCCGAATTGCACCATTCGTCCATTCGTAAGATCGCTGCAAATTGCATTTCCGTCTGCGACTCCGCGCAGGGGCAACGCGCTTCTCCACGTTCTCTGCGCTCGTATACGCTCGACGTATAGCGCGCCCGCGCGCATTTAGCGCGTGTATCGACGCGCGTACGTCTGACGCGGCGAATTAGTCTTCGAGCTCGCTTTAAGAGGATTTGCCGTCTCACGTGTTCACGCCTTGTACGCGATTCGCTGCGCGAGTACGCTCTGGATTCGGGAATCCAGCGACGATGATGGGATGTCACGAAGTAGTTCCATCGAGCCTTCTCTCGAGCCTGGAAAATCCGCAAAGCCTGATGAGTCAGTCTCGCGTCGTCTCATCTCTCCGGTGTGTTTTCACGAGCTCGCGTTTAAATTGGCAATTTAATTTCCATGAGAAGAGAAGCGATTCGGTGATTCGTAGCATTCACGAATGAACGACGCGTATAACGCGTGGCGCTACCATCATTCCTCTTTCCCCATTTTTCCACCGCGTTGACTCTACTATCAATTAATCGCGACTGCGATTTACTTTCACGCTGAAATCGGCTGAAATTTACGAGTTGGAATCGACGTCCCTTCATAAAGACGTTAAACGTTCCGCGAACGATGCTGGCCTACACCTGTTGAAGCAACCAGCAATGAACCAACTAGATCGAACGACGGCGCACTAGTGCCCTGCGGGATCATTCGCTGTCTCGTTGCGGGTCAATCTGAATTTTTGTCACCGAGACACCGACGGCAAATCGGCTCTCTTCGTTCCGTTGAATTTTCCCCAAAAGGGGAAAATTCTCAACGAGCAATTATTCCGTTCTCCAAATATTTCACTAAAATATTTGCCGATTGAACTCGTGACTCGTGACTCCTGACTTTAAATGATCTCAATGGACGTTTGACTTCTTTCTGCATAAATTATTACGCACACGCGCGCGCGTTTTAACACATTCATTCGCGGAATAAAAGTACAATTCGCTTCTAACTTTCCGCTCGTTTTCGCCAACATGAATATCACGCTATCGCTGATATTTTCGTCGAATCGACCTCGCACTTTGGCGAGCGCGAGAAACATAATAAAACAGAAAAACGAAAAACGGGCAAAAGGCAGCGAATAAAAAAGAAAGAAAGAAAGAAAGAACTGCATCCGCGCTACTCGATACTCGAAACGTAAAAAGCAAAAGAAAGGAAACAAAAAAAAACTTACTTTCTCCGATCGTTCGATTCTGAAGCAATTTTCAAGTCGGCCGATTGTCGGCCGAGAACCATTTTGCGCTCCGCGAACAACATTCGTCAAACGACGCGCCGGAAGCAGCTACGTTAACAACAATGATGGTCGCGCCGTGTTATCAGCGTGTGGTAACGGATCGTTTTATTTACGTTTTATATACGCTCTAATATGTCGATGTCGATTGTGCGCTGTCCATATGTCCATGCTCGTCGACGAGGATCAGGCAGCGGCAGATGACGAGATCTCGGGATCAAGTTTGGGACACGAGCGGAAAAATGCAAGAAGCGAGAAGGCGCGCCTGGTGATGGTCGATCGGTCGATTCCTCACGTGGACGTTTTCACACGCGGACTTTCGTCGCCGCGGATCCTCGCGCGCTCGACCGAGAGCACTCGACCCATCGATTTTCAGACAAGGAGAGCGAGCGAGCGTGACGCCGGGGGAAAGGGAGGGGAGTCAAGGAGGAAGGCGGACGACCGCGGGGGATGAAGAACGGCGGGACAGACGACGCCAGCACTTTTGGACCACGCAGACACGGTGGCGAAGGCCAGACTGCACCGCCCTTCTGGAATCGATACGTCAATCGCCTCCGTGAACGAAACGGCAGCGAACGCGGATCAAAAACGAGCGAGGAAACGAATCTGTGAGAAACGGACGGATAGGCGCGGAGTCGGCCCGAGTGGAAAAGCAAAGTGTCGAGAAGCAAAGGAGAGGCAAAGAATTCGGAGCCTCTCTGTTCAATCTCGACGCTTCGGATGGCCGCGCCGTCAGGACACGCCGATTCCAGCGTGTTTGCAGCATCGATGCACGGCATCGTGGTGGCATGGCGAGTGAAAAATGAATACGCAATTTCAAATTTCCCGCTAGCTTCCGGTAACAACGTTTCTCCGCTCCAAAGAGAAACTCTCCGAAACTCTCCGACAAATTTCTGAATATCAACTCGCCTTCTTCCCTCCCGAACTCGCAAACTTTCCTTTCCTTTCCTTTCCTTTCCTTTCCTGTTGAAATATCTGTTCGAAACATCGCGGCTATTGCGCGCGGCACGTAGGTTAAAGCGCAGCTTTGTCCGATCACCTCGGCTCATCCGCGAGGGAAGTAAACGAGGGAACGAAATGGGGTTAAAAGTTTAAGTTTAAGTCCGACTGGCAGGAACTTGGCACAATTTCGTGCGCATCGCTCGAGAAATGTATCCGCGACACACGTTTCCGCGCTCGCTCCAACCGAGCTGACCGAGATAATGCGAGAGACGCATGATCGATCTCAAAGATGCCAACTGCCCCGTAAAACCCTCGTCGAAAGTTTTTTCGATGCGATATCGCGACAAACACGAGGCAAATTTCTCCGGAATAGCTAGCCGGATTCTTCACGTTTGAAGAATGATCGTTTCAAAAAGGATCGTCGAGCTCGAGATTTTGCGTCACTCCTCTATCGATCGAGACGTTACGCAGCCTTTGGTGTCCAATGCGACACCCAGCTTGAATCGAGATACTTTCCGTTCTTGAATCGTCTTTGCGACATTGCTCGCTACTCGCTGCATCGTCCCCGATGATACGAAAGGTCCCCCGGAATACTATCCTTTTCAAATTTCAAATTTTTTTTGCAACAAGAGATGCACGTTTCGGACGACGCGCAGCTTTCCAAATTCCGATCCGCAAGCGATCGATCTCGATAGGAGAGCAGAAAAATCAAAGCGTAGGCATAGGAAAAGGAAACGGAAAACTATCGATCCGCTATTAAACTGGATATCAAACTCGTTCTCAATCGATGCACGATGACGATTATCCGATTATTCGATGAAAACGGAAGAAAGAGAACGAGACATCATCTATATGATGGAAAACGTGATAGAAAGCCAAAAGTGTCGAGTGAAAAAGAGACGAGGAAAAAAAAGTGGGTGCACGAGAGTATGAGAGACAAGTTGCATTGTATGCAATAATTATGCGACAGCAGCAGCAGCAGCAGCAGCAGCAGCAGCAGCGAACCAGATGCAAGATGCAAAGTCAACCGAGCAGACAACTGGAATTTATTTCGGCCGTTTTCCGGATATCAGCGCGACAGGAGAAAGCTGCGCTCTCTCTCTCTCTCTCTCTCTCTCTCTCTCTCTCGGAGGCAACGTAACCTAACATCGCGGGGATTCCGTGGAGCGATGGAAAGCGATGATTTCTCGCAGAAACGAATGGAAAAAGCATCATCGTCATCGCGAACGATCATTAACGCGATACGCGTCGCGCGCGATTCTCGCATATCCCGGAAGAGCGGCATGCCGGCAGGCTGCTATTCGGAAATGCATTCTGATCTAGACAGGGAACGCATCCGTAATAATTCCCCTGGCACGCTCGCGTATACACGATGTCATTTTCGCGCGTTTCCCGTAAGCCCGTGCGAGATAGATGCGCGCGTTACAAACCGGGGCGCATTTCCTGCTCGGACTCTGCGCGCGGCTCCCCAAGGGACGACTGAACGAACGTTCTTCCGTTCTTCCGGGAAGAACTTGCTCTTCTCGAACGAAGCGAACCAAGCACGGTAAAGCACTCCCTAATACCGAGTATCGAAACCGAAGCGCGACGCAGCGAAGCAGTCGAACCTTTTCCATGTCCAATGTCGGAAAACGCGTATTGTATACGGCTTAACGGACAATTTATTCGTCTATCCGTCAGTCGAGCCTGCTTCCGTTGGACCGGATGGAGAAGAGGAACCCGGAGAAGAATCCTTCCGAGAAGGATTGAGAATCTCGAGAGCGAGTAGTACAGCAGCGTTGCGGATCAGACGCGCACCGACGACAGTAATTTCGTTTCTCGATTGATTTCAAACCGGACACAACGGAGTTCTAAAAACGGTTCTCATCTCCGCGTATTTCCATTCCCTCGCTCCTTCTCTTCCTATTATTCTCCTTCTATCAACGAGCAGAATACACGGGATTCCGATGCGCCTTTACGCAAGAGGCCGCGAGAGGCAACGGCGAGCAAAACGTTGTTCGAAGGAGAAGCGATCCAATGTATCTCCGAGTGATCCGGAATGAATCCGGGTTCCTTCTGAACCCAACCGAACGAACCGAACGGATACGCGCAGAAGGTAATTTGTAAACTGAACGGCAAACGCCGAGCATACGCGACGATGGCGTTATCCACTTTGTCGCAAGTTTCTAATCGAATGATGCTCCGTCTCCAACGTCTCCACACGGATTCGTTACGTAATCGTGAGGAGATCAAGGAGATATCGAGTGCCATAAGATGCCGCAAAGACGCGACGTCGAGAGATACCCGATCGTTCTGCTTTATCTTGCCAGAGAAAATTCCATGGCGCTTGCTCGAGTGCGTTAACGAAAAGAGTAAAAGCGAGCCGGTCCCCGGCTGAATTGAATGTGCGTTGAATTCGCATAGCAGATATCAGTGCGGTCAGTGTGCATCTCTCGCAGAATCGTCTTGTCCTTTTGCGGAGAAAATTTTCTAGTCACGTGCAATATGCGGATAAAGTTTTGCGTGCCGTGCTCTGAGCGCTTCAACCGCACACTCGACGTGTACTTACAGGAGCGAAACATTTGAAGAACAGCATGATAGCTCGCACCCCTGAAATTTGTGAATTCACAACTGAGTACCATCATTTCATCGGCGAGTCGCGCGCAACGCACTAATCGCTTCGCTCGACGTTCGATCGTCGTTTTAAGAGAAACGTGTAGGTTCTCGCGTAGGTATTCGCGACGAGCGAACCGTTACGTATTCGAGTGCTCGCATTGAACTTGACGTTTACTATGAATGCTGAAACGCTGTTTACACTTTTCATCGTTTGCTCGTCCGGACGTTATCCGGTCGTTAAGGATCGAGGCGATGAATCATCGCCTACGTTTACGTTTACGTTTCGATATTCATTTCGATATTCGGTCTATCCAGGTCTATCTTCGTTTCCCGCGACGATTGCTCAAAGAGGTAAAAGTCTTTCGCGAATTCGACGCGGACGTGCGACGTAGCGTCGTTCAAGGGCGAAGGACTGGACTTTGACTGGATGTCTCGCGCGGTCTTTAATCATGATTAAACGCGATCGATGCGATCGATGCGATGAGAAAAAAAGAAAAAAGTCACTCGAGCAAGTGCTCGGAGCAGCTTCGGAGCGGGTTCCACGGATCGGGATTCGGAGGAATATGCAATTTCGAGTCGGGGGGAAAGGTCGATATGAATTGCTGCTCGTAATCGGCAGAAAATTATATTTACGGAGAATTATATTTATGGCGCTCCGAGGATTTTAATCCGAGGAATGGAGTCGAATTTTTTCACGTTTCAACGATGACCTTTGGTCGAGTCGAGAAACTAACCCCAACGGGAGCTAGTCTCCATATTTGCGCGAGAAGGCGAGAACGCGACGTCTCCCGTTCGAGATATTTCTCGAAAAGGTTCGGGCGTGCGCGTGGAGCGCGTCGACGCGATGCCCCGAAGATCGGGATCGTTTCCGAAGAGGCGGGATGACGGCCGATGCCCTAATTTACGATGAGATGTTTACCACTCGCCGTAACTCTCGCTACTCTGGAAGCGCTCGATGATGACATTAAGGACCTTTCTGATACCGCATGCGCGGCATAGCGGCCGCCAAGATCCGACACAGTGGCCATAACGACCGTGTAAACACGTGTTTACGTAACAACCGTAGACGTCGCGGATATACGTGCGTGTAAATATCAGCGAGATATTCGCGAAGCGCATCGCACTCCACATTCGCGCTACGTTCGCGAACGGGTCGCGAGTCGCGAAGGAAATAATAAACGCGCAAGGAGATAAATTTGTCAACGGCTATTTCCAACGGGAGATAAGTAAGAACGGAAACGGCAACTCTCGGCCGGTCGGAGACGTCGGGACGATATTTGTAAACCGGGAAGGCCGGTTGCAGACCACGCGAGATGCGTCGACGATGCGTAACGTGTCTCAACGTATCCTAACGTAACGTTGGAGTCCGTACGATTTCCGAGATACGAGTACAAAGTGGAGTCCGCGAAGCGTGGGTGCGTCCCGGTGTGTATTCGACGTCCCAAGCGGTGTCCCCGGTCACGGCCTACACGCTAATGGAGACGGAGAGCAGTTAACTCGTATACACGACACGTGCCTAAGGGCCTTCTCGGCCTGGTCGCGCGACCTTCTACGCGTGGCTACGTGCTCATTCGGGTGATAAACTCCAAAACGCTCGCATCCGAGAGTTCATCCGAGAGTTAGCGAGAGGAGAACGCGGTTTCATCGTTCAACGCGCTCATTGACGCGAGAAGGCTGCGAGCGATTCATCGATCGTCTCATCGACGAGTAGACGAGTAGTTGGCATCGATCGCAAATCTGAAGAAAAATCGCTGTCTCGTTTCGCGCTTTCCTCGAAATCTGATCGACTCGGATCGAACGAGCGGATCATCGCGCGCGCGTAGCTCCTGAATAATGCAGCTCTCGTAAGATTCGTATCGAAGGGACCGATTATTCGAGATTCGGCTCGGAAAATCCTACACAGCGATAGCTTCGCCATGAGTCAGCGGAGTCGGAACGATTTTGGAGTCGGCAGCGAGTCCCTCTCTCAACGGCGACCGCAATTGCCGGCAAGTTCCGAGCGTTCTAAAATTCCAATCGTGCCTGCATTCACGATTCGATCAATTACGGTTGCCGTCCTGCCATCCTGCCAGCAGCGACGACTTAACTTTGCCTCGATGACGTCCTCCTAAAGATCGAGAGCGCTGAACCGCGCGTCGCGTTTTCATAAACGCTCGAAAGCGTCGAAAATTACAAGGACAAAATTACAAGTATCGCCGATGCTCGCCGCTTGCGAGCGACAACGTCGCTCGGAGAGACATCTATAAAAAGCTCTCGAGTGTTTCGCCTCCTAGGATCTGATGCTCTCTCCGTCTCCTTTCCTTGGGATTTGCCTAATTCTCTCATCTTAGTCGAGCGTCGCCGGATAAAGCCGGATAAAGTAAAATTATCCGGAAGATAATTACTTCGCTTTGTCTCTTCCCGGATCTTGATAGCGAGCGAGTAACGCAGATGGGGAGTTAAGATTCGCCCCGCAATCTGCGAGGCGGAGTTAATTAACGGAAAGCAAACGGAGACGGGATTTAATAGACAATTAATGCGTGCCTAATTAACGATCCGTATCGTGTCCGATCATCGTGTACTTTTCTTCAAATTATCTCGTATCCGGGGATGGACGCTGCGACGTTGGACGCGACGAATCGCATATATATATATATATATATATATATATATATATATATATATATATGCGATTCGTCGTGCAGAATCGACATGAAACATAAAGAAGTGGCTCTTGTTACGCGTAACGCAAAGCAGGCTTACGCTATTCTCGAAACTCGTGAGTGCTCGTGCGTGTTCGAATGACGAGAGAATCCGGACCGGAAGGACGGCGAGCGAAACTTTCATCATAATGAATTCAAACAATTAACGCAATGAAATTATGCTCGCGTAATGCACGCGCGATCGTTCGCGGATAAGAAAATCCGCATCGAATGACGAGAGATTCATCCGGAAAAACGGCGGGCGGAACTTTTACCGTAATGAATTTAAACAATTAACGCAATGAGATTATGCTTGCGTAATGCACGCGCGATCGTTCGCGCGAAGATAAGAAAATCCGCGCATTGAATGCGCGATCTTCGTCGTCGCGTTCGTCGTCGCGAGTGTCAGTGAATAGCTATTCGCTATTCCGTATTCCGTATTCGTCGGAATTCGTCGGAATGAATTGAAACGTTCCTTTGATGAAATCCAATCTGCGAATCGATTTTATCGACATGGACATTTTTTCAAACGAAATCGCGGTACGACGGTACTCGAAACAATTTGAAAGAATCTTTCGTCGCAAGATTCGTCGCGAGATGGCAAAGGTGTACGAGATACACAACGAAATGTATCCGATATCGTAATATCGTCCAGATCGGATGATGGAATCCGATTAACGGCGACGAATTCTCTCGCCGCTGCAGGCTTCTGAAAATCCGAAATCCATCGTATGATGGAGAAATCGCTCGATTGATCGATCTCGAATCGATCGCGCGCACGGACGCGAATTCGCATATTCGCGGAGGTGAGAACAAAATGTATCATTTCCCTTACAGACAAAACGGAGATTCGAAATCGTTGATTAATTGAGCGCGTTTCGAATAATTATCAAAGTCGCGACTGCAATTCATTAGGCTCTGTTCATTAATGATCACTCGCAACGAGGCCATTTTAATCATATTAAGCATAGCGGCTAACCCAATATTCTATCTCGCTCTCGTATAATCCATTAAGTAACACAATGCACGCGATAAACGTGAAATGCTACTCGCCGCATCTAATCTTTGCGTGTCATCGAGCTGTTTGCCAAAGTAGCAGTTTAAAGATACACCGCCAGCGTTTATCGTAATCGTAATCGTCGAACCGTGAGGAGCCGATCCAGATAAACGTGTTACAACGCGATTCGATCACGTCGATGCTCCATCGCAACGCACCGTTTATCGCCGCGACGCGGCGAGCAGCCATACGAATTGGAATTACACTCGAGTGGCATTCGTGCAACTTTTCCGGCTGTAATCAAGTCGAGCATACAGCAACGTCGCGTACGCACGAACATTCCCAAAGATCAATGAGATCAATGCGCGCGCGCGCGCGCGCGCGCGTTTTCCCTTTCTCTCCCTCTGGATCTCTCTCGTACTGTCGCCGCGGTCCAAGATTGCGCGACAAACAAAGTTTATCCCCTTTAAACGAATGCACGTCATTTCGAATCATGCGACGATGTCGAGTCTTTCGTCGAGTACAAGAGTACAAGGGTACAAGAGTCGAGTAGAAGAGATTAGAACGAAAAACCGAAGAAGACGGCGACAGAGCGACGATAGATCGCAAGGGTAGATCGAAAATCTGCCGCTTCGGCAGATTGATAAAGCTCCAACACGGGAACAAGTCACGTCGCATCCGCCGATTGGCACGGCATTCCGCGTCAAATATTCCGCAGCCGCGGCCATAAAGCGGAACGATGCTGTCGGCACCGTCATCCCTGCGCAATTAGGATACGCACGTTACACTCGGCGAGCAAAAGCTCCGATGAGTTTTTCCATCGGCCGACCACTTCCCCGAATACGCGCTCTTTTCATCCTCATCCTTTTGCACCTCGCTCCAGCAAAGACGGCAAAAACGATTGCCGAGAACCGATTTTTTACGAGGCTTTTAGCGGGAAGCCAGCGAAAGATTACGTTGGCTCGGCGTGTGAAACTTTTCCCAAGCTTTTCCTAAACTACGACGCTCTCGGTAGCAAAAGCGATAGCGATATTGTAACCGCAGCGACGTATCCTCACTCCTCGATCTCGACGTTGAACGTAAAGATCGCCGCGCAACGGCGCTCCTTCTTACGCTCGCGTCCGGAGCAACGCGGAGCCGAGAGAATGCCTGTATTTATCTTTATTCCCTGCTTGATTCTCTACTGTACGGCCGCGAGTAATCGGCCACATCGGTTTAGAATCGGTAGAACCGTAGAATACGGTTCGTTAATTCCTTTATTCCTTTATTCCTTTACTGGAATGTACGTCGAATTCGAACTCGAGCCACATAAGAAAGCGCGTCTAAACGCGGATTAACGCGGATTAACGTGGATCATGCTCATTCTCCGTTCAGCTTTGCTATAAAAGCGGGACACGTGCCAGCATCCTCATCCTTTATCCTTCCTTAATGGTGTCGAGCCAGATAAACGCGGAGTTCTGCGCGTATATAAATACATATTCCGTATATACGTTTCATCCGAGTCATTTAACTTTTTCCTTTTTTCAAGCTGATCCTCCCTCTGGCATCGTCGCGTCTGCGACGATCGACCAGAGTGTACTGCGAGTGTACACTCGCGCCGTTTCGCTCGCGTTTCAAAGGCAGCGTCGAAAAGGTAACGTCGACATCGAGCCGAGGGAGTCTGTGTCGTATGAATTACCGTTACGGTATACCGTCTACCGTGATGTATGCGCGAGAAGAGACAAGATAGCCGGTCAAGGCTTTGTCGCCAGGCGTTGTCAGCATCGTCCGCGCACGCTATGCAAATGCTCGCTCTAGGGAGAGCGGGAAGATGCAAATAAGCACATGGGAGCGCGCATGTTTCGTACTCGATTCGTTACGTATCGTATCGATGACGGATACATGAGAGACGGATGCAGAGTGACGCTTCGCGCGATACCCCGCGCGAGATTTACGAGTTTCCAAGAGCGCATCCCAAGAGAGAATAACAAGAGTTATTTATAGTTGCAAAAGTCGTTGAAGAAATCGGTTCGCATCGAGCCCGCAACGTGTTATAAATCACAATCATGTTTGATACGATACAGTTTCCAGCGCAGCTCCTAGCTGTCCCGTGCAACGAGGCAAGCGCGTCTCTCTTTTTCTCTTTTCTTCTCGCACCCTCGCCGCCCGCTCGTGATCGCGCATTGTACGGAAAAGTTCGCGTGCCACCTATTCATTACCGGCAGACGAGCGTATCTTTTCGCGTTTCATCCGAATCTGAGATTCGGGAAGGATACGAGATTTGCGCGCGTATGCTTAGCGCGAACGCGAACGCACGAGTGCGTTAATTTTCCTCACACATCCTGACACACATTACGTCATTACGTCATTACGTCGTTACGTCGTTACGTCGTTACGTCGTTACGTCATTGCGGGACATTGCGTCGCGATGCGAGATACGATACTGCGGTGCGATTTTGTTATCCATCACACGAAGAAAGCGATCAACGCGAAAGCTATTGCGGCTAGAAACATGGATCCCTTAATGAAACTTGCAAGAGGCAATCGAAGAAGCGCCGCGCACGGCTCGCTCGTCGCGTACCGAGGGATCTCTCGAGCTCTCGATACTCTCCGCCGGAATCGTGCGAGACGGCAACGAGAGTGCCCTCCCGATATTCCGACGACGATGTCCCAATGACGAATTTAAGTAGAAACGAGACCTGACCCTCGATTCTCGCAGAGTCGAGAAACGGAAACGCGAGCCGCGTCCGCGAGAACGAACCGAGCGAACGGAGCAAGCAGCTGATCTCCAGACTTGGCTGATCCAGGTTTTTCGGTACGGTTTTTCCACTCGCTTCCATCTTATCGCGCCACGCACTTCCGACCGCAACTCAATGGAGCCGTTTCTAAATCTAAATCTGGCCTGTTTTGGACGAGCGATATAATTGCGACCGAGGTATCGAAAATATCTCTCCTGCCCCGACCTGACCTTATCGCGGCCGTACTTTTGGCCCGTGAAATCCTTTGGCGTTATGAAATCCAGATTAATTTACGAGAGCGAGAAATAAAATGAAACATCGTATCGCGAGGGAGCGCGACGGCATGACACGCATGACGTAAAATCGATCGCACGATCAGACGCGTCGGAGATAAGAAAACAATTATCTCGATTCGGTCATGCTCTCAATTAGTCTCAGCGAAGCAGCGACATCTGCATCGAGATTTGCATCGAGATTTGCATCGAGATTTGTAGCGGACCGTAACATCACGGCTCTTCGAATGTCGGGTCGGAAAAACTGAATTCGTCGCTCGATTGTCGCGCGATATCGCCGATACGCGCGCGTCGGAGATTACAGGGATATTAACCACGCGAACGGTCGCGTTCCGGTGGCAAACGATTTCATTCGATACACCTCTCAATTTCGGGTACTCAATTTCGTGCAACTGCAAACGCCATTTCTCCTTGACACCTTCATTGGGGTCGCGCGATATTCGCCTTTGCGAATAAACAAATAAACTGCCTTTTGATTCCGGGACAGCATTTATTTGGCTCAACGGCAACGTGATCGACGATCGACATAAATAACGGCCTTATAAAATACAGCGTAGAGTTTTTCGCGCGCCGGTAAAGCGAGCGGAGCGTAGCGAAGCGTAGCGGAGAGCGGAGAATCGCGTCGAATAACGCGACGATTGTACAGCCGGGGAATATTTTTAACCAACATGACGTAAAAATATCTCTCACTCATCTCATCTTTATACGCGCGTTGCGTCCCGCATTTTCATTTTCATCCCGCGTTGAAACGAGATTTAATATCTGTGTACGAGATTCGCGTAGAAGAGTTTCTAGATTTCGGCGCGCAATCCGAGGAATCTTCGGACCGATGGAAACATATTTGAACGTAGAGAGAGAAAGAAAGAGAGAGAGAGAGAGAGAGAGAGAGAGAGAGAGAGAGAGAGCGTGTCGGATAAACGCCGACGAGTCAAGAGCCTGCAAACAGCGAACAGCGAATATTTAACACCATATCGCGTTAAATATCGGCGAATCGATCGTGACCTACTATCTACCTACCGCTCTTTCGGCAGATGGAGAAAACAGAGACGCAACGAGGGGGCGGGGGGGGGGGGCTCGAAGGAGGCAGCAGCTCTCGCGCGTCTCACGTTAGGGTGGATGCGACGCGATCGAGGTAAGAAAAGTCGGCTATAGCGCGTCCACGGAGAGACAGTATGCCGTAGGGAAAGACGAGGGAAAGACGAGGGAAAGACGAGGGAAATACGATTGGTGGGGATATCGATCTTCCTTGGGAGTTGCCATGTGCAACGACGTCGCGGCGGTCCTCCGTTCGAGCGACTTGGCGATTCTTCTTTCGAGACGGCACCGCGTCGCGATGCCGCCACCGCCCCGACCCTTGCTTCTTCGTCGTTTCCTATCTCTCGGCGGCCTCGAAACCGCGCTTTCGACGGTTCCGCCTTTCGTCGCAGCCTCTCTCGATGGTATCACGGGCTCGCTCCCCGTATCAAAACTCGCGCCCCCTCTCGCTTTTCTCGACTTTTGTTTCTTCTTTTTCTCTCAACGTCGCAGATACCATTTGGCGCGGGGCAAAGGATAACGAGTCTCTGGACAGCCATTGTCCACCAGCCGCTGAATATTTTTCTCGCCTAGAGAAGCTCGACACTCGAGACGAGCGCGCGCTCTGTTCTCTCTGTTCTAGACAGGGCGAGCGACAGGGCGCTAAAGCGCAGTCGGGAAAACTACCTATTAACTGCCTAATTCTCCGCCTCGCGATGAAACGATCAACGATCAACGAACGCATGAAACGAGGCTCGCAGGAATTGTATCGGATTGGCTCTTCCCCTTCCGATGAAAGATGGAATTTAATGGTTTTACGAGCTTTCGCGCGACCACGTTTGTCCACGATCAGGAAATCGAGGCATGTACATGAGGCATCCACCGAGGATTTCGCCAAGTACCCAACATTCGAAACGGGGACCCTACTCTGCGCGTGTTCTGACAGAGTGTTTGGCATAGCGAACTAATCGAGAGAGAGAGAGAGAGAGAGAGAGAGAGAGAGAGAGAGAGAGAGAGAGAGTGTTCCCCTGGCACGAATCACGTCAGTTCCAGTAGTCAGCCAATCGAGATTCGCTCTTTGCGAAAAAGTCTGTTTTACGCATCGGCACGTTCGTCCCGTTAATTTCAGAGATTCCGAAAGCGAGTCTTCGAAAAGCGTTTTCCTCTCCATTCGGTTTCCGAGTCGAATATTCTCCTCCTATTCTTCATTGTTTCGTGATAATATGAACGTCGCTGTCGAATAGATTCGCGATATCACGAGTAAACAGCCGAAATATATTCTCCGTCATGTTACGAACAGAGGTTTCGTCAAATGAAAAAACGCCGGTATCCGATGCAAGAGAGATTCATTGTTTTCTAGCAAAAAATGATCAAACGAATAACGTGTATAAATAAGTATACACACACACACACACCCGCGCGCGCGTATGATAGTCGCTACGACGACGTATCGATGCAACGACTATTGATTTTCGTACAACAACATCAATCCCTCTCTCTCTCTCTCTCTCTCTCTCTCTCTCTCTCTCTCTCTCTCTCTCTAGACAGATAGATAGATAGATAGATAGATAGATAGATAGAATTTTACGTAAAAATTGTTTCCACAGCAAAGAAGACGGACGGATGTAATCCCATTTTTCTATGAAAATTCCCAATCATTCTCGATATGTAGCATTAAAGTACGATCGAATGTATGTGCGTACTTTCGAATTCGATCCAACTCGATAAAAAATTATGCAACGTTCGCCTTGGTCAGATGTTTGTCAACTGTCGCAATGTCCGAAGACGTACGCGCGATCTCTACGCGCGGCCGGTTTTGAGAAATTTCGTTTCTCGTTTCTCGTTTCTCGTTAGCGATTAATCGCCGATCCAAATAGATCGGCAATCTTTGAACGAGATCACGTCCAGACGTGCGTAAAGCGCATAGTCCGAGACGCGTTATTAGGCGAGATCCGAAGACAACTCCCTGGAGAGTCGAAGGAGCGGAAACGACGTTCGATCTCGTTCGAGTGGCACGCGCCAGATCTATCTCTCTCTCTCTCTCTCTCTCTCTCTCTCTCTCTCTCTCTCTCTCTCTCTCTCTCGATCGCGGCGCGTTTCCTCGTCCGAGCGAGCGAACACGCGAGCATCGTGGCCGAATCGAGGCGGCTCTCGCGAGCAGTCGGTAATGTATACGCGTAATTAAAACGGCATCGTTGTCACGCGACGCAACGCTAACCGCTCGTTCCGCTCTCTCGTCCCGCGGGAGCACTTTGCGCGCGAACGTTCGGAGGGCAATCAGCAGTAATTGGGGGAACGCGGACGATGCGCAGCCGATGTCTTTATTTCTGGAGAGAGAGAGAGAGAGAGAGAGAGAGAGAGAGAGAGAGAAAAGGTTAAAGAGTGCGCGGCACGAGCGTTTATGTATCCCCAATTTACGCTCCCGAGATGCAGCGAGATGCGACGGTTCCAACCCTCATACGACCATACGCCGATCGCGTCTCCAATTTAATCAACACGCGCTATCGATCGTCGATCCGGATCCCGTCATCGGATCATCGCTCATCCCGTCATTTCCGCTCTGTTTCCATGTTTCCCGGATTCCGCGTCTTCTTCTCCGCGCAAATATCTCCATCTCGCGGAGAAATGCGGAGAAATAACATCTCTCGTTCAAACGCGCTTCGAGACAGAAGCATCGACGATTTATCCGAGGCGTGTCATAATCGTAACATCCGGTTCGAGTTGGCGACTGGATACGCGCGCGCGCGCGCGCGGCATCGACCGGCATCCGTTTAGATCGAACGCCGGTCGCCGACACGTAGGCGATAAATACGCGCGCTCGATCCGCGTTCGAATCGAACAGCCTCTCCACGTTTTGCTGATCATGTTTGCGCAGCGGTGTTTGACGCGTTTAGACGATGCGAGTGCAAGTAGGCACAGCCATCGTTCGTCACCGCCAGGGGATGATGGCGCGATGCATCAAGATGCCACTCCGTTGGCGAGGAGAGCGCGAGACGGAAGATTTTAGCGAAGCTTATCACTCTCTCTCTCTCTCTCTCTCTCTCTCTCTCACGGAGATGATAAGGTACGGTTCAGGTTCGGAGCGCGTTACCGTTGCTTGCGACCGTTGTTTATTTGGAAACGAAGATCGAGCGGAATTTCTTCGAGATGGGGCAGCGATTTGGGCGATGACGATGATCCCAAAACGGGTTTTGCCGAAAACGGGAAAACGGATAAGTTTCTCGCGTGTACCCGCGTGTACTCGCGTCGGATTCGTCGATACGAGGCTGAAGATTTGGCTGGACCGGCAAGCCTCTCGTGCAGCATGCACGAGGCATAAATTGCATAAAGAGAGCGATTCGTGCGAGGAAATATTCGCGTACACCGAGTACAGCGAGCAAAGTAAGAAGCATCGTAAACAGACGCGCAGCTGCTTTGCAAGCGCGATATGATACGCTTCCGGATATACATACGATACATACGATACATAAGCTCCGGAAGGCAATAGCGATTGCGACGTTGGCGAGATGGGAGTGAGATATACGAGTCTGCCGTTTTGTCTGTCTTTTCGACATTTTCTGCGTCACGCGTCTACGTCGGCGTCTACGTCGCACGGGCGACGTATTCGGAGCGACATTCAGAGCTGCGTTCACGTTTAAAAGGGTTTCTTTCGGCGAGGAATATCATTCGCTCGGAAACGAGTCAGCTTGAGAAACTAAATCCTCGCGCGGACAGCTGCGCGGCCGCAATGCCAGCAATGCCGCTTGCAAGTTTGCAAAGATAATTATTCTCAGACGGGCACACGGCACGCACACGGCATCACGGCCTTTCGTGCTGACGGAAAAGTACGAGTGTAACGTACAGACGCTAGTAGGGCTTCGTCGAGGCACCTGCTTCGAGCTTCATTCGATCATTATATATCGCGCTGTGGACAAAGGAGAAGGACCGACCGCAAATTGACGCAAGAAGACGTATATCGGACTACGATCTGTTCCAAGGGACAGCTTTGTACACGCGCGCGACGCGACTACTAACGATTCGAACATCTTTTTCAACGTCTTTTCCATCTTTTGGAATCGCAAAGCGGATTCGCGATAAAGCGAATCCAGTCTTCGCTGCGGACGATCATCGATCGTCGCAAGCTCTCTTTTCTCTTTCTTTCTTAAGTAAACACCAACGAGGAAGCGAAAAACGAATAACCAGTACGAACCTTGAGGGCAGGAAGGACCGTCGCGAGGTCTGAGGGGGTCCGGGCCGTGGAGGCCTGATTGGTGGCTCCGTAGCTTCGTTGTTGCTGATAGCTGCAGAGATTCTTGTGAGCACTGGCCTGAGCTGTGTAAGCCGACACTGATAACTTCATTTCTCCCCGTTCCCGATAAAGGGTCCGCTTCTACCGACAACCCCGCGAGGGTCGAGACGCATTCTGGATCGCTCGTGATATCACCGAGCCACGGGGGTCGCGGGGGTAGCGCGCGCGGATAGATCGCCGCCCCGCCAAACTTTCCCCCGAGAAGAACGAACGAACGAACGAACGAACCAACGAACGCTCTCTCTCTCTCTCTCTCTCTCTCTCTCTCTCTCTCTCTCTCTCTCTTTCTCTTAGCAAATTGTATCTCCTCTCGTGATCTCCTTCAACGCTCGTCAACTCTCGTCAACTCTCGCTTCTCGATCTCTTTAGCCTCGGTTCTCGCAGGCCTTTTAACGACGTATCGTCGCTCTCGTCAGAGCGACGATTAATCGCTCTGGTCCGTCGATGTTGCTGGTCCGAGAGTTACTCTTGCTGCGAGTCTTACTCCTGTCTTCGTCGTCCGCTCGCGCGACGATCGAGCCGTTTCCTCTTCGCACGGCGAGAAGGCACGCCGATAAATCTGCCATTAGAGCATTAGAGCTCGATTCCCTGGCGTGCGATCGAAGCAAACGCTAATAACGGGATGTCCGGAGCGGAAGAAGGAGACTTTGAAGAGCGGTCTCTCTCTCTCTCTCTCTCTCACGAGCGCCCTCGGCTCTCGCTCCTCGACATCTTCCTCCTTCCGACGATCGGGACGGAGAATCGGATGATCCGCGTTCTCGCGGAACGCGATGCTCCACTCGTTATCAATCGGTAGCTACCGTGCTAAAAAATGGCAACGATAACTTCCGGCGATTCCTCCCTCTTCCTCGCGGTTGCTGATTTCCCGCGAGAGGCGCGGACAAATACTTCCTGCTTACTCGCTCGTCCTTGCGACCATGAGTCTTCCCTCGCTCGTCTCCGATATGTCGTTCAATGGCTCGATCGGATGGCACCTTTGCCGCGACTCGCGGCTCGACCCAATCCCCGTTTTACTTTGGCGCGTTTGCGTAAACGCGATCCGACGAGAAAGTTGAAGCTTTCCAGACGGATGGACAGACGAACGCGCGTTACTCGATCAATTTGTATCGAGCGCATCCGCTCATCGTCCATCGGCGATCACCAACGGCACTTTGTTCCTCGATTCGCTGCTCCCGGTGTTTAGCGCAGCGATTCGCGCCTCGCGAATCTCAAGACGAGGGAACCTTGCACGGGGACGCGAGTTCTCTCCTCCCATGCTCGTGCGATCTCGCGTTTATTCGGTTTCTCTCCATTCCTCCTTCAAGGTCGCGATTCTATCGCGTGCTTTATCGCTCGATCCTTCGCACCACTCACTTCGAAACCGATTTCCGAACGGGAACGGGACGACTCGTCTCGATCGATACTTGCCGTTGACTGCTCGTTGACGATTAATTTCGCGAATCGTTAAAACGTATTATCGCTGATCGTTTCCCCTCATTGTTCGACGATTTCGGCAATTTTTCACGAATCTCTTTCTTCACGAGCAAACTCAAAGTGTCACGCGCGCGGAACTTGCGCGTACGTCGATCGCTCGGAAAAAATGAGGAGAAAATGAGAGAGAAACCGCGAAATGCTCCCCGCTTGATCCAGACAGCTCGATCGAATCTCGATCGAATCTCGATCGAAATGATATTTGAATTCCTCCTGCTCGAGTCCGTCCGATCTTCTTACGCGTTCCTTGGAATGTTCCTCTCGTGCCTCTCGTTTCACTTTTTCATCTTACGATGAGGTAATCTCAGCAGACAGCAGACGAGATCAACAGACGAGCTCGATAATGCTCGATAATGTCTCTCGTCGCAACATTGTTGCGAGTAGCCATCGATCGCACTAAGCGGGGAAAGGATTATCGAATCGAATTTGATCACTCTTGATCACTCTTGATTCGGAGCGGAGCGAACCAAGTCTTCGATCGAACCAACATCAACTGCTGCTGATCGATGCAGTTCCAACTCTGTAATGGAACGCTCGATCGCGATTAATAAAGTCTCGCGACTAGATCGCGCGTACCCGCACGCACGCACACGTACACGTGCGAATAATTCTGCAAGGAATGAGAAAGAAAGGGCGATCGAGCAACGTGGCAGCGATATCTCAACCGACATCTCGACCGATATCTCGTCTCGCGATCGTTATCGATCTCCGAAATGTACGAGTAACTCGAGTAACGAGAGCACAGAGTTTGCGAGTTCTCGCGAGATACGTTGACACCGCGACACCGCGACGTACAACGAGAGAGGATTCTCCCTTGATGACGGATCAGGGGAGAGCTCGTCGATGAATGACATCGACGATATGAACGGATGAACGACCGACGAGGACGTCAGTGGGCAATCGCATTGAGATCACGCGATCCGTTGATCCGCGCGACATCGCTCGCGGAAAATGAACGCTCGCGCTCCGCGATCGAGCGCGGAGTGAAAAAAAACTGTGCGTTTGAAAGACGCATAGCAGGCGTCGCGTAACGCATTAACGCGACTCCCCTGTAACTGGATTATCGTCGATAACAACGGACAGGAATCATGCGGACTGACCAACAAGCACGAGCAAGTCCCCGCTGCTCGCTCCATGTATACTTGCCGCTATAACCGGATTAAATATTATCATAAACTTGCACCCGCGCGCAATTCGCCGCTGCAGTTTGCTCGAACCAAGTCGTTCGCTTTCGTCGAACTCGAGTACCAACGATTACCGACGAGTGAATGCTTATTTTTTACGCGATTTGCTCATTTATCTTGATAAACGGATAAACATGATAATCTACGTCGAAGCAAAGCTTCAAATTATTTTCAAATTATTTTAACACACAACGTTTCTATGTAATGGAAAATTGCTGAAAAGGAAATACGTGACACACATGCTAATTTATTTTATACGCATATATTTATACGCGTATATATATGTGTTTATGTATATCTCCACGAACCGGAAAATATTGAGTAACATTTTCACTCGGACATTTCAATGAGCCTCTCTTCCCTACGCGCGCACACACGTGTACGTGCTTTGATCTATTTTTGCAGCATCTCCTTCCTCTATTTAGATTTGACACCATCAAATAAAACGAATTAAAACGAATTAAATAGTTATTTAGCTTGTTATTTACACTCCACCAAGCGATGGTAAAAGGGAAAATCGCAACCACGCTGCTTTTACTTCTCTCTCTCTCTCTCTCTCTCTCTCTCTCTCTCTCTCTCTCTCTCTCGCTTCTCTTCGCAACGAATGTAAATGTACGACGTTAAACGGTTTTATCGACCATTCAAATCGACGATCAGAAAGAAGCCAAGATGTAGCAAGCATATAGCAGCTGCAGCTGCTTCAGAGAGCTCTGCGGAAGAATCGTCGGGAGAAAATGGGACAGGTTGAGGGAAAAAAAAAAGAAAAGAGAGAAAGAGATCTGGCTGTTGTCGCTTTGCACCTTTGCACAAAATCAATGTACAATGTTACGTGTCAAAGAAAATTAAAAAAGGAAGAGAAAAGATATCAGGTTTCACGCGGAGTTTCAATTATAAATTAAAACTTGACGCGTGTGCGTATCCATGTCTCGCACGCGAGTAAGAGAGAGCTATCGTCGCACGAGGTATCGAGTATCGACAAAATCGATACAACAAAGTACATAGATGTAAAAAAGATGTAAAATCGAGTGATCGCGGATCCGATCGATAGACAACGGAGTCGGCAAACGAAGAAACGAGCGCCTCCTGGGTAAAGATAATCCTCGAAAAATTTCTTTCTCGCGAGTTTCATCGGTTAATTTCGAGATTTCGTCGAATCTTCTCTATCTTGCTTCATTTTTCTCTTTCTCGCGTCATTTTGTCACTTCTGCAAACAAGATCCGATTTTACGCTGGTTCGTTTGCTGGAGCATCGCGTTACGCGATCGCGGTACCTTCCCTTCTCCGAGGAATGCTCCGGAGAATCGTTCCAATATCGTTCCAGTATTCCAGGTTCGAAAAGGGGGAAACCATTGGACCAGATCCGATTATAACACCGTTTTGCTTCCTAGATCTAAGGCTTTTTATAATCTACCGGATCGGTATTTAGTATGCGCTTTATTTCAGACGAATCTCTGAATGAATAATGCGCGACCCGCGAAGCGCTGACCTCGAAATATCCCGATACACACACACACACACACACACACAGACGCGCGCGCGTCATGCCCGCTTCTTGCATATACATGAGAAACATGGGATAATTACGTTATGCTCGTGTGCCTTATATCCGGCTAATCCGCGCTAGGCATGGTCAATCATGGATACGTATAAAATAAACCGCAACGAGACATCGACGACGGGACGCCCGTCACGAGTCACGAGACATTACGAGACATTGTTACACGTTATCGATAGACCGTCCATCGGCTATCGGATACGAAAGGAAGAGAAAACGAACCAACCTCGAAGAGGTACGAGAGCGAATAACGCTCGCATCGGCGCGGAGATGACGACGACGACGACAACGACGACGACAACGACGACGACGGCCAAGAAAGGAGAGACGTAACGAGATGAGACGACGAAGACGACAAAGACGAAAACAGACGCTCTCGCGAAGCCGCGTATTCGATCCTATTCGTATCTCGATCCGAGATTGCTCCGCGTCGCACCTGCGACCGTGTCAAAGAACGAGAAGCGTTCGAAGCATTCGAGAATCGTTTCGAGATACTCGAGAGACGAGTATCCGAAAGTAGAAAACGCAAGTGCTCAGAGTGGATAGACGATCGCGATCGCGATTTTCTTATCCCTTTTCTTAAGGGAGAATCAATCATTCCAAGCGCGCACCAATCTTCCAATCTTTCTTGCAAAGAAAGTCCAGCCGGTTCAGCAACGTCGACGCAACGTCGTTCGGTGACGATGAAATCACCGCCGATGACAAATCACCAAATATATAGCACACGATCCGGCGTTACGGCCACCACCGCCGCCGCGTACGACGCGCACGGTCGCCGTCGATCCTCGCCGTCGCTCCTTCGACGAGTCCTTCGCGATCGCGAGGTCGGCCGACTCGGGATCGTCCGGTTCGTCGCGTACATCGGTCGGAATCGAGACCGAGAGCGAGACCGGTTTATCTTCACGCACGTGTCGCGCGATTCCCGACGACCAAAGTCACTAGGAGACCGGTAGCAACCCCCGCCGCAACGAGGAGCATGGAGGGTGCCGAGGGAAACGCCGGAAGAACGGAAGAACGGACGGACGGACGGACGGACGGACGGACGATGTGGCGGGGGTGGCTCGACGACGATGGTGGGGTGCTGGGTCGAGTCGAGTCTCGGTGGAACGGAGAGCGGCCGAGCGACCGAGAGGGGACGGAATTACAACCGGAGCGAGAAGGGGGTCGCGGGGATACGTCCCCACCACGGCCACGGATTAAAAAGCGGGTTGCCTCTCCTGTCGCAAACGTCTCACGCAGCCGCGTGAGCGCGGTTGCGTGCTCCCTGCTTATCCGCGCGAGATGCTGCGCAATCTCTGGAACATTGACACGCGTACGCGCATCACGTCGAATGCGCATCCGAGGACGCGGACCGATACGAATGCTTAAAACGCGAGAATGCATCGTTCCACGGATACGATGCGCGCGCGATTGACCAAATTAACGCAACGCAACAGATTCGCACGCGAGGGGCGCGATCATTAATGTGTAATGATGTAACGTCGAATGTCGATTCGAGTCTTTGGCAACACGTCGGGAACACGTGCACATCCCTAAACTCGTATCACACGTACACACGTAAAGTACCGAATAAAATTACGAGGATATGTAATCGATACGTAATCTCTCGATCGTTCGCCATTCCCCTGACAGGTTATGTCAGGCTTGCAGTGATAATTTATTGACAATCCATTTCTTTTTCAATCAATTTCTGGCATTATCGGAAAATTTCGCAGACGCGATAGATCCCGCGCTAAGACGGAATCGATGTCTTGTCGATAATCGCGCGATCATCCTTCCTCGCCGCGTCGTTGTAAAATATTATTTCATCGAAATCAAAAATGGCGGTTTTCGCCTCGCGTGTCCACCGCTGCTCAACCGCTGCTATTTAAAAGATTGTCACGCGGTTAGTTGACTACGTACGTCAGTTTACTAGATTATATCCTTCTCGAGAGGAGGAGAAACACGCGCGTACCTGCACGTACCTGATTGCGCATTCATGCTCGGACTTGCAATTTCGTGTCCGTGATATACACGGACAATCGAATGCAAAAATTCCTCAGCCAATTCCAGCCACATGGAATTCCACGCGCGTCGGTTCACACATTATATACATAATACATTTGACGCGTAAACACTCGAAGCAATTTACACGGGAGCAATTTTTACGCGAGCGAAGTTTATTCGCTCGCGAAAGAGATACAGCACACAAAAGAACGATTTCTGATCGCAGCGCGATCCAACGTGGCGCGTTTCGTGACCAATTCGAATCCGATTAACGATATCTATCGACACGAGCGCAGCGACCATCGCAATGCTGCGATTGTCAAATGCACCAACTATCGAGATATCGAATCGAATTTTTGTCGAATATATATCGAAATTATATCAGGATATAAGATAGCGTATATGCCGTATCTCAATTATTATCCATAAATATGCGTCGAATCTCCAAATGTCTTACGACATTTTCAATTATGCTTTAACTATTATAAATGTCTGCTAATGCCCACGTATTATCCTACCGCTAGCAGATCGCGATCGTGGACAGTCTCCGACAGGAGCCATATCATAGGAGTCTCTATCATAGAAGTAACGGGCTCGTTTTTCGAAATCTGTCCTTTCTCATTGGAGCGAATTAGTCATGTCGCTAATCATTTTCGCAACATGAAATCATCGGCTCGTTAGCTGTATGATACGATATCGGGATCCAAGCTTGCTCGTACGAGCTGGCGCTCATAGTTATCATCGTGAGGCCACAATGTTCTCTGGTTGCGATAACGTAAAACATACGAATTATATGTTCGATGCAGTTTGATACATTTTTAATTTCAATATAAAAATCTCGAAAATATCCCTGCTGAACGCTGACAGCGCTTTACATAACGTCTACATGTATTCCTTCATTATTCAGACGATCAATGGATCGTCGTCAGCTGACATCGCGATGCGCATTACGCTCGATCCTATGACCGATTGTCTTTGATATAACACATCGTTCAAACTACCTCGCGATTATGTCGTCAACGTACTTGACCGGAGGTAGATTAAACGTGGGACTCTTACAGGAACAAGCGAGAAAACAATTGCTCTCTCTGCTGGAAAAATGCGATGGTCCCAAGGTACAGGTCGCATCAACCTGATCATAACCTAACTTCTCTTTGACATATATAACGCATATCCGTTCACAGCTCATTACGTCTCTTACGTTTAGGCCATTATATGGGATCAATCGTTAGCCGGACCAATTGGCCTCGTAGCGAAATACAATTCATTGGAGGAGTATGGCGTCGCGAAGATGTATCCATTGCACGGTGGTACCTTGACGATACCGTACAACATAACGAATATTATATTTATCTCGAGACCACAATTAGAACTTATGGATCTAATAGCTGAGAATGTTCACGGGTAAATATTAAATGAGGAAATTGATTAAGATCGATTAAAAGCTGTTCCGATTGCCTGCTTAACCAGCCAGATTATTTCAAGTATTTAATCGGGTCTTTTGGGGGAAAATTTCCCCCAAAGTCGGTCGAAAGATTGACAAATAAATCGATGCCAGCGATTATATGCCATCATTATTGTTATTTTATATTTTATATTTTAATAATCGTAAATACTCCAAGTACTTTTGATACGTTCACAGAGAAGAAGGTAAAAGGCCAAAAGAGTTTCACTTATTTTTCGTGCCACGCAAGAGCTTGCTTTGCCAAAAGAAGCTTCAGAATCGTGGCGTATTTGGCAGCTTTACGCTGATAGAGGAGTTTAAGTGCGACCTATTTCCATTCGACAACGATCTGTTATCGATGGAATTGAACGGTTCTTTCAAAGAATTCCATTTGGAAAACGATCCTACCTGTCTGTATCAAGTTGCACGAGCTATACAAGGTCTGCAGAAATTGTACGGAAAGATACCGAAAGTTACGGGGAGAGGACCAGCAGCTAGCAAAATTTGGGAATTGTTAGAGAGATTGAGCAGGGAGGAAGAAGACAATAAAGTTATTCCCGGCTCATCCGTTGCGATCGAACATTTGTTATTGTTGGATCGATCGGTAGATTTGCTTTCGCCCTTGGTCACGCAATTGACTTACGAAGGTTTAATCGATGAAATATTTGGGATAAAATACAGTAAAGTATCAATTTTATATCACAACTATCTTTGTACCACACTTTACTACACATATATTAATGTATATACCAAAGTATCGTATTCTCAGATTGCAATTTTATTTCGTTTCTTTTTATCTTTTATCCTTTTCTTTTTATTCTTATCATCGTAGTACAGTAACAGCAACGCGATACTGTTGATAATTGATTACACGCTGATGATCACGTACAAGCGAATCCGTATAAATCAGGATGGATATCTTTTTATTATTTTTTATAGATACTGTGCAATTACCCGCAAGAAAGTTTCACGACTCTGAGGACTCTCCCACGGCGATGTCTCTAAATGAGAAGGAACAACTCATATTGAATTCGGGGGAAGAACTATTCGCCGAAATCAGGCAAGTATGCAAGTATGCAAGTACGCGCTATTGCTATGCTGTAACGACGAAGAAACGCGTCATTTGTTCACAGGGATAGAAACTTTAATGGCGTTGGTCCAGTTCTTAGCAAAAAAGCCAAGGTAATTTCATCCCAGTTTGATGAAAGATACGGAGACAAAAGTGTCCAAGAAATTAAACAATTTGTTGCCAGATTACCACACATGTTAGCCACGAAGCAATCGTTGGCAAGGCGTAAGCAAGAGAGAAAAATATTGCATCGTTTCCGCGTGATATTGTCGTAATTTCTTTTTGATTGCAGATACTACCATCGCGGAGATGATTAAGGAAGTTACCGATTCGAGTAATTTTCTGGAATCGCTACAAGTCGAGCAAGAACTGTTAAATTGCGTCGACACGGATAAGCCAAACGCGTATATCGAAGATATGATAGCGCAACAACAACCGTTACTCAAAGTTTTACGTCTTCTTTGCATACAATCGTTGACAAATTCCGGTTTGAAGCCAAAGTTACTCGACTATTACAAGAGAGAGATAATTCATACTTATGGCTTCCAACATTTGCCGACTATATTGAACTTGGAGAAAGCTGGCTTACTGAGACCGCAACAATCGGTGCGACAATACGCGGTTTTGAGAAAAACATTAAGGCTCACAGTGGAGGACGAAAGCGAAGTAGCACCAAAGGACATTAGTTACGTACATTCCATATATGCGCCATTGAGCGTAAGATTGGCGGAGCAATTGGTACAACCGAATGGATGGCAGGGATTAAACGACGTGATGGGATTGTTACCGGGTCCTACCGTAAGCAATGTCCCGTACAACGTGTCTCCCTTGATCAAACGTAGGTTGAATCTCATTCTTTGTTACCGTCCGTTTATTTCTAACTTTATTCTATTCGTAAAATTTACGAAATCTTGGTTACGTTTCGTTAGGAAATTCTATCACCAGTGAAGATTCCAATTCTGAGCCATCGAAATTGATCATGGTATTCTTTATCGGGGGATGTACGTTTGCAGAGATATCCGCTCTTCGGTTTCTATCGCAACAAGAAGATCGTGAGTATCGTATCGTAGATTACAAAACGCTTGCGCGTATGGAACATGAATGGAAAAATGGATTTACGAATATGAAATGCGAATCTGTTTTCAGTGAACGTTGAATTTGTCGTGGGGACCACCAAATTGATTAATGGTGATACGTTTCTTTCTTCATTGATGGAAGATTTAGAGCACTGCGAGAGGACTGCGTAGATGAGAGGAGCGCGCGAAATAGATGACAACATTTAATAATTTTCATTTTATGTAAACCGTGCAATGCGATCATGTAATAAGAAGAAATTATAATTCGTGTAAATAATGTATTTTACTTAATTTTTTATTCCATTATGTACGTGTATATGTATTTATTTGTCTATTTACATTAAAAACATGAAAAAATATATATATGTATATGCGTGTGCGTGTGTGTGCGTGTGTGTGTGTGTGTAATTACACAAAAGTTATAAACATTTTATACACTTTATACGTTTATACGCGCTTTCAAGTTGGACTGCAGCATGAGATGTAATTTTATCTGCTTGTATATCGACCCGTTATTAGAAAATTGAATTAATATCTAATATGATACAATTAAATAACAATTTCCTCTCTCTCTCTTCCTTTCTCCTTCCTTGAAACTTGTCTATTGTAGTTTATATCTCATCTTAGACGTAGTTTACATCTGTTCTTTTTCTAATTTAAATCGCAATTCGCGCCTATAATCTTCAAGAGGTATCGCTCATGCCATTTATGAACATTGTAGGTTAGATACCGTGTACATTTTCAGATTGTACACGTAACATCTAAATACTCATGCACCGTGGTTATAATCTCGGACCATCATCGGAAGAAGGTTATCGATAATGCAGATTGTCCAAAGTACCGGGTTATGCGTGGCTCAATGAAACAGAATTATCGAAAATTTCCATATCGAAGGTTCGCATCAGTCGGTATCAGATCTTTATCATCGAGGATCGTTTCGTAAAAAGGCAAGGCAAGGCAAGACAAGGCAAGGCAAGGCAATGAAAGGAAACTGGAAAACAGTCGTACCGAGATGACTAGTTCGCGACGTGATCGGTGTAGAGCGCCACCGCCATCGGGGATGAACGATTCTCGCGCCTGCTGCCGTGCAGTATAGTGTGCGTATACGATACAGGTACGGTACAAAGCGGGACGTGCGAAAGCGAACGCGAAACGTAGGTGAGGAATTCTCGTATACGGTTCCTACGGTTCTCCGTAGGTCCGAGCGAGGGTGGGCGTCGAGTCGACACGTTGCCGCGGCTCGTCGTTACTGGCTTGCTCGCATCTCGCTTATTTCGCGAGCGTACGCGCTAGTGTGTATACGTGCGTGCATAAGTCGTGCGTAGACAACTGCACGACTACGAAAGAGGAAGAGGACGAGAACGGGGAGGACTATCACGACGACGACGACGACGACGACAACAACGACAACGACAACGACAACGACAACGACAACGACAACGACAACGACAACGACGACGAAGACGAAGACGGGAAGAGCGACAACGGCAACAACAACCGTAACATCGACGACGACGACGAAAACCAAGACGGGAACAGCGACAACGGCAACGACAGTCGTAACATCGACAGGAACGACGACGAGCACGTCAATCGCGATCAAGATCACGAGCAAGACGAGAACGAGGACGAGGACGAGGACGAGGACAAAGTGTGTACCGTTGCGGGGCGCGGTGCGCGATTCGTACAGTTTACGCGGTTCGCGCTACGGTGAATCAGTGGGATCGTTCGAGGACGAGCGCTTAACATGTCCGCGGGATCAGCGACTAGGTTCAGGAAAAAGAGCTGCTGCTCCCGTTCCTGCTCCGCCTTCTCTTCCGCCTGAGGAGAGTGCACCAAGTCCACGAGGCGCATGCTTCCCCGCCCGCTCCCTCGCCATTTTGGAGGTGAATAAGATTTTCTCGGCCCTTTTTTAGACCGGTCGACCTTATCCCGCCGTAAATTCCTTCCGGTCGGTCGAGCCGCGAGTATAACCGTGCGATGTCACGGCAGAGAGCCAGGCCGGTCATGGCACGCGCTCAGACGAGGTGTGTTTTCATCGAGGGCGCACGTCCAGCGCGTTTGCGGGAGGGGGCGGGAGGGGGCGATTGGACGAGTGCGAAGACCCAACCCTTCTTACGCCCGCATTTCTCCACCTCCTGCCAACTCCTCGTCATCGTCGACTTGAACCTGCCGCACTTTTCCTCCCGCATGAGAGAGAATTCACCGTCATCGTTTGTTCCTTCGCGCTTTCCGAGAGACAGAGATGGAGCGAGAACGACGGACGGAGAGGAGAGTGGAGCGAGGGTGGGAGGGAGGGAGGGAGGGAGGGAGGGAGGGAGGGAGCGAGAGCGAGAGCGTGAGCGCGAGAGTGACGGAGGAAGGCGGGACGGAGAAGGAGAGATTGAGAAAGAGTGAGAGAGGGGGTGGGGGAGGGAGAAAGATTCGTTCTGTCTCATCTAGTGATTCACCTTTTTAAGGGTTTCATCGATACTCTCTCCCGTACGAGCTCGATAATCTCATACGTTTCGTACTTTGTGATCGCGGAGTGCCGTGTGCGCTCTGTCGAATCTCGCTCTCCGCGAGACGAGAGACGAGAGACGACGGTCGCTCCGCGACGTCCGATGGTGGTGGAATCAGCCGCGAAAGAACCTTCTCTCCAGCCAGGATCTCCTCGATGTATCATTACTAGGTGTCAGCCTCTCGCTGTTGGTAACGTGACTAACGCGACAACAATGACGAGAGTGCGTCGGTTCTCGTCGTTCCTGCGAGAACGTGCCTATTTCTGTGTCGTCTGAACCGTTACGCTCACGTCCCCGCGACTATTGCGAGCCGTGGGGGGTTTTTAGCGCTTTTGCTCGACGAAAAAAGCGACGACAAATCGGACAATGGACCGTACGACGTGAACGTCGTGTTGCGTTTTGCGATCCGTGTGCGTGCGTGCGTGCGTGCGTGCGTGCGTGCGTGCAGTGCGCGCGTGCGTGCATGCGCGCGCGCACTCGTGTGTGGTGCGAGAGAGCGCGCGCACATACGTGTACGCCCGGCGTTATTTGCAAAGCTCAAGTCAAGTGCATCCGGTCAAAAGGTGCTCCGATGCTTTCCGTATCCGTGTGGGGAATGTGTTGGCGATTCTCCTTCCGCTGTAATCTTACCGACGATTCTGCCGCGGAGAGAGATCGAGTTACGCGAAACGGACAAGAACGCTTTCGTACAAGACAATTCGTTGCAACGGAGAATTTCTCCTTCGTCCAACGCGATATGTAGCGCGCGAGCCGACGTGTATAACAGCGTTCGTAACCATTCGTAATTGCATTGATTACGATTAGAAGAACGAGCCGCGCGAGCCGTAGTCGTTCTTTAGCGAAATCCGTGCCGAGAGTACTAAATCGCGGTCTCTCTCTCTCTCTCTCTCTCTCTCTCTCTCTCTCTCTCTCTCTCTCTCTCTCTCTCTCTCTCTCTCTCTCTCTCTCTCTCTCGCTCTCGCTCGCTCGCTCTCGCTCTCTCTCTCTCTCTCTCGCGCTCTCTCTCTCTCTCTCTCTCTCTCTCTCTCTCTCTCTCTCTCTCTCTCTCTCTCTCTCTCTCTCTCTCTCTCTCTCTCTCTCTC
>JAHMML010000006.1:5094141-5099141 GCA_020341155.1 Eciton burchellii
CTCTCTCTCTCTCTCTCTCGCGCTCTCTCTCTCTCTCGCGCTCTCTCTCTCTCTCTCTCTCTCTCTCTCTCTCTCTCTCTCTCTCTCTCTCTCTCTCTCTCTCTCTCCCGGTGACCGGGAGACGTCGTATCAAACGTTTCTACCATAGCTGTGTGGTGCGTCTCTCTCAAACAAGAGACGGTATTTCAGGTGTCGCGCATAAATGACATGTCAGTGACATGCGAGTGACATGTCAGTGACATAGCGTGTAAGAAATCTGGACTCGAGCGACCAATGCCTCTTTGTGTCTGAAAATCGCTTCTCTTTTATAGATAGAATGTTAAATTCGGGAATAGACTGACAGAGGATTCAGCGAAAAGTCGAAAAGTTCGGGCAAGGTATCTAAAAAAGACGATAACGAGACAAAGTGTCTGGAATAGGCCTCGGGCATACAAATATCAACAATTCGACTATGCCAGCTGTTGCAAGGCCTGGTAGTTTAAAAGACCCAGAGATTGCCGAATTATTTGAGAAAAATGATCCGGAGAAAATATTCGAGGATCTGCGCGAGATCGGGCATGGTAGTTTCGGAGCGGTTTACTATGCACGATGCCTGGTTACCAAAGAAATTGTTGCCATCAAGAAGATGTCCTACCTGGGGAAGCAGACGGTGGAGAAGTGGCAGGACATTCTGAAGGAGATCCGATTTCTTAGGCAACTTAATCATCCTAACACTATAGAATATAAGGGTTGCTATCTCAGGGACCACACTGCCTGGGTATGTGCGAAAAGGCCGGATTTTTGGCTGGATCTTGTCTCTCGATCCTTGCCAGTCACGTGATATACTCGATAACTCGATTCGCGTAAGCTACAACTTGCTAAAACTTGCTATTTCGCAGCTGGTGATGGAATATTGTCTTGGCTCCGCATCCGATATCATCGAGGTTCACAAAAGACCTCTGAAGGAAGAAGAGATCGCTGCGATATGCGAGGGTGTGTTACGTGGCTTGCATTATCTCCACTCTCTTGGAAGAATCCATCGTGATGTGAAAGCAGGAAATATTCTACTTACCGAGAACGGTACGGTGAAATTGGCTGATTTTGGGTCCGCGAGTATAAAATGTCCAGCCAATAGCTTCGTGGGGACTCCGTATTGGATGGCGCCAGAAGTTATATTGGCCATGGATGAGGGCCAATATGACGGCAAGGTTGACGTATGGTCATTAGGAATAACGTGCATCGAATTAGGTGAATCATCGACGTCTTTTATCGTTTCTATGTACAAGTATAAATCCGATCACTCGTCGGATGCCTAGCTACGTGATGCAAGCTACATGGACGTGTAGCTTCTCCCGTAGCCGACGAGTTTAATCTTTAATGGATATCGTCCTGAGATTTAACTCCTCCCGATCGATGACGCTTATTTATTGATTACAGCGGAGAGGAAGCCGCCTTATTTTAATATGAACGCTATGAGCGCCTTGTATCATATCGCGCAGAATGATACGCCGATTTTAAATTCGCCGGATTGGACCGATGTCTTTCGTCATTTTGTTGAGGTGTGTCTTACCAAGAGTCCGGTTGAAAGACCAACGTCCGGGAAATTGCTATCAGTGAGTTGTTCATACACGAGTTACGTACCACGAGTTACGTGTGCATATACGTGCGCACATGCGTATCCGCAATGTCCGACTTGTCCTATACGGCTCGTCTGGCTAATGTTTTCTTTCCTTCCTTGTAACATTGTAATTCCCTTATATTGACAGCTGCCGTTGGGCAGTATCTCAAAGCAGTTATTGTTATTTTGCAGCATCAATTTGTCACCAGACCGCGTTCTCCTCAAGTTTTGATAGATTTGATACAGAGAACGAAAGCCGCTGTACGTGAATTAGATAATTTAAATTACCGAAAGATGAAGAAGATCTTGATGATCGATGCGTGCGAGACTGAGAGCACAGTCGGTGACGCTGACGGTATGTCAACGATTCGTATCGTCGAGTATCTAATCTCCGACTTTGTTAATCTCTTTGTTTAGTAGTTTCATAACTTGTACCGCTTTTGTACCGCTTCGAAGAAGCGTCGGAAAATTCGAAATGGAAATGCGTTTTGTTCTCGAGATCCCGAATCCCAAATCCGTCCTAGAGACAAATGAGATTGCATTGCAATTGCCCGTTACAGATACTCCTGACGAACAGACAGGCGGTGATAGTAGCAAAAGCAATTCAATTACCTCAGAACACTCGATTCACTCGATGGGCGTCTCGGCGAGCTCTCAAAGTTCCTCCACCAATAGCCTGCCGCTGCCGAATGCTGATAATAATGATTACTCCTCGGGCTCTGTCAGAAATCGGCATAAAGTTACGGCAGGCGGTGTCACTGCCAATCTTCTCGAACACGGTGCCAATAATTTTGCGACGATTAGGACGACCTCGATCGTTACGAAGCAACAGAAGGAACACATGCAGGAAGAAATGCATGAACAAATGAGCGGATATAAACGAATGAGGAGAGAACACCAAGGTGCTTTGGTAAGAATCGAAACGCTTATATTTATCCGTGACATTCTCACGGAAGAGAGGGACGTTCGACGGAACTATCCGACTATTTTGATTGATTCGCACGCGGCTGATCGATAAACTTGGGATCAACTTGATCAACATGATGATTCATTTAGTCGTTTAGTAAAATTTGGTAAATTTGCTTTCTTCTCACAAGTGAGGAAGAATTAAAATGCGAGCACTTTTGTACATGTACACGCATGTACACGCGCGCGCATGCGCGCGTAAAACCGATAGATCGCTCGGAGAAGAAACATTCCAATAGGTTTGCTTCATCTCCTCGTTACAGGTAAAATTGGAAGAACGCTGCAAAATGGAAATGGAGTCACACAAACAGCTGTTGGACAAAGAGTACGAAACTCTTTTGCAACAATTCAGTAAAGACCTGGAGAAATTGCAACTCAGACATCTGCAAGAACTGGAACGCAAGCTGAAACAAAATCAAAATGCCGAGAAGAAACTTCACAAGGAAATAACAAGCAGACAGGAAGCCGATCGTAAGGCTCTGGAAGCCCAACAGAAAAGAGAGTACAAAGTAAGACGCTATCGATATCGCGGTGAGCGATGTCGCGAGATACTTGCGACATGTTGCATGTTTTCATTAACGTCTCGTCTATATATAACAGGCCTATAAAGAAAGATGGAAAAAGGAATTGTCTCAGGACGAAGTAACTCCAAAAAGGCAACGCGATGCTACACTTCAAAGTCAAAAAGATAATCTGAGGCAAATGGAAGCGCAAGAGGAACAACGGCTCGCGAGAGGGCAACGAGAATATCTGGATCTTGAGATTCGTAAATTCCGTAGAAAAAAGTTACTTATCTTCCACAGCTTGGAACAGGAGCTTCTTCGCGAAGTACGTATCATCAGTGGCAGCTTTTCGAAATAATAAAATAATAAAATCTCGCATGCTATTTTCACGGAATCTTTTTTTCGCGTCGCATCTCTGCGTTTCGAATATTATTTATAATGACGGCACGCGAGCTAGTGCAATTAATGACCGCTGTGTAAAATATTCTCTGTGTCTCGGATTCGGCATGTTGCAACGTCTTTGCTAAAGCAATTTCTTTCAAGAGCTTTGAAGCTTTCGAGTCGCACTTTCCTCGTAGCAAAGCTTTTCAGCAACCTAATTCCTAATTTTGATCGAACGTTTTAAGAATGTCACTTTTACAAAGTGCTCTTGTTATTATACAGGAACTGAACAAGCGGCAACAACAATTGGAGCAGGCACATGCCATGCTCCTGCGACATCACGAAAAGACCCAGGAATTGGAGTATAGACAACAGAGAGCGGTACATGCCCTTCGCGAGGATCAAGTGCTTCGACAACATACAACGGAGCTCTGTAATCAGCAGGATTACATGCAAAGGGCTGAACGTGATCTACGTAAGAAACATGCGTTAGAACTTAAACAGCAACCGAAGAGTCTCAAGGTAAGAACAAGAAGCAGAATAATAGATGAATCACGACGCGTGATTTTTGATTGTCATCTCTTACCAATTTTACAATTCGTTTTATCATCGATCCGATATCCAAGACGAAGCTTCAAAAGTTTACAAGTATAATCGTGTGAATTCTTTGTGATGCGAATGTCTCCCTCTGTACATTCGATGTATCCATTAACAGCCTCAGCAATTTTCTGATTATGCATTTCAAAACTTATCAATAATTTCAGCAAAAGGAAATGCAAATTCGTAAACAGTTTAGAGAAACTTGTAAAATACAAACGCGACAATATAAAGCATTAAAAGCTCAAATCCTGCAAACAACTGCTAAGGAGGAACAGAAAGCAGTCATTAAGAAGTTGAAGGAAGAACAAAGACGTAAACTGGCTCTTTTGGGCGATCAGTATGAACAGAGTATCGCCGAGATGCTCCAGAAACAAAGTATACGGCTAGATGAATCGCAAGAATTAGAATGCCATAATCTCAAGGTCCGATGCGATACGTTATATTTCGTTTGTCTCGTCTTATCTTTATTTTTAATATCGCACATATATCAAGCGAACGCGTATTGCACGCGCATCTTTGTAAATAATAATCGTCTCGCGTGCATTGACGCGTTTAATGACCCGAAATAAATCTTACTGAAATTAATTTTATAGGAAAGATTAAATTATGAATTAGAAATTCTAATGGCATACCAATCAAAAAATAAAATGCAAGCTGAGGCTCAGAGAAATAGAGAACGTCGTGAGTTGGAGGATCGTGTATCTATTAGACGAGCCTTGCTCGAACAGAAGATGGAATTGGAAACTCAGGAATTTCTTCGTGAGCGTAGCGAACGTATACGATTGTTGCATGAGAGGCAAGAACGAGAACTGCAGCAGTTCGATGAGGAAAGCGCGAGAATAGGATTCAGGTACGTAAACGTATTCATTAGTTTAGTTTTCATTAGTTTTCATTATATCGCGATTATGTTCAGATTCTTGAAAATTTTCGTATTAATACAAAGGCCATCTTTG
>JAHMML010000006.1:5101641-5153086 GCA_020341155.1 Eciton burchellii
TTTAAATGCACATTATCTGTAGAATCAACGAAAACGAACATACGATTTCACGAAAAAATCGAAGATGAAGATGAATTTCGTACTAAGAAAGCATATTTCCATTAATTATAACGCTCTTAACACTCTTAAGGAGGTGCTATCACTACGTAGTTAATACTTAGTAACGCGCGTGAGTGCAGTCCACATATTTCTGGATTGTGTAATGTTAATAAGTTACGTCAATAACTATGTGTATAAAGCATTTTATTCTTACCATAAAAAAAAGAAAAAAAAATGTAAATTTTTACCGTTCAACGATATAATCCAATTTCTTTCTAATGTTCTTTCTAACATTGAGAGCAGTGAGACATGTCACCGTGAAATATCTAAGTGAGCGATAGTTGAGCAAGTGTCGAGCGATGCCAATCAAATTTTTGTACCATATTGATTAATACGAACACGCATCATTAAAAAGAGGATTAAAAACAAATGTCCTTTGCGACTTTGGCATTTTACGTTTGTAGCTCGTGAGATTCTCGATAACTGACAAGACAAAAGTGTCCTCTTAGATTTAGGAAAAATGGAAAGAGAGTGATTACGCGGCGATCAAGCAGCATGACCAAAAGTATTGCATTTTATTTCGTAAGTTTATAAATTTTATCATATTTGTAATTCAATAAAGTTGTGAACAAAGAGCAACACTCGCAACAGTGTTAAATGCAATATGCACACAGTAACACACATTTTAAATTATCGATGGCATACAATACAGCACACATTCCTGTTTTTACGAGATATATAACGATATGTTACGTATGTATAATCTTCCTCGAGAATGGAATTAAACGCGAGAATTAATCAAGCTATCAAAACTGGCATTCATTGAGAAACATTTCGTAAATGGGCGTTCTCGTTATACTACCGGATGCTGATGAATGTAACGAAACGCGATCGTTATCGAGTATACCGTTCTAAATTAACGATGTGAAACGAACAACGGAAAACTGTCACAATCAGCTGAGATATGATACCCTAGGCGATATAACTGCGCGATTACGCATGTAAATATATAGACACATGTTATATATAGTAATCGAAATGTAACAAATCATTATGAAAAAGACAGTAAGACTGCATCTTCACATGTGTGTATGAAGATAAACTTCGATTCTTCCTTAGATTGTTTTATTAAAGAAATAAATTTATGCGAAATTAATTGGTATAATCAATCCAAGAAGCGTAAGAGAGATCATTCGTGCTTATAAACCGGATTCGAAATTTTATGCGCACGCGTGTGTGTAATGCGTACGTATGATTCGGAAAAATTTTATTAAATTTTTGATTACGTAGCCATGTAGCAAGTTTTTCTTGGTAAGTAATAGTAAGTAATTATATAATCGCACATCGTTAACCGGAATCTTAGACTTCAAGTTTGCTCTTTATCCACGGGAAACTTGCGTATAAATGCGAATTAAAAATTAAAAGTTTTAATTTCATACGCACTTTTAATCGCACGAGCACGAGTTGTCTCCGAGTATGGGTTGCGTTGTATGTATGTAACAAAAAACTGCTCTTGGCCGTAGCACGTCTAATCATAGAACTTGTTGTATATCGAATCTAGGAAATTAACTGTCAATGTTGCTAGTGTTTTGTAAATACTTATTCGCTTTGCATATAGGACTGCGATGGAATTTTCGTTACGATGTATTTAAAACTCGGAGAGATTTATAAAATTTTCCAAAAACTAGTAAGCTAATTTTCTCAGCTAAATTTAGATCGCGATAACTGCATATGCATTCTAGACAATTGATGATAAGCTCGATAACATGTACAAGAAAATGCGTATTATGAAATCGTGCTTGCTGATTGTTTCTCGTCGAGCTCGTTTCTCGCTTCCGGTTCACGTGTGATTTTGTAATATCGGTGAATCGTGTTGAAATATGATATTCAATTTATAGTCGGATAAAAAGGCAATATCTTTGAGAGATTGTTATAATAATTGCAATTACAGCAACATGTCATAATTACATCTTCTTTGTGACGTGTTGAATGACGAATAACAAGAACATTCTTTTCTTTGAACGCATCGAAGCGATGTACGCACACGTATGCACACACATACGCACGCCGCACGCATGCGTGCGCGCGTTTTCATGTATATATATTTAGATGAAAAAGATTTCTAGCTTTAATTAGATAAAATGTTAACGTTTACTTTTAACAATCCTCTTTCTCTAAGATTTAATAATATGCGGAGTAACGAGAATAGCGTTAGCATGTTTGCAGAATAAATGTATCATTGCCATACCCCATATGGAAAATAGAAAGTTTACCTGGATCGATTTACTTAAATTTACATTTATTTAGATCGATCATCAAACGCAAAGCGAGATCTATACGGGATACTGCTTGAATCGTAACGTTCTCTAAAGAGCAAAATAATCGCGTATATTTTACAAAAGGGAATTAATATCCTAAAAATATTAATAACTTTTTATTTTTACTCTTATTTTAACGGAAATAACGCGCGCGCGCGCGCGCGCGCACACACACACACACATACACGTATATAGCGACACAAAGATAACAAGATTAATTATAAATAAATATTGACTCGGTTTCAAGTTGTTTTAATAATAACCATAGACTTGACATTAAACATTTGTAAACATACCATTTCTCCGATATAATTTTTCGGATGTCGTCTCACATCATCAAACCTAAAACGCAAAATGGAGAGACAAGCTGTAAGTAGTAATAATTGTAGCAATTGTGTTGCAAATGAACGAACAGAGAGTAAAGTACACGTACATGTATAAAGATCACTTTTTTTATATTCTTTTATACATATGTATATACATATATTTTGTGCTCAAATGACATTAAGAAAAACGCGATAGTCTCGCGATATATAAATTCAATCGATAACAAACTGTATCCTGCCAGTTGGAGTATAACAGAAATGTGTAGCTTCCATATTTCATATTAAATCTACAATAATGTATACAGATAACAAATTTTTTACGATCGTATTTATGTACACACACATACACACAATATATATACACGCATAAATATATATATGTATATATGTATATATATATATAAAATCTTTTTTGTATAAGTGTGTAAAACAACCGATAATATATACAAATGCATCCGCGTTTGTATGCAAAATCTTATTTCGTAGGCGAAAACGAAGTCGGATTTAATATGCGCGAATGCATTTCTCTTATTAATGGTACAGTGTAAGCAACGCATTCGTCCCAACCCGGTGACCTCCATGCACTCTCACGGGTTTCCTTACGCGATTGAAGATCCTTGTAACCTAGAAAAATAAGAACGGATGTTTTTTCTTTATATACAAACACGGAATTACGAAAATATTAAACATTAAGATTTCTGAAAATCTTGGGGACTGAGCTTTCGAAATCAACATTCAAACAGGGTCAATTCGAGCGGCGTGAATTTACGTGAATTTTTGCAAACAGAAAATTATATTTCCCGAATGACATTTTTGATGGATTTGATGGATTTTGAATAGAATTCAAATTGGAGATCTCATGGCAGGGCTAAACGATGCCAAAACTTATCAAGATATAATAAATGAAAATGTAGTACTTAATAAAGTAGTATTACTTTACAGTTACTTCTGTACTATTCATTTTCCATCTATATAGCAACGTACTTGATAATTGCGCATCGATCTCGATAGTGTCGCGACGTGTCGCGGTCATTACAATGTCGATAATATCGTAATCTCGATACGACGCGTAGGTGAAACGACATACTCGACAAGCAACATTACGCGTAGATAATCATGAAAATGTTTACTTACACCAAATATGATGAACATTATATAGTCTACCAATTTGTGAAAAATAACCGGCGAATGGTTCATCGTTGTTACGTCTATAGTTAATAGCCTTGGCCCAATTGTTTCCCCACTCTATCATTGTACCTGGCTTTAAGCTATAACTGCGTATCTCATATTTGTTTGGGCCTTTTCGTTTTTCCATAGGTGGCCAGTAACTAAATGCCAACAAATACTGCAAATGACGCGATCTCAGGTAATTCCCTCGTTCTCTGAGCAATCGTTGATAAGCCTAGAATAAAAGATAAGTCGTGGAATGCATACTCAAATGGCATTCTTCCTCGTTCCGATAGTTGTAGTTTACACGAGAGAGTAAGATTCGTTTCGTACCTCATCCTTGGAAAGAACAGTCTGCGCATAATCCACACGTTCGTATCCACCGATATATTGCCACAGATGTAAGGCCTGATCCAGATCTCCTACTTCCACCGTCCACGAACCGACCAACTCGCAATTCAACTCTGACTTTTTCGAGTGAATGAGATTGACATTTTCCTCGCTGTAAGGATAACAAAGAGAAGGAGAGGCAGTCATCGCAACAGGCAGAGATACAAGAGATACAAAAGAGGCCTCTTCCACTCGAGAAGATAAAAATCGCGATAAACGATGATCGTTCGAAACAATGGAAGGGCACGGCGATCAAGGGCAACAGAGCGAGCAACAGGGGAGACAAACGACGGGAGGAGGCTCGACTCACTAATTGGACAAGTATTTGTCAATGGAGTCTGGTCGAATGTTGTGGGTGTGCAGCGCATAAATGACCTCCTTATCAGAGAGCATCCGCGAGTGGGACTCCTTCGTGGGCTCGATCTTCCTCACTAGAAGCTTGCTCAGCCATCCTTCGCTGATGTCCCTTCGAGCCGACGATGTACCGAGAGACCTGTACGCACACATACGCGCAATCTGATTATCCAATCCGACCGATCGAGGCCGCTCGTAGGCCGCTCCGATCGAATCGTCGAGAAAGGGTTAGCCGAGCTATCCCTTTTTCATCTTTCTCTCTCTCTCTCTCTCTCTCTCTCTCTCTCTCTCTCTCTTTTTCTTTATCTTGGCAAGTTACTCGCGGACCGACCGCCGCCTACCGTACACAGACGAGCTGCGATGGATTCCCGGTGCCGGCGAGCGCGTTCAACGCGACTCCGAATCTTGTCCTCAGCACGGCGGCCATTTCTTATTTCTGGATCTTCCGATCTCCGCTCGCGTACTCGCGTATCCGATCGAGCTCGCGATCCAACTCCGAGAGCCCTGCGACTGCAACGGAACACGCGGCGCTTCTCGCGGCGAAACTCTGCGGGAAACCGCCAATTTGCGCGCTCGGTTTATTTATATTCGTAATCTCCATGCGTGATTTTTTTTCTTTCCACGCAAAGGGGCGAGACTCACGAGGTCATCGAGTACGGGCGTCGAACGCGACGAGACGCGCGCGTACGACGCAGGCGTACGCGTTTACCAGCTATACGTCTCTTATGAACCAGTTGAAACGTAAAGCGATACTACTCGCGGATTACGGTGCTCTCGAAACGGGCGGTTCATCGCCCAGTCTGGATTGCCCCGTTTGTCCGTGTCGATCGATTGGCCCGCCAAGCCGTTTGCACGAATCGAGTGCGAGAGATCGAAGAATCGAAAGAAAACGATACTACGTAATCGTTCCATTCTCGGAGGATCGTTTCTTTCTCGTTGGCTCGACGAGCAGGCGTTCGACGGTTTATCGGTCGCATCATCCGGCGGATCCTGGACGGTGCCTGAAACAAGATCATGCCAGGGTGAATCCTAGGGAATTTCAGTCTCTACTGAAAGATTTCACTCAGAGTTACGTCGCGGTGCGGCGCGGCGCGGCGCGGCGCGGCGCGGCGCGGCGCGTCGGCTTAGTTTCGCAGCGAACGAGAGATCGATGGTGTCGGCTCCCCTTGAGGTTTCTCGTGAGAATACCGATTGGCGCCGCGGTTGTCGCCGTTGTCGTTTTCCGGTTTCCACACGGTGTGCGGAGCGCACGCAGTTTCGTCATTCGAAAACGCACGACCGATCGACGACGCGCGTACCTTTCTTCACGTGATTTTTGCGGAAACGAATAGCGGGGAGAGTCGCCGTGCGAGTCGAGGTGGGTGTCTCTCACGGCTCGATCCATCGAATCGAGTGTCCTCCGCACGATGACGATCGCTCGCAATCGCTCGGTTCATCGAACCGAGTGTCGAAAGAATGCCCGTTATTGTTACGCGTTAGCGCGTAATCGCGATTTCGCGCTGCTCCTCGTCAATCGAACGCGGCGTTTCAACTGATTCCATCGCTCCTCGATTCGAGAAACACCGGCGAGACCGGTGATATTCGAGATTACTCGTTAACTCGCCACCACCGTAGTCGCCGCCGCCGAATCTCGCGCGATTCGATCAACGTTTCGTTTTTCGTCTCCGAACGTAATCGTAATCGCGTGCGTGTGCCGCAATTGTGTCTCAATTAGAGTGTGTAATTTTCCATTGAAAAATTCGCACGACGAAACCGTTGAACGCGTCGTTTTGCTTTTTCGAATCGTCGCGCGTTATTCGCGAGTAGAGTAGTTTCTTCTCATCGGCGAGAAGATTTCTATTGCTGATTTTGATTACGGAAAAAGTACCCTAAAAAGTTTGCTCTACTGGTGGTACCTCGCTACTGCTATCTTAAAACGTTAGAGCGTACGTCGTTAGACGTCACGCGACGTATCGCCAGAACTGGTTCTCGTTACCTTGACACGCTTTCGCTTTTCACCAGTTTGATCTCGTTTCAGCATGTCATTTCGATCAGTCTCGCTTGCGAAGAATCGTGGGGAAGATACGAGGATCAGAAGAATCATTGATGAAAAGTATCGCAGTTTTTAATCGTCGAGGACGATCGAGAGGATTGAAAGTAAATAAAAATGCGGATTAGATAATGGAAGGATTCGAGAGACAAATCGATCCAACGAAAATCCCTTAATCGCAGCAATAACGCGATATTGATTCGTTGATTCAGGATGCGTTCTTATCTATTTATGATTTATGATCGTTTTATGATCGTTTTATGGTGTGTTGCACGGATAAACATCACCGACGCCTGTCAAACATCGTCATCGTCTGTGTATTCGATCGAGAGATTTCCGAGTAGAATAGTTGGAGTAGATGCGGTTGAAGTCGATCGAAGGATTCGGTCGCGAATACCGTCAGATTTTTGCCTGTCGACAGGCAACCCGACGTACGCGCCGCGACTTTGCCGCAACGCGCACACTTTTTTATCGCCCGCCTACCTCGAAAATGCGCCACGTATTTCCTTTTGTTTCGTCTTTTCTTCTTTTTCTTTGTTTTTTTTTTTACTTATTTCTTCCTTTAGATTACTCTATAATTCAACACAGGATAAGCACAGGAAAGTCTAGCCCACGTAAAATATGTATCTGTTCTGCAATACATATCGGAAGTTATTATTCAAGATATCTACGAGTCTATCTATTTAACTGGCTGCCATATGACGACGCGCAAAGAGATTCTCGCGATGTTGTTTTCCGTCGGATTGTCGTCGCATCTCCGGAATATCTCGGCGAGAGATAACGTTTCTTTGTTCTTACGTCATTAATATCACTCCGGAATGCAATTCGTTCACTTCCGCGTAGAGCAAAATGCGCGTACCGCGATGCGTGCCAATTTCGTCGCGGTTTGTCGTGAACATGTTTTCGATCGACGATGATAACACGCCTCCTCAACGTGACGATTACACTTTTTTTACCAACTTATTTGCAATGGAGGGAAGAGAGAGAGAGAGAGAGAGAGAGAGAGAGAGAGAGAGAGAGAGAGAGAGAGGACACGCGCTTACCAAGATATAAATGACTCATATTCACCGTACAGATACATCTAGATATGAAAATATCGCTCGATCCTCCGATATAAATCTTCCGTTCGTATCGCGCAAAAATTGCAAAAGAAAATGTTCATTGTTTATAACTATATACATTGTCAAAGTGCACGGATACAACTATGGGCATTGATAAAATAGAATTCGCAATATTGTCGATAAGCACTTTTCGTTGGCGCGCTCTTTTCAGACAAACCGACCGATAAAGCGACTTTTTAGTACAAGCATTTTTGTCCTCGATACGTTACGAGATTCGATGAAAATAAGATTTCTGAATGTACATACGGATCTCATATGTACATACGCATCGTTTCCTTCTTTCGACAAATGAGGAGACTATATCAGACTAAACGACATTTGGATATTATTCGTGGTACGTTCGAGAGACCTTCAACCCTCGTGGAGAGTTGCCCGTAACATGGAATTGGCTACAATAGCAAAACTTCCAAAATAACACGATCGACAATCCACCAAAATTGCAACAGAATGCAGATGTCGCGCGTGCGTCGCGCGCGAAAGAAGGCCATTTGCAAGCTGGAGAACGATCGACGCAACGCGACCGTAGTCGAGCAATATCCGCGGACAGTGGTCGATCAGGAGTCATCGCTGACGATGCTGTCGAGATTCGATCAGACCGACGCTCGCAGATTCGCTGCAGGCAGCCACGGAATTGCGATATCTCGCCAAAAGAGAGAGAGAGAGAGAGAGAGAGAAAGAGAGTCCCGTTCTCGCGGGGCAAATAACGTAGTGAAACAGCGATGGATCGATCGCGATTATTTGGAATCGACAAGAGGGTGGTCGATGATCGGTCGGTCGGTCGGTCGGTCGGTCGGTCGATCGGTCGGTCGGTCGGTTGCTCGGTCGCGGTCGCGGTCGTGATCGCGGTCGCGGTCGCGGTCGCGGTCGCGCGGGTGATGGCGCGGGTGGTGGTCGAAAGGTCGTGGCCCCGTCATTGATACGGATATAGGGAACGCACTTTGGACCAAATGCCGGTTAAGAGGGATAAAACTCGATGTCGTTTCTTCGGTGTCGTCAGTTCAGTCTAGTCTACGCAACGTGTTACGTCGCGAAGCACGTCCGCGTCTTTCTTGCTCATCGATCTCTCTCTCTCTCTCTCTCTCTCTCTCTCTCTCTCTCTCTCTCTCTCTCTTTCTCTGATCGAGCTACAAGTTGACGTGATAAGAAGACTTTCGGAGATCATGGGTCACAGTTAAGTAGAACCACAGTAAAAATTGTGCCGAAAGAGATCGCGCGCGCGCGCGCGAGCCGATTCCTATCTATAGAGGGAGAAGGAGCGAGGCACGCGTGTGAGAGCGCGACAGCGAAAACGATAGAATAAAAACGACCGCATCTTTCGCCGCGAGTCTGTATGCATCGATCGTACTCGTGATCGATTCCGCGACTCTACTCGACTAATTCCGCTCGAGTATCACGACGATCACGTCTCTCTCTCTCTCTCTCTCTCTCTCTCTCTCTCTCTCTCTCTCTCTCTCTCTCTTTCTCTCTCTTTCCGTTGTCGAGGCGTTCTCGCGAGTAATCCCCCTGTAAATTTCAACGTACATCGCGAGATCGTACATCGCGTCGACATGTCCACAGAACCAGGTAGCTTCTCCTCCAACGGGAGAATGATCGTCGTGAGCAACAGGTTGCCGTTCGTGCTAAAGAGGAACGAGATAAGCGGTCAGCTGGAACGCAAAGCCAGGTTAGTGCGACTCTTCTGTTCCTTAGCGCGCCGGATCCGATTCATCTTTCAGTCATGCTCGTCCAGAGTCGTTCCACCCTCGATACTGATTGATGGTTCGAAATGTCTTTTTCTCCCGCGAACGCGAGTCGCCTCGCGTCGATCGACCATCGAGCGTCAATGACGGAGGATGCGCACGTGCCAACCGTGTACTGTCCGCTTGCCGCTTATCGTTTGTCAGCCGATGGAGAAGTCTCGCGCTTTGTTCGATTCTAATACGATTCTTTTCCTACACGCGTCGTGTTTCCTCTCGTAAAACTTATTCGTTTATCCGCTGAAATCCGCTCTCGCTTTCCATTTACGCCCATCTCGTGACGGATCAACGGAAATTTCATATTCGCACGTTGATCAGCGCCTTGTTTCCCGTGTCGCTTCTTGTTGTACACATTTTTCGGATCGGCTCTGGAGATAATATACGACGACGGATCATGTGCCACTTTACGCAGTTACATCACTCGTTACTGTCGTTATCTCTTCAACGGCGTTTTTCAATAAATACGATACCGAGACGAAACATCGCTAAGGGTATCGCTGCTGCCGACCATTGCCGGGATACGAGATGGGATAAGATTTTGAACGAAAAGTACCTTATCATCGCGTATCGCGCGCGATTCTTCCATCGAGCTCGCACGGTATCGAGAGCGTCGAGGATATCACACGGATAGAACACAGGTAGAACATTCCCAAAGGACAAGAGAATTTTCGGCGCCATTGCGCCATGATGAGTCGAATAGTTGATACCTAAAGGAACGATCTTTCTCTTTTTTCCCCTAATGGGATGGGGAATGGATGGATGGATGGATGGATGAATGGCCGGTATCGCTATAATGTCGATAATAATGTCAAGAGAGACGTCACGTTCTGACGACCTGACGACAGCGATCGTACAAATAAGTAAAGTTACTCGAGGTCTCTGCTACGTCTCCTCTCTATGTCCGTATGATTTAAAAGGTCTGTAACTTTCGATCCAGCGAGAACGCGAGACACGTTCGAGACACTCGAGATCTCTGACACTGGATACGACGACGCTCGTACTCGTCGACGAATGTCGACGATCACTGTGTCCCTCGACATCGTCGAGCTCGCAGCGTGAGAGAGAAGATTCTGAAGATCTGGCCAAAAGCGATCGCGATCGCTGACAATGGCTCAGCGCAGTTATCGAGAGCAGAGAAGGAGATGCGTATCAAATCGCTGTGTTGCTCTATTCTTATTCTTATCAATCTCGCAAAACGAGCGCGAGGCGCATCCCCTTCTTAATTGCATTCAAGATAACTCTTTTTCATAAACGTAATCTAATCGCATTTGCCTGGAGTACAAATGGAGTATCGTAGAGGTATCGCTAGAAAAGGTAAATAGTGCAGGCACCGCTATAAAATCTGATCGAAGCGTATCAGCTACGAAGCGACACAAAGCTCCACTTAACGGTCCACTTTTATCGGCGCTTTGCCGTTCGCGACAATCTCGGATTACCGAGTTACCTCCGGTGAGATAATCTTTTCTGATCGCCGATGGAAAGAAGAGAAACGAGAAAAACAAGTTTACGTATAGTCGTCAGCTCGATTATCTCGATAGAAAGATAGAATTTGAGAGTTGTACCGGACGCGACCGACGTTTCGTAAAGGGACGCAATGGAGCGCAATGGAAAACGTGTCTCCTCCTCCTCCTCCTCCTCCTCCTCCTCCTCCTTCTCCTTCCTCGTGATTAAGGCTTATTTTTCAAAGCGTCGAGTGAACAAACGCTCGCGTATCGTCCACGTCATAATCGCCTCACGTGTCTAGCGCGTGTCTGCTTTTTAGTCGAGTTCTCGAGTTTAGACTCGCGCGTCGTCGTCGTCGTCGTCGTCGTCGTCGATGAGGAAACTAGCGCGCGAACATCGGCGAAACGCTAATCGGCGATTACGGGATGTCGATTATATTTTTTCATTTTTTCGGATCCTTCGAGGGACGAGGAACGTTCTCGTTCTCGAACAGCAGTTCGATTATTTGTCGAGAGATAAACGAGATAAATGAGAAAAGACGAGAACGATGAGCGTGCAACGGGTAAGATCTCGGGTCAATTTGGAGGCCGATTTGAAAACCAGAACGAAAAATGAAGCAGCCAATCCGATTACGCGAACTAATTAGAGAGCTCGCGTATTCGTCCGATGCGCGTGTTTTTGAGAGATCTCTCGGTCGATCATGGTCGAGACGGACAGTTGATGACGCGGTTGCACGTTACATAAACGAGCTCTCGTCATTATATTCAATGCCGCGCTTGAACGTGCCCGTTAAATGCATAATTAATTAAGCACTGCTCGTGGCATAATACGCAACATCTTTCTTTTCCTCTATCGCGCACGTATCACGAGTCACGTAATTGCGTCCGTTCGTTTCGTTCGCGAATACGTATCGCGAATACGTAGACGAGAAAAGTCTTAAAAATTTTCGAGCATTCAAGCATTTCAACATTTGAGCAAGCATTAGTTTCCTCTTTCTCTTTTGCAACTCGGCGAATGTCGGCGAAGCGCGTCGTCGTTTGCTCAACATACTTTGCATACTTTTCATATCATTGGTAGTCGATGCATCTACCTATCGATCTACCTGCCTTTATCTTTATCGATACGAATCGGATAGGATCGGATCAAGATCAGATCAGATGTGACTGTAAACATCCTCCTCTCTCTAGCTCCAACTGTTCTCGCAGCAGCAGCAGCAGCAGCAGCAGCAGCAGCAGCATGCGATCACGCGATGTCAACGACGAGCGACCAGCGATTATTATCGTTTCGAGTTTCGAAGCTTCGCTCGCAGCTTCGCGCAGCTCCTCTCCGCTGAGCTTTTCCTCCGCTCCCTTTTCCCTCCCTTTTGCATCCATTGCGTCACGCAGCGCATTGGATCGCGTCGATCTCCCGCGATTCGAGTTCCCGTTTACTCGATACCATTTTTGCATACGACAAAGAAATTTTCTATCCGGGAATTATTCCGTCCGATACGAGAGCGCGGCATCGGAACGGAGCGAGGTCGGTCGGTGCGACTTTAGCGGAATGCTCCCACGGAATTGCCACCTCGATACTCGATACTCGCTTCTATTTCTATTTATTTGTATATTACTTGTACTCATTTGCCGTAATTTGCCTTTTCACAGCGCCGGTGGCTTGGTAACCGCGGTAGCGCCAGTTGTCATAAGCGGAAATGGAATTTGGGTCGGATGGCCGGGCATGCACATGGAAAATCCGGACGAACCGATTCCCGAATCCGATCCCAACGATCGTACTCCCACAGCCGGCTTGTTATCTCGCAAGGTAAATCTTTCAAGATTCAATCTTTCGGCCAAGATTCGCGCCTCGCGCGATGCGATCGCTATTCTTCGTGCGCCGCTCGTCCACCGTTCTCGCGGCTTTGCTAATTTTTTCAAACGATAAAATCGTTAGGAAAATAGATATCGTCCCATGCGTAACATTGAGCTGCATTATCGGTGCTGCATTATTGATCGTTGCGTTACAATTGCGTTACAAAACAAACATCCGCGCGGTCGTACAATAACAAATCTACCCGTGTTCGTCGTAATTCGACGAAACTCGGAGCGTTCTGTCGAGCGTTCCTCTCGATCCTCTCGATTCTCTCGATTCTCTCGATTCTCTCGATTCTCTCGATTCTCTCGATTCTCTCGATTCTCTCGATCCTCTCGATCCTCTCGATCCTCTCGATCCTCTCGATCCTCTTGTGCTCGAGTCGATTCGAGCGACTTGAAATTTGCTCAATTCCGCGGACCAGTGGTGTGTGTCCGTCCGGGCTGAAACGCGTGAACGTCAATGCAATCGGAACAATGCAGTCTCTCGCTATTCGTCGCAACTCATCGCGATTATTCAACAGATAGACAATATTGATGCCATGATTGGCATTGACACGATTTACCGTCTGAAGGTAAGAGAACGGTCATCCTTCCTTCTCTCGGTCACGATATTCGTCGTCCCGAAGCTACGTCGAACGTCGTTTCGAGACTCGTATAATGCTCGTAGTTTCCATGCACCGAATCGATGAATCGATTTAGCGACTTCCGATCAATGTCATCACTATGGATTCGCGAATACGGCAGCTTTCAAAGTGCTGGATTCGCTGAAACGAGGCGATACATGATCGCCGAGGTACACGATCGCCGCGAGGTCAAAAATTAGCGAAATATTTGAGTTGATAAAATGTATCGATTCCGAGATGCTCTTTGCCTCTTTTCCTCGATAGCGAAAAGTTTGCTTCATTCATCAAAACAGTTTATTTATAGGCTGTTTTCACCAATATCGTTTTAATAATACCGAACGTCGACGAATCGTCTGTTTTCCGGCAAGAGCAACGTGACCGTCTTTCCCGCGAAACCCTTTATTCGTGTTCGTATTCGTGCGCATGCTCGCACGTGCGCTTCACGCACCGCACCGATTCTCTGCGACTCTCGCGAGCGAGCGCATGCGCGCGGAGCGGTGCATTCCGTTGTAATTTGCGTCTCTTTCTTATCAATCGCATCGGACTCGCTCCTCTCTGTCGCGTCGGTGCGCGTTTGCAAATTTTGTGCGCGCGAACGTTATCTCTCGAGACGGCTTCCTTTAAGTTCCTTCCATTTATGCTCACATGTTCGAGAAAACGCCATCGATTAACGCCTGCGCCGATTGTTTATTGGACGATTTTCCAACATATTTCCCATTTATGATTCATTCCTTCGTTTCCTTCTTGTCCAGATTGACCGAGCGTGCTCTATTTAGCGCTTTATTAAAAATAAGAAGGCGAAATACAAGAAGAAGAAGAAGAAGAAGAAGAAGAAGAAGAAGAAGAAGAAGAAGATACTCGTGCCTCTTGTGCGATACAAAAGAAATGGAGACAAAGAGAAAGAGAGAGAGAGAGAGCGAGAGCGAGTGGGGGGGGGGATAGAAACGCAACGGATTCTCGATGAGAGTGCGTTGCGTGTCCTAACGCGCCGTCTTGAATAAACACGCAAAATGACAAGCAGAGCGACATTTCGAATGACGGATATTCGACGTGGCGAATGTCGCCACGAGGTCGATCGCGAATCGGGGTTATCGATTGCAGGACGCGCGGGAGGAGGAGGAGGAGGAGGAGGAGAAGGAGGAGGAGGAGGGTCTATCGTTTGATAAACTTTCGCTAGTAGCATTCGCCGATGAGCCATCGATGGTCCTCGATCGCGGATTATCGCGGATCGCGATTATAAGAGCTCTTCGATGACGATCGACGATGATATCGAACGGAGATGAGATCTCTACGATTGAGCTTCGCGCAGGGTGCACGATGTGCGACTTAACGTAACTCTTGATGCGGTCGTCGTTGAAACTATCGTAACAACGATGTCGCAACGATGTTCGATCGCTCGACAGAGATGACGAGAGATGACGAGATCTCTCGAGCGAAAGCGAAGCGCTTTTTTCTTTCGCGCTTTTCGTTTTCTCTAAAAATTCATCCGTTCGAAGCCAAGTGAAACGTTTGAAGATTTCCCAAAAGTCCATCTGTCGTTTCCATCCGTCGATTGAACGTCGATCGAAACGTTCCGGATAAAGACGTTCGAATAAATCGAAAGCACGATACGCACGTTTCTACGCACGTTGGTCACGATCCATTCGCATCTCTCTGTCAAGGAGTTCTGATCGAGCCCGAGCTGATCGAGTGGCAGAAGAAAAGACGATATCCGATAGCTTTATCTCTGCTTTATCCCTGTGCAACGTAATCGGAAGCGCCGCTTGACGCTTGACGCTTGACTGTAGGTATACGCAAGCGAGCCTTGCAATCGCAAAGATCCGTACGACGACGAATCGAGGATCAGAGAGACGCGTTGCGGCCTCTCGAAACTATCGATCATCGATAGTTTTATGATTTTTACGGGGCTTGTTGACAAGAGGGCAAGCTCCTCTTTGAGCTCCTCTGAGCTAGCTCCTCTTCGAGTAATTTCGTCTCCGTGAAAAGTTGCTGACTTGACGGAACGTCGCGGTCTTTCTCCTATTGCTTACGATCTGCAGGCAAACTCGTCAGATCGATGGACGCGATAGAAGACATTTTATCGCGCGGCGGTTAAGCAACCTCGAGACGATGCGTTCGTAGAATAACGATAACAATGAGAACAAGACGATGCGCGATAATCCTCCTCGTGCAGCTCCAGTTCAGAGTGTTATGCAGCGAGGATGAGGGATGAGGGACGAGGGGGGAGGGGGAGGGGGAGGGGGAGAGAAAAAAACAAAAGTTGCTGCCGCTTTCCCTGACCTCTCTTAATTAATGTACCCGTACAGCAGCGATATCCGTCGAAGAAACAACAACCGATGGCCGCTGGTTCGTTGTGTCTATCGTAGAAACATTAAGCGTCTTATCTCTCCTGACTTGCGTCAGGCGGTGATCTCTCGGCACGGCCTGTTTTCACACTCACGATCGGAAATAAAGGAGGCAGTGTCGCAGTGAGCAAAATAAGCAAGTTGCATGCGGGATAACAAACGCGACGACGACGATTAACGGGCACGAGGGGCCGTTTAACTGGTCGATACATCGTTATCAAGCGCGAAACCGCGCGCACTTCCGATTCGCCGATCAATATTTACCGCCTCTCTTCGTTCGTTCGTTCGTTCGTTCGTTCGTTCGTTCGTTCGTTCGTTCGTTTGTTCGTCATCACCGGTTTCGCGACCCTTTTCGCGACGCTCGTTCTTAAGAGAATGCAGATAAAAGGGGGAAAAAATGAGTCATCCACCGTTGCCACCGTCGAAACGAAGAATTCGCTTCCATACCTTTCGAATCTTTCTTTTCAGGTTGTCGCGGTGCACGTTGATCCCAGCATCTTTGATTCCTATTACAACGGATGCTGCAATGGAACGTTCTGGCCTCTCTTCCACTCCATGCCGGATCGAGCAACCTTCATCGCGGAGCATTGGCGCGCCTACTCCACGGTCAACGAACAGTTTGCCGCAAAGACGGTAATCGTTTATCGCTTCTCGCTCGCTAAAATATTTTCATACTTTCGGAGCTGTTTCGCGCATCTATCAATGTGAGAAATTGCGAAATCGCGAGAATCTCTCTTCTCAGATCTGATCGATCTTCGATCGGTCGGTCTCCGCTTATATACGAAGGTATATACGCGAGATACGCGATGGACGTAATTCGCTTCCCGTATGTGACGTATCGAAAGCGCTTCGCGATCACGCGTTACGAACGCTCATCGAGTCTTTTTACCCTCTCCCGATATTTGCGTCTTTCGTCTTCCGTCTTTTCAAGCGTCTTTTCGAGCGCACGTTTCGGTACATTTCGGCACGTTTCGGCACGTTTCGGCACGTTTCAGCACGTTTCAGCACGTTTCAGCACGCGTTTCGCTTTGATAGGTCGGCGCGTTGAAGCAGATCCACAAAGAACAGGAGAACCAACCCGCCAACGGCACGCCTCTGGTATGGGTTCACGACTATCATTTGATGTTGGCTGCCAATTGGATCAGACAAGCCGCCGAAGAGAAAGATCTCAGGTTGAAATTAGGCTTCTTCCTTCACATACCCTTCCCACCGTGGGACATCTTCAGGCTCTTCCCATGGGCCGACGAAATCCTGCAGGGTATGCTCGGTGAGTGCGATCCGCCGAACGCGAATCGCGATCGCGCGATTTCTCTCGCTGACGACGGAGATCTCTCAGTCTCGCAACTTACTAACGTGGCTGTCGCGTAACGTTTAGGATGCGACATGGTGGGTTTTCACATTCAGGATTACTGTCTGAACTTTGTCGATTGCTGCCAGAGATGTCTCGGCTGTCGGGTGGACCGTAAGAATCTGCTGGTCGAACACGGCGGCAGAACGGTGCGAGTGAGACCGCTGCCGATCGGTATCCCGTTCGATAGATTCGTCTCGCTGGCGGAAACCGCCAACAGGGTCATGCAGTCGAATCAGAAAATCGTTCTCGGCGTCGATCGTCTCGATTACACCAAGGGTCTCGTTCACAGACTGAAAGCTTTCGAGATGCTACTGGAGAAGCATCCCGAGCATCGCCAACAGGTTACTGTTATCATTTATCATCAGGCTGGTAGCGTGCGCTGCCGAGTGCGCTTTCGCGTCGCAGCGATCCAATCGCTATGCTATGTCCAGGAGGTCCAACGGACGGTCCCGTCATTCGTTCGTTTTGCAGGTGACGATGCTTCAAATCGCGGTGCCCTCGCGCACGGACGTTCGCGAGTATCAGGATCTCAAGCTGGAGATGGATCAACTGATCGGTTGCATTAACGGTCGCTTCACCACGCCCAACTGGTCGCCTATTCGTTACATCTACGGCTGCGTGAGCCAGGACGAGTTGGCGGCATTCTACCGGGATGCCGCTGTCGCTCTGGTCACACCGCTCAGGGACGGTATGAATTTGGTCGCGAAGGAATTTGTCGCCTGTCAGATCAACACGCCGCCGGGAGTGCTGATAGTGTCACCATTCGCCGGAGCCGGTGAGATGATGCACGAGGCGTTGATCTGCAATCCTTATGAGATCGACGAGGCTGCGGAAGTGATTCACAGGTACGTCAGGTCAGGTGACCTTTCACGTCACCTCTCCCTTCCCTCTCCCCCCCCCYCYCCCCCYCYCCCCCYCYCCCCTCTCTCTCTCTCTCTCTCTCTCTCTCTCTCTCTCTCTCTCTCTTCTTATACGCTTCTTCTTTACAAAGTAAAAAGCCATTTAATCTGTCGGTTTCTCCGACATGATCGGCAGAGCTCTCACGATGCCCGAGGATGAGCGCACCTTGAGAATGAACCACTTGCGTCGTCGTGAGAGGATATACGACGTCAACTATTGGATGAAGTCTTTCCTTCAGGTGATGGGGTCGCTCGAGGAGCACGATTCCGTGGGTGCTACCACGATGCAACCCGTAACCATGGACGATTTCGACGATTACTTGAGCAAGTAGGTATCAGATGTGTTAACAAACGATGTGCATGTCTGAGCGCATGCGCTTCGCAACGGCAGGTATACTCGCGAGATAAATTTATCCTGATGTAGAACGATCGGCGGTATCTTTCGGCGAGCTATCTTTCGTAATATCGCTCCTGAGACGGCAGCGCACGCGACTGACTCTCCTACGAGAATTTCTCCTACGAGATTGACGTTTATCTGAAAAAACGCGCGCGCGCGCGCGCGCGATCTTTGGAAATTGTTTGGAAATTTGGAAAGGATCCGAATCCAAATCCCACGCTCCTGGCTCGCTATGAGACTCCGGCTCTTAAAAGAAAACATCGATCGGTCGACGACCGAGTTTCGCGAATAGAATCGAATAGGCAAAGTAGCATCCGCGATAGTAGCATCTGCAAAGTGATATCTCGAAGCCGAGATGATTGACGATGATACGATCGCGACGCGATCTATACCGCTCGTAAGGTCGATAATGCATTTTAGCAATGTTTCGCTATATGGGACATTGATATCCAAATGTCCAAATGTGCGATCCGTAAACGGATAAACGAAAAACGCTTTTATCACGAAACGAAAGCATGTCACCTGACTCATGAGACAAACTGGATAACGATAACAACAGTGATGACAACATGTCCCCTAGGTACATCGGTGACAATCATAAATTGGCGCTTCTGTTGGACTATGACGGCACGTTAGCGCCAATTGCCACGCATCCTGACCTGGCCATCCTGCCGCTCGAGACGAAAAACGTTCTGCAGAGGCTGTCCAACATGTCGGACGTTTATATCGCGATCATATCGGGCAGGAACGTCAACAATGTAAAGTCAATGGTCGGTATAGACGGTATCACCTACGCCGGAAATCACGGACTGGAGATTCTACATCCGGATGGTAGCAAGTTTGTTCATCCCATGCCCGCCGAATTGGAAGACAAGGTGGCCAGTCTGATGCAGACGCTGCAAGAGCAGGTGCGCGAAAGAAATGTCTCGATCGATGACGACACGTCACGCCTCACGGCGATGTATGACTCGTCTTATCCACTACTATCCCTCGATCGTCCATTCTAATCTCCGTTTATTCGCTCGTTCGTTCGCTAAAGCTCTGCAGGGATGGCGCATGGGTCGAGAATAAAGGAGCGCTTCTTACGTTCCATTATCGCGAGACACCCATGGAAGGTCGTCCCAAGATGGTGGATCAAGCCAGGAAACTCATCAAGAGCGCGGGATTCAAGGCCTGTACCGCGCATTGCGCCATCGAAGCAAAACCACCGGTCGAATGGAACAAAGGTCACGCTTCCATTTACATCCTGCGTACAGCGTTTGGTTTAGATTGGAGCGAACGCATTAGGATCATATACGCTGGCGACGACGTTACGGATGAAGATGCGATGAAGGTATGCGTTTCTCGCGTCTCTTGATTCCTCTCTCTCTCTCTCTCTCTCTCTCTCTCTCTCTCTCTCTCTCTCTCTCTCTCTCTCCTCTTATCGAGAATATTCATTTCATCATCTGTCCGAATTCTATTATCTATTTATATGAGAATCTTCGTTTCTTCTTCGATCCTTTGATTTCTCTTCTTTCGTTCCATTTCCATCTATTTTAGGCCTTGAAGGGTATGGCTGCTACCTTCCGCGTGGCATCGTCGCACATTATTCGCACTTCCGCCGAGAGACGCCTGCCCAGCACCGATTCTGTCCTCACGATGTTAAAGTGGGTCGAGAGGCACCTCAGCAGGCGCAAGCCCCGCAACAGCATCGACATCCCGGGCATTCCATCGCGATTTCGACGTAGTAGCGGCGGAATCACGATGGAGATGTCTTACACCCCGCCGAAAACACCTCTCGAATCTTAGTCTGACGCTTAAACGTCACCTGCACGTATCAAGTATAAAATCGCGCTCCTACGGTAGATCATAAGGCGGTAACTCGTAAGGCGATAAAAAAGAAAAACGATAAATCATGGGCTATCACGAGTAAACCCGAGAGCGGAGAGGAAAACGAAACCGCGCGAACGGAACCCGCTTGTAATATAGATTATGCCAAATGTGGATGCCAAGGAGATCATGTCGCGATTGGGAATTTAAGAGAGATGCTATACTTTTCCTTTAGACTTGGACTTGGCATCGCGCTCCGTATCGATCCAACTTGGATCGGCGAATAGAACGGAGTAGAGAATCGACCAAGAAGTGATTTTGACGCTTCGAGCGTCGCTCGAATATTCTTTCATACCGAGTTGGACGACCTGTGTCGGAAGATCGGACAGGCGGGGAAAAAGAAAAGAAAAAGAAACAGAGAGAAAGAAAGAGAGAGGATAAATATATTGCATGTACGATAAATATATTGCGGTACTTTCTCGTGACTGAAATTTCTACTTTCGCTCCGCAACGAGAATATAACAGAACGAACGAACGAACGAACGAACTCTCTATTCTTGTATGGAGCGTAACATTGCATTTTTCTGCAAAAAGATATAAGGCGTTTGTATTCCAAGTCTCTAGATTCGTCGCTCAATAAAAGAATATCAGTATATATAACAGATAGTTAGCCATAAATATATATATATATATATATATATATATATATATATATATGTATGTATGTATATGTATGTATGTATGTGTATGTATATATATATATATATATGTATGTATGTATATGTATGTATGTATATATATAATATGGTTAGCTATATTTGATCTTGTTAACAATCTCTGCGACAGAATGTGACGTGAACGTGAAATGAAAGTAGAACTAATGTCATGTTGGACCGATATCAAAACAAGACAACTTTTCCTCTTAAACTGATCCATTTTGTTCTGTTCTTTGCTTTCCGTTTCTTTAAAAAATTGTATGACGCAAATCACAAACTTTGATAGTCGTCGGACATTCTCCGAATGTCCGTGATATTACGAGAAGGTCTGAATATCGTCGTTCTCCCGTAATCTTATCCTTCTTTCAAGAATCAGATTCCGATCGGTAGTCGGTAGTCGGCAAGATTCATTCTTGCCGTTTGCTCCGATGCAGCGTCAACGGATGCTGCAGTAATACAGAGAGGTAAAAGTTTACTTTTCATCGCGTCGGACGAACCTTGACACATCTATCTTTCGCACGATCGTCTCACAGTCTCCGAATCAAATTACCAGAATGCGATACCAATTTCTGTTTCGTGTCACGTAACATGCGACAAGATGATCGAATGTGCCGAGATAGGAATCGTAAGAGCATTTGTACATTTGTACGAGAAGCAGAATTCTGCTACGTAAAACTGCTAAAGTGCGTTGCGCTAAATTTAGCAGACACCGGATGTATAAACGAAACGGTATAAGTGAACGGAGGGATTTCGACAGAAAAGAGTAAAAGAGATTTAAATTAGATTTTACACTTTCTCTAAGTAGAATAAGATGCGTGATATATAAAACAGGAAAGAAAAAAAGATAAGCATAGAGAGCATCGAAATGTTACTGGTATATAGTCATCCTTGATTGTACGATGTACGATGATTAGCGATAATAAAAGTGAAAAGGAAAGAGCTTCGTTAAAATTTACATCTTTTGTGTAATGTTTCGAGATACGTACCGCGCCATACCGGATAATACCGATCTCGAACCGGTAGAAACCGGCAGCTCACGAGCCGCGTTTCGTGTCACGCGAGCTTGTTCCGAAGCGAGAAATTTCTGAAAAATAATGCACAAGCGATATCAGCGATGTCTCGTTAGTCTCGCACAAAGTATAATTCGATCGTTCAAAGGGTATCGGGTGACAAAAGAGAAGCAAGAGAATCGCGAATGGGAATTCAACGAATTACGTAAAAAAGAAACAGAAAAGGCCGAGGATATCCGAAGAGGGTCGTAGCACAAGCGTGGCACAAGAGTCGATCAACGGGCAACATTTATCGAGATTTATTTTTTTCATTCGAAAAAAATGTTACGATGACTCGTCTCAATTCAAATATCTGAACATCTAAGCTCATTCCTGTTCCGCGAAAGCGGCTTGTTTCTTTCGCACTGTACGTCTCAACGTCGCGACATTGCGTTCGCTTCTTCTTCAATTCTTCAATTTCGCACGACGCTCAACTTTTCGCTCCGTCGAGTCGTCTAATGGCTCGCCAAGCCAAGCATCTCGCACCGAGCGCAAATAAAGTACACGCGCAATTTCAGCACGGATGCTGATAAATCCGGGAGAAATCCGTTGATTTATTACATAAGAAAATTAATGAGCCAAATTAACGCGATCAAGAAAGACTCTCGGAGAGATAAGATGGACTCGGCGGTCAAGAGGTTAATGTAATCCGTAACCCGTGGATGTACGATCGGAGCGAGTATCGGCTATTGTCATCTCTCTCGGGAAGTCGTCTCTCGAAAGCGCGAGTCGAAAGCGCGAATTAAATTCAATAATTCTGCTCGTATTCGCCATCGCCGGCCAATCACGATCATCGTCGATGATGAAACGAAAGATGGAACGTAACGAAAATGAGTCAAAACGATCGGAAAGAAGCGAAGCGAGCGATAAATCATATTCGACCGCGCTCTGTACCGCGCTCTGTATCGCGTTCTCTACGTCGCAGATCGCTTCAACGTTCGTTGAAAATGAAAATGAAGGGAAAAGGACGAAGGGACGCGGACGTGCAAAATAAAAAAGCCGCACGGCCCGGGCAACGTGAGGCCCTTGGAGCAAGATCTCTTTTGCATCTCTTTTGCATCTTTCTCCTTTTGCATCAAAAAGAGGAGAACGAAAGTGAAAGAAGAAAAGGGAAAAAAGAAAGAAACAGAATTTTAACAAACTATTGTACGAGTTTTGTACGAGTACTTAGTTCTTGCCTCGTTACTACGTTGCTACATGGATGTGTATCAAATAAAAACAACACGCGAGATAGCACGAATAAACTGGACTCTAAACTGGTTTGCACCCGTTTCTGTGCAAAACCGACTACGCCACGAAACAATGCAGAAATAAACATTGTTTATAAATATTATTTGCTCATTTGTTTTTCGCGTCTTTTCCTTTTCCCGTTCCGTGCACGTTGCTTTTTCACGTTGCTCGAGTCTGCGATTCGGAAGACAAGAAAGAAGATTTCCGTACGTAAGTTTGCGACTAGTGGGATGCGAGTTGGTATTAATTCTCTCTCTCTCTCTCTCTCTCTCTCTCTCTCTCTCTCTCTCTCTCTCTCTCCCTATCGCTAAACGTTAATCATAGGCAGTGAAAAGGATGATACGCGTTCGTTATCCAGAAAAGATGAAATCTCGGGATAAAAAGCTTGAGATTAAACCTTCTCTCAAGTGAATCGCTATCGAAACACGCTCGGGGCATTATTCCCGAGCACGCGATTGCATTCGCGCGAGATCGAGAAACGCCCTTCTCTCGTCCCAGAAATTTCATTTTGCCTCGGCAATAAATAACGATAGGAACGCCAGGCGGCGATATCGCGTTTCTATCGCCGTTATTTTTCACGGCGTAACCTCTGATATCGAGACATATCTCAAGCCAGAGATTAAAAGTGCGTGTTTTCATCTTTTTTTTCCATCCTTTCTGTCTCTCGTTCTCTCTTCCTTTTATATGTATATAAACGTGTCACTGATGCGTGCCCGAGAGCGAAGCGGTGACGCAACGAGTCGTTACAAGCGCGGATACGGATAATAATAATTGACGTGTGGGGAGACGCGAGAAAATACGCGGGATTTTTTACTTTTATTTTTTCATTTATTGTTTCCTAATCGATACATGTATATTTACACGCACGCGCGCGCGCGCGCATCGTGCTCTCGAAGCGCGGTAATACCCATTTTAATAGCCATTCAATGTTCTCGCGCGACATCTCGCACGTCGTACGCGACTCTTCGAAAAAGCAAGATATCCTCACAAAGTCGCGATGCAAAGTCCCGATGCAAAGATGCGACGGGCAAAAGATGGCGATACAAAATTCGACAAAGTAAAGAAGGAAGACCGGACCGGATAGAACTGGAAGAAAGAGAAGAGAGAGAGAGAGAGAGCGAACGTGAGAGAGCAAGGTTGATTTCGGGCAGTATTTCGAAGGCCGCTCTCGAAGCGGCATCGCAGCATCGCTTTCGAGCGGGGTGAGCCGATGTCGATTTAGCTGAAAACATCCAAATATTTTCATTGGCAGGTCATTGAGCGGTGGAGGCTTTCCGCGGGAAAGCGGGGGGAATCGATGGGGTATCCTTCTGACAGCGGCAGCGATCGCTCGCGATCCTCTCGCGAGCCAAAGAATATCGGGCGAGTCGCCGCATAAAGAGGCGGATTACACGGTGTCCATTTCAAGACGATGGAGAAACCACTGTTTGCGGCGGGTCTCGTCTCTCTCTCTCTCTTCTCTCTTTTACAGCAGCCACCGGTCCTGCGGGCGTACAGGAGAGTCGGTAGGGGTATTATCTTCGCTGTTTTGCCGATTCAATTGTGTGTGCGGAGAAAGGCGGCGTTTAACAAGAGTTTAATAAAAGGCAAACAGCGCGGGGTCGTTGGTCCTCTCTCGCGCCGTTCTCGTTTCTTCCGCTCCTGCGCGCGCGAAATCGTTCCTCCGTCTCTCTCCCGTCGTTCTTCCTCGAAGGGATTACGGGAAACCCGGCCTGTCGGTCCGCCGAAGAAAAGAGGGAACACGCGAAAGGTAAGCGATTCGAGAAAAGATCGCAGCTGCCACGCACCGGTGGCCCCCGCGCATCGAGAACTAACGATTCTTCGCTCGTATTTCCTTTCGTATTTCTGTTTTCGGCGATCCGCGTGGCTGGACGTGGCTGAAGCGGGAGCGGGAGCGGGAGCGGGAGCGGGAGCGGGAGCGGGGGCAGCTTCGAGTCGCGAGGTCGATCGTTCGTTCGTTCGTTCGTTCGTTCGTTCGTTTGTTCGTTCGATCGATCGATCGATCGTTCGCTCGCCTTCCCGCGAATCGCCAAATCCACCTCCCTAGCTTTTGTCCAGCTTTTTCGCATCGCGAGTTCTCTCTCCCTCTCTCTCTCTCTCTCTCTCTCTCTCTCTCTTTTTTTGCGGGAGGTCTAAGTAAGTCAGTAACCCAGTGGAAATCGCCCGGAGCGACCGTCTCTTTCCCCGCCGATCGATCAGGTCTGATGTAATTATCCAAACGTTGAATTTTTTATCGCGCTGAAACAATAAAGCATTTTCAGAGCAAACAGCATCGCGCACTCGAGCCGTGGAGAGCTCGCGCCGCCCCGTCGCTGCTCGCGTCGTCCGTTTGTACTCCCGATGTTTACGTAACGTGTAATAGAATAATCTGCACGTTACACGAGCAGCGAGGAGGGCTACGAGTACCCACCCCGGCGGCACATCTTTGTTTATCGCAGCGTCCGTCGCGAGAGAAGGCGCATCGCGCGTCGTAACTCGCGCGTTCCTTTTCCCTCGAACCCATGGTTCTTCCGGAATCGAGCCGGAATCCTGACGCGAAACGACGACGCGGAGTCCAGCGTCTAGCAAATACGAGCGACTCGAAGTTTTCGTGGAGGCTGCGCGAGATGGGGAAAGGAGACTCGCAGAGTCTCTCTCTCTCTCTCTCTCTCTCTCTTTCTTTTACGTCTCTTCTTTTACGTAGATCCCGCGTCGATGAAGAAGCACGCAATTCTCTTATCGCGATAGAGGCTCAAGGGATTTCCCGTAACATTAAGGTCGGCCTTTGCCGCTTCCGACCGGGGGGCTATTTGCGGCTGTTAACTCACATCTTCGAATCTAATTATACGCGCGCGCGTGCGGCGATTATATCGCGCGCGGAATAACATGCGCGCCGTATTATTACGATAATATCATGATACGTTTACGATGATAAGTTAACGCGCGCCGATGTCGATGAAACGCTGTCGCTGTTGCGCGATATCCGCGCGATATCTGGCTCCCTACTTCCGGCAGACATTTAACGACGATACGAAAACGGATCGACGGCGAGAGGCGAGAGGCGAGAGGCGAGAGGCGTCGCGCGTTCTCCGCGCACTTGGCGGACGGAGCGGCATTCGGGGTGGGCTTAGGTCGCGGAAAATAGGGCTAATCCCGTGCTACACGAAAACCTCATCGGGCTTTGCCGGGCGCAAGACGCAGAATCAACAAATCTAGCGGGGGATTAGATAACATCCCCCGGGATTGCCGCCGCTGGTCCTTGGGCTATCCTCCCCCCCTCCTCCTCCTCCTTCGCGTCGAAGAGTGCGCCTGTCGTTGTTGGCCCAGCGAGTTATTGGTATCGCTTAACTTAAAATCCGGGGGACGGAAAATGGCGAGAGAGGGACTGGCCGGACCGCGAATGCGAGACTCTGCCCAACTCTTTGCCAAGCATCGATCCGACAACTGCCGCCAAGTTGCCAAAAGTATCGATACTCGTCCTTGTATGCTGCGAGCGATTTCCGATGCTGCAATGCATCGAATCGAGCGATTCCGAGCTGAGTCAAGCGTCAAGGAAAAGGGAGACGCGATGGCGATACGATGGACGCGCGCGCATCTTCCTTCTTCGAATTGAATTTCGTCGGGGAGGGAGGGAGGGAGGGAGAGGAAACCTCCCCCCGGTCGGGACTAATTACGCTCGCATCGGGAAAATGCTTTATTCGGCCGGGCGCATCGAGTCCAATTTTAATGGCATCGTCATCGACGAAAAATACGTACTCGGCAAGACTGGAGTTGATATTTCCGGCCCCCACGGCGCGGGGCCACCCACGCGCTATTTTTTTCGCTCGCTCGCTCGCTCGCTCTCCCCCGTTCGGGCATTTATTTTGATTTTTTTTCTTTTTTTTTTTATATACGCCCGGTCACCTGAAAAGGAATAGGTGAAAACTGTTAATTGGTTGGCCGGTGAAAATACGGCGGTGTGGCCGGCGGCTGGTCGCAACGCGTTTTAAGCAGAGCGAGCACGAGCGGGACGCCAGGCGAGCGCGAGCGCACCACCGGGGTGCATACGCGTGCATCCGCGTGCACCCGCGTGCACGCGCGTACGCGCGTATGCGTGCACGCGTGCAACGAGAGACCGTCAAGGAGTGAGGAGTGCGTGTTCCGGCAGCGTGTCCGTCCAATTATGGAAAATTAATTGGCGATTGGTGACTCGGGGCGATGCAAACATAGTTGAGCGTCGAATAAACTTCCTTTGTATTCCGATCAGCCTTTGACAGCGGTGTAATAATTAAAGTAATTAACGTACATGCCAATAAATTTGAGATCGTTGCGCATCGTCGCGCGAGCGCGCGAGCGCTGATGTACGCGCGCACTGGACAATTATTCGCGCGCGCGCGCGCGCGCGCGCGCGCGTACATCGGAGGGATGTACGTCGGTCCCTCGGTCCCTCGATAACAGCCGTTGGATAATCTCACCTGCCTCGCCTTGGAGCCTCGCCTCCGTTCTTTCTGCCGCTGCTTTCGCGGCATTTCTTCGTAATCGTCGCGTAATCACGGCGAGATGGCGCGATTTTGGCCAAGCCAAGCCAGAGATGATGTCCGATTACCACCACATCGAGCGAAAGAGAATGACCGAGAAGGAAGAGAGAGGAGAGAGAGAGAGAGAGAGAGAGAGAGAGAGAGAGAGAGAGAGAGAGAGAGAGAGAGAGAGAGGCGAGAAGGTCTCTCGTCGGGCCTTCTTCTCGGCCTTGGTCGGTGCCGACAGAATCTTGGGACAAATATTTATCGAGAGACGACCATAATCGACCACGCTAATCCTTATGAAACCGCCGCGAACAACACAGCGGCTTGGTCGGATAGATCGAGACACGCTCGTTCTCTTCTTCTTTCCCCCTCTTCCTCCTCCTTCTTCCTTTCATGCCACGAAATTCGGCATCCTTTGATATGTATACGCGCATGAGTGGGGCGGGATACGAGGGAACAATATTTGCATTTTGCATTACGCGAACCGCACGTATGCGACGAGGCGTGGAAATATTAATATTAACGTACACACGCATCGCGCGCCCCCACGCGCAAAGTACACGGGAACGAAACGATCCTCATCTGGCGCAGACGATCCGCGGCGAAGCAACCGATTCGTTCGGCTCGAACGGAGGAGGATTCGATCGGAAAGAAACGAACGTTCGTACGGGGCTCTCGTTTCGGTGCTAGAGTGTCCGAGCGAAAGAACGGATGAGCAAACGAGCGTAAAATTTCGGAGGAATCGCTCCAATAGAGATGACGCGTAGCCAATGACGTTTCACTGACGACGGGCTGACGACGTCAACAACGTCGGGCCATTCGTCCCGATTCCGGGCGATTCTCGGCGTTGAACGAGAGAGAGAGAGAGAGACGTCCTACCGAGAGGCAAAGACCTCTCGACAGTGGTGGAACCGTGGTGGAACGTCGACGACGAACGAGGAAGGGGGGGGGGCACACGGTAGTGTATCGATTCTCTTATTCGACCGGCAATTATTCGACTGGCTCGCAGAAAGGCGGGAAGGCATGCAGTCAAGTGTAACCGAGACTAACGACGAGAGAGAGAGAGAGAGAGACTTCGGAAGCTGGGACCAGGTATCGGTTTGCCGACACCCCGCGGCCCTTCAGAATATCGATGTGGCGGGTGCATTCGTCTTTATACGGTGGAACAGAGAAAGAGAGAGAGAGAGAGAGAGAGAGAGAGAGAGAGAGAGAGAGAGAGAGAGAGAGAGAGAGAGAGAGAGAGAGAGAGAGGGAGGGAGGGAGCGCGCCGAGATCCACTTAGCACGCCGCTTAGACGCGAAAACATCTGTATTGTCGCTGCATTAGCGCCCAGGATTCATCCCCCCGTGATTGCCGAGGAAATCGTAATCTTTTACGGGAGGAAGCCGCTTTTTAAGGCGAGAGAAATTCCGTCGAATTCTCCGTGAGAGCCCATCGCGTCTCGTTTTCGAGGGATTTCATCTGCACGAAGAAATCGCAAACGACATTGCCGCTTCGCGGTTTACATCCGCGCTCGATCGAGATACCGAATTATGTTGGCGAGTAAACTCGCGCGACTTTGTTTGCGAAAGTTTCCGCGAGGATATCTGAGATACGTATCCGAAGAATCGCGTTCGACTCGCGATCTCTAACTCTAAACGAGCATCGCTGAAAAGACCATCGGCAGATCAAGAGATATATCGGCGATGGCCGGTTCTCAGTCGGCTCCACCACCATCGGCCATCCCCATCGCCCATCTCCATCCGGTCGCTAATAAAATTCACGACGTATCGCCGAACAATGGCGTTCTCTTTGAAGAGAAAGGGAGAAAGGGAGGATCCTTCTTCCTCGAGGTTCCCTCGCGGATTCTCGCGTGCGCGCGCGCGCGCGCGCGAGCTCTATCCTCTTCTGGTTCTAACAACGGCCTAAACCGGTAGGTAGGTAGACAGGCAGGCATAATGCGCGTATGGATCGCACAAAATGTGGGATCCGGTTCGCCGGATCGGCCGTACGATTAACGTACGGATTAGGATTAAGCTTGGCGCGCGATCTCCCCGCGCCCGAACGGACCGAACGAGCACGTACGGGGACGTACCTCGACGGTAGGATAGGAGGGGCCCGTCCTCGTCCTCGTCCTCGTCCTCGTCATCGTCATCGTCATCGTCATCGTCATCGCCATCGTCATCGTCGTCGTCGTCGTTGTCGTTCTCGTCCTCGTCGCCGTCGTCGCGATCGACGCAGAGGGGATGTACTCACAATGTACAGGCGAGATGTACAGGCGGATATCCCAACGAGAGAGACCTTTTCACGCTCGATTCTCCGCGTATCGCGGCGCGTATACGCGGCGCGCGTACACGCGCGACCCCTCGCTGTCGCAACGACGACAGTCAATGCACATTACAACGGTTTTATGTTATTAATACGGACGCATTGGCCGGGATTTGAATAATTGAACAGATCCGCGCGGATTCGCTAGCCGAGTGCCCGCTGCAGGGAGAGACGGACAGAGCGAGACTCTCCCTCTCTTCCTCTCTCCCTTTTCTTTGGGCCGCGCGCAACCGCCATAATCCAGATATACCGACGCTTCCGCGTGGGGTTCATCGCGTTCGGATTGGCGTTTGCGTTGCTCGTTTGATCCCGCAGCGTCGACAAATCGATTCGATTATTATTTAAGATTACAAATTAATACGGCGCTTGTTGATGATAGCGGAACATAGCGGGGAGGAGGACGAGAGCAAAAAGCCGTTGAAAGTTGGAAATTTACGGCGTGAGCGTGAGCTCGCGCATACGGGGGCGCACGAGGTCTCGATATATGTTTACGACACGTCGATCACGCCGATTGCCGCTGATCAGATCGTCCCGATCTGACAATGATGAGACAAGATGCTCGTTTCGCTCGTTTCGCTCGGACAATCGACCGAGTGTTTGAGGGAGACGAGAGGGAGGCGAGAGGGAGCGTTTCCTCCAAAAGACGATAAGAGTCACGTCCCGAATATCAGAGTATAAATCTGGTATAAAAGTGCCATCTTTATACGTTGCAGGTTGCGTGACGGAAGAACGTCGAGCCATGCTGCGCGAGAAAATGTTGCGACGCGACGCTTTCCTCTTCGTCGTTGCAAGGGGATGCTCGCGGCATCTCCGATGCCGAAATTCCGCCAAGTGTTTGCGGATCAGGATGATAAATTTCGTGTCGCCATTTCGCGTCGTTAAAGATGGAAAAGTTAGAAAAGACGATATATTTAGACGAGTGTATTTAGATCTCGGAGGGATCGAAAGCTCGAGCGTTCAAGCGACGATGACGAGGAAGCAATGGACGAGGAGTGTAACCTCGTTGGTATAATATGCATACATACGTCTACGTTCGAAGAGTTAAGAGTTATCAAGAGAAATTAAAGCGAACGTTGCTGCGAACGTGGGCGAAAGGGGTGCGTTCTTTCAATGCCGCAATCATCATATCGTGATAATCGTCGTCGTCGTCGTCGTCGTCGTCGTCGTCGTCGTCGTCGTCGTCGTCGTCGTCGTCGTCGTCGTCGTCGTTGTCGTTGTCGTCGTTGTCTCGCGTCGTCGTTGTCGTCGACCCTCTTTCCTCTCCAACGTAATGCGAGGATCGCGCGGTACGCGCGAGGAGAGAGCGCAACCGGGTGGTGGAAAAGTGGTCGGAGCCAGATAGAGCCACGCCCCGATCGCGGACGATACACACCAACCGTCGGAGTAGCCGAGGGTGTCTCTCTGTCCGCCACCGCCGCGGCTGGCGCGGCTGCGAGCCACGGGGGTGGCTTTCGGTATGCGCGACGATGACTGGGAAGGGTAGGAAGGAAGCGCGCATCCACGCGCGTCCACGCGGCAACGCTCCGACCACCACTGCGACCAGTCCTCGGATATCCTTTATCGGGGAGATGTCACTCCGCGTCGGCGACGCGCGACGCTAGGCGCGATCGGTCACGCCTCGCCGCGACTATGATCGCCGCGGCTTAACGATCAAGTGGATAAAGTGCGCTCGGCTCATCGATCCTCGATTAGCTCCCGACGAAGGACCTCGTCGCTCATCTCGATCCTTTCGTCGTTTGCGCGCCGCTCGACGCCGTTCGAGCGGCCGCGAGAGCATCCACGTCCATCCAGGAAGGAGAAGCAACGTCGCACGCGTCGGACGCGTCGGGAGTAACGGATCCCCCCCGATCGGAATCGAGAATTGATTCCTCTTTGATTCGTCCTCTCGAGGACTGCCGCTGCCGCTCCTCCGCCGCTCCTCCGCCTCTGCCTTTGCCTCTGCCGCATCTCGCGAGATGCGAGAGACGCGGTAACGAACGACGAGCGGCCGATCGAAGAACCTTCTTTTGCCTCCTCCTTCTCCTCCTCCTCTTTTTCTTCTTCTTCTTCTGCTTCTTCTTCGGCAAGGACCATTTCGTCGTCGATAGAGGCTAGAGGGAGGGAGGGAGGGAGGGAGAGAGAAACATTGACGTGACACACACACACACACACACACACGCACGCACACACGCACGCACACACGCACGCACGCACGCATATCTCGTCGAGATCGGCGCAAATTACGGCGTAATAACATGGTAGAGAGCACTTACGCGAGCGATTCGCCGAGATCACGCTCGCCCATGACGGAACCGTCGAGTCCGCTGCACGATGGTCCCGGTATATCCGGCTACGGTCACAGCTATCTGTACAGTTACTCGCCGGCCGACGCGCAAAATCACGCGACGGCGAGACGCGGGAACGAAACGACGACCGATGCGACGACGATGCACGATCGCTTCGCCAAGAGCGCGACGACGATCGGTTCGGAGGAGACGCCGCGACCGCGAGGCCGCGAGCCGGTCTCCTCGCGAGGAGCCGGGGCCTCCTCCGTCGCTACCATGTCGTCCCCCACTTCGCTCTTCACCATCGACAGCATCCTGGCACCGAGACCGATCGGCAATGTCGTCAGCCCCGCGAGCAACGCCGCCACCACCATCGCCACCACCACCACCGTCGCCGCTTCCGTGATCCAGACACCGGAGACGATCGTCGAATCGGCCGCTGGCCGCACCACCGCGACGATGCATCCCTTGCAGCAACAGTTGCATCACTTGGCCTTCACTTCGGCGGACTTTCTCGGTAGGTGCGCGCGACGGGAAACGTCGTCCCTTTTTTTTCGCCTTGTTTGGCCTTTTCTGGCCCTATTCGCCGTCACGCAGGATTGTCTCGTCTTGGTCTCGTCTTGGTCTCGAAGCGAAAGAGCGTGATTCGTTCTTTCGGCTTCGAATCTTACTATGCTTACTATGCGCTATCCGCGGAGAATCCGTCCTCGCGAACGAGAAAAGTGCGGCGATCGGATCGTGCTTCGTGCGACGGGGATGCTCTCGAATCCTCTATCTCCGTCTTATTCGGTCTTCGGTTCGCGATCTTCTTTGGATAGGCTACGCGAACGCGAGCGAGGGCGAGGGCGAGGGCGAGGGCGAGGGCGAGGGCGAGGGCGAGGGCGAGGGCGAGCGAATGAACGAAAAAAAAACGTCTCTCTTCCGAGAGAGAGAGAGAGAGAGAGAGAGAGAGAGAGAGAGAGAGAGAGAGACACGTCGCGTCTCTCTCGACGTTGCAAAAGTCACTTGCAACCGCTCGCTTCGTTTCATTTCGTGCGAGCGTCGCATCGGAGAACCAAGCCAAATTATCCAGCCAAATTACGGGCAAATTTGTTCCCTGGTTTATTATTAAATGATAAATTAATGGACACGCGTCGCGAAATGCTGAAAACAATGTCATTTGACAGCCGATCGCGTCGCACATGGATTGCACGCAACCATTCGCTTACCGTTCGCTTCAACCGTTTGTCAATTTCAGATTTCAGGCGGCAAGATGTAAGATCCCGCGTGCGAAATCGTAAGAGCGTGCGAAACACGCGAAAATTTCTTCTCTCATAGCCGCCGGGGGCTTTAGGTATTTTTCCCCGAAGAAAACCGCGCCCTCTCGCATCTCGAGGATACGCGCAGATGAAATCCGCAATCCGTTTCGATCATGCATCAACGATTTAGCTCCTTCCGCAATCCCGCTGGAAGATGGAACACGCGAGAGGGTAGGCGCGTAAGAGCGGAAAAGAGAAAGCGCACCGCGAGTAAAAGCAGAAATTTTTACCGTCCCCACATTTTCATACGCAACGTCGCGTTTAAGCAGCTTTCTTCGAGATTTTTAAGTAAAGCGTCCCTCGGGACGAGGGTGCCCGGCCTTACCTTTTTACCCTAAACATCGCGCGAATGGGGTCGCGCGGAGTGCTCGAATTATAATATCGCGTTTCCGATGTACGCGGGCCTCTCGCCTCTCGCCTCTCGCCTCTCGCCTCTCGCCTCTCGCGAAAGATCGGGAATCGGCACCGACGCTCCAAAATTTTCATTTTCGGTGCTTTAAGCTCCAAGTCGCTGTCGAGCGACTGTCGAGCGCATAGAGGATATTCCTTCCCGCTCGAGCGAATTATCTCGTTATTGCGATCTCGATCGCCTCGACGCCTCGAACGGAAAATGAAGAAACAAGGTTAAACGCTGATTTTTAACGCTGCGAGAGACGACTTTGTCCGCATCGCGCATCGAGAGAGAGAGAGAGAGAGAGAGAGAGAGAGAGAGAGAGCGCTGCTGAGCGCTAGATCGAACGAGAAAACTGAGAGAAAACTCTCGCGCTCGCCGTCATCATACTCGGCCATCTCTTTCCAGCGGCGGCGTATCCGGGATTGTATCCTGGAGGATACGTGGCGGCGATGGCTGCCGCTGGCGTCTCTCTGCACGGACAACCGGCCTTTTATCACGCCGCCGGCCATCCTTATCAGATCAATCCCAACAATCCGGGAATGGGACCGATGGCCAAGAGGAAACGTCGCCATCGGACGATATTCACGGAGGAGCAGCTGGAGCAACTGGAGGCCACCTTTGACAAGACGCATTATCCGGACGTGCTGCTGCGGGAGCAATTAGCTCTACAGGTGGACCTCAAGGAGGAGAGGATCGAGGTTGGTCGCGTCCTTTGCCCTTCTTCGAATTAACGATCGTTGATTCGATCCAAGGTCGTCCGGAGGTCGCACGAACGATCAAAGATTGCTCGTTTGCTCGATCGACCCGACTTGCTTGATTGATCAGTCGATTCGACTCTCTGATACTCGAATACTCCGAGGGATCGAATCAACGTTTTCAGGTGAAGGAGGAGAGAGCCGCAGCTGCAGCTGCGGCAGCGGCAGCGGTAGCGGTAGCGGCTGCGTACTCGAGCTTCCAATGCTTGACCAATGACAAATTACTTTCTCCGTGAGCCGTGAACGGAATATCGGGTTTCGGATTGACAAATATTGAGCGTTCGGAAGGGCCACACGCACAATTTGTAACGTAATGTCGGCAAACTCGCGCGAGCTCGCGCGATCCTGTATGGGATGGAACGGCCTCTGTTTGCCGTCCTAATGCATAAAGGCCCATAATATTTTAACGCGGTCATTAAAATTTAGCGCGGCGGGTATTTATCGGGGCCTCGGTCGACTTGAGCCAACAAGTTGCATGCTAGATTAAAAGCTTTAGCGATAATGTGTTTACTTCAATTATACATAGGATCGCGCGCGTATGCGCGCGTACGCGCAATTTCTGATTCGTAAAGTGGGTGTATCCTTACGAGAGTATCAACGCGAGAGGAAACGCGCCTTTTACGCGTCACGCTAATTTCGTTTGTCAATTTACTTTTCAATCGATACGACGACACGTTGCGATTTGATTTCGCTGCGTGCGCACGCGCGCGCGTTTTATTTTTTTTAATAATTCCAAATCGCGCTTGCCGACCTCGACCCCGATCCCCGGAGCGTCAGTTTCGTCCACCGGAAATCGGCATCGCGATATCAAGGTATATCAAGGTATATCAAGGTATATCAAGGTATATCAAGGTATCGAAGCAACGACGCAGAAACGACGGCAAACTCTCGAATCTCGATATTTCTACTTCTTCTCGTCGACCGACGTAGAGCTTCGAGGAGAGCTTCGCTCTTCTCTCCTGTGGTCTCGCGATGGTCCTGCGACGCTCTCCCGCTCTCCCGCTCTCCCGACAATGCAACTTACTTACGTCGCGACACTAACAGTCGTAACAGTCCGATAATACGGACAACGAAGCGCCAACGAACGAGAATCGCGCCTTCTCCGAGAATCATTGACACTCTCGCGCGCGCGAGACCACCCGCGTCGCGTCGGCTTTGCCAAAGAAAAGTCCTCCTCGAAAGGGTCCGGGTTGTCGAGAGTGTTTAAGGGCTGGAACAACGTATACCTGCGTGCCTGCGCACCGGCTGCCTCTCGGAGCAAGAGTGTTTGCACAGAATTAGTAGACCAGCGACCGTCTTGCTGGAGAAATCCAGTCCGCATGTGTGTGTGTGTGTGTGTGTGTGTGTGTGTGTGTGTGTGTGTGTGTATACTCCCGAGATATCGCGTCGACTTCCTCGTCGGGAGATTCGGGGATTCGGTCGGCTCCCCGACCGCGTCCTTGCCTCCGCGTTTCACTTAACACAATGGATCGACGCAAGTGGCAGATGCGGACGGCACGACGGCATATAGACGAATCGATTCGACCTTTCTCAAATCCGGAAACACCTTGGAGATAGATACACCTCTTCATAGAGATTATTATCAAACATTTTTTATTACCGTTTTATTACCGATTTACCGACCAACCGACCGACCGACCGACCGACCGACCGACCGAACATATCAACACGAGGGCAACGATTCTCGTTGATGTCGTTCATCATCCGGAACGGATAGGATTTTTCAATGATTTATAGGACGACGTTACGAGACGCTGACGTGACGTCACCTGCAATTTCAATGAACGCTCCGACGTAACGTAACGTTCAAAGAGAAGGAAGATCAAGCCAATGCGGCTAATGCAGCAAAACGAGAAGCAAGGGGAGCGATATCGAGCGTCGGAGTTCTCATTCGAATCGATTCGGACAGGCGTGAGGGAGAAGCGCGCGCGCGCGCCCGCGCGCGGGCGCGTGCGTTCCACGTGTGTGGCAGGAATTTCTTTCATCTGTCGTGCCGATTTCTCTCGGTCAGTCTAAGAGAAGACGACGCGCGGAGTTTATTACCAGAATAGTTTTTGGCGGCAAGAGGGAGGAAAGGCAGGAAAGGAAGACCATTCCTACCACCTTTCCTACCATCGATCAATTTTCCAATCTTTTCTATCGCGATGGCCGCGATTTTACAAGTTCAAGTGGATCGATCATCTGGTGATGATGATGATGATGATGATGATGATGATGATGATGATGATAATGATAATGATGATGGTGGTGGTGGTGGTGGTGGTGGTGGTGTTGGTGGTGGTGGTGGTGGTGGTGGTGGTGGTCGGGCAACAAGGAACCGCAACGAGCGGCGGGAGGGAAATCCTCGATCCTTCCACGTTACAGATAGACAGAGAGGGAACCAATGGTGCCGTTGACGTATGGTTTCAGGTATGGTTCAAAAATCGTCGCGCCAAGTGGCGAAAGCAGAAACGCGAGGAGCAGGACCGTCTGCGGAAGCTGCAGTTGGAGCAACGCCAGCATACCGACGAGAGCGGAGCGACGATGACGACGACGACGACGACGACGACGGTGATGGTCGGTGATCGTTTGAGCCTGAGCAGCAGGCAGCAACAGCAGCAGCAGAAGCTCGAACAGGACACGGACAGTTCCGATCTCGAGGTAGCGTAGTGTGGCCAAACGAGAGACGAGACGTGAGCAAAGACGGTGACAAAGTGTCCTCCATCGTCGATCGTCGATCGTCGAGACGTCGAGACGTCGAGACGTCGAACCGACCTGGTCGAACCGACTCGCTCGTCGCTCGTCGCTCGTCGCTCGTTCTTATCCAAGAATGTACCACGAGCGTATGTACATACGCAATTGCGCTGTAAATATCATTGTAAATATACATAGTAACGATAAATGTGTACAATACCGAAATAAATTATTGCACCAAAGTGAAGGAAAGCAAAGCAAAGCATCACGACACGAAGCGACACGTTATTCACGTAGTATCACTCACGTAGTAGGTTCTTTGCTCGCGCGAACGCTCTCGCTCGCGCATGCCTGCCTACCTGTTCCATCGCCGATCGCGAACCGATCAGGTTCGAACGCTCCTATCTCGCGTCGTCGTCCATCCCCTCGCTCCGCGACCTTGCTCTTTGGAATCCCGAATCGCGCGTGTCGTCGCGTTTCGCGCTACGATCGCTCGTAAAATGCTCATGAATCGCAAATTATCGTTACGTCGAAAAACACAAACGACACTCGGACACTCGTCGATTCTTCTTCCTCGGCTTTTACCGGGGATTCCCATTTACGCTGCACGAGTATACGCAGCGAGGCGTCGTTCGTTTGGATCGCGAAAAATTTAAATCCCCTGCGAGATAGCGTAATATATCGCGATATGCGCTTATTGTTATTACTAGCGCGCAACTCGCTTTTACAACAATATTTTCTCATTGAAATCGCTTCGCCGTTGCAGAGAATACATTCTCTCGTTCGTAGAAACGTTTGCGCGCGTAGCCTCGATCCCTCCCTCTCTCTCTCTCTCTCTCTCTCGCACGCAGAAATGTCGATTGCCGAAATATCGCCGAAATATCGCCGAAATATCGCCGAAATATCGTCGAAATATCGCGATCGCGCGGAAATCCGGAATTGCCGATTTCCGGCTGCCGGAACATGAGGCCGCGAGCCAGACGGTTCGCAAACGGTTTCCAATGTTTCCGGGCGAAACTTTCATTCGTCGTAAGGAAGACGAAAGGAAGCAAGGAAGGCAGGAAGAAAGACGAATCTCGGAAGAGGAGGAGGCGGAAGCGGGCCGCTGTTATGCCGCATTCTCCGCATACGCATGTCGTATATCCATGTCGTAAATTCGTTGGCGCCTCGATCTTCGATCTTCGATCTTGGATCTTGGATCTTGGATCCTTCTCCTCTACTTTCTCTACTTGGTTCTGGTCGTTCTCTTGCACGCGCGCACGGCGGATCTACGGAGGCGGATCCTCTTGTCGGTCATGGCGCGCGGATCGAACGTCGGATCCATCTCGAGGATCCTGAGAATCTCGACGGGATTCAGAGCGAATCGGCTAGACTCGTACGAGCCGATCGTCAGCACGAGCACCGTGACGAATTTGCGGAAAGAGGTGGCTCTCAGCAGGTAGACCGTACCCGCGCCGTATCGAAAGAGCGGCGGACCGAACGAGTTGACGTCGCACACGTAATACGTTCCGCAGAACTTGAAGAGGCCGAGGCAGGCGCTCTCGCACGTCAAGATAGCAAAATGATAGTCGGAGAAGGCGCGTTCGAGGATCGTCCACAGACACTCGCTCGATTTGCCGTAAAGCTTGCCGCAGATCGCCGGCAACATCCTGGCCTCGAAGAGGGTCTCGCCGATCTTGAAGCGATCGGACAGGTACTTGTTCCAGCAAGCCACATGAGCGTACTCGCGTTTGGCTGACTTGAGCTCGGCCTCGTGCTTGCTGCGCGCGTAGTAACGATCCCCGCACATGACGATCACGTCGAGGATCTTGGAGCTCCAGTACTCGGGCGCCACGATCCTGGTCATGCCGGCGCACACGACGTAACAGGCATACGTCTGCATTCCGCGATTCGCCTCGTCGAACATGCCGTCGGTCACGTGTATCTCGCCCCAGAGGGAGTAGAGCCGATCCGGCTCCTCCACCGTGTATTGATGCCACTTGGGCTTGCACTCGGTCGACGTCGGGGCGACGTTGATCGAGGTCGGCCGTTTCCTCCGACCGGCGGCGGCGGCGGCGGCGGCGCCGCTGCATCTGCTCCAGGTCACTCGGTGACTCTTGAGCCAGGCGAGCCTCTCTCTCTTGGGCTCCTGAGAATCGTTCGACTTCTCCTCTCGATCAATCTCCCCTCGATCGATCTCATCCGAGGCGAGATCCTCGACGAGCGAATCCGATAAACATTCGTCCGCGCGTGGCGGCACGCCCGGTGGAGGTCCGCGTTGCAACAGCTTCAGATCGTGCAGCTGGCAACAACGGAAGGTCACTCCAAAGATGTCGACGTCGAACATGTACCTCTCCGAGAACCGATCCACCTGGAAATCGTCGGACGTCGGTACGTCGTAGCGGTAAGCTCTCAGCAGAAGGATTATCAGGTGTCTCCGCATGGAATCCTTGGAGCAAAATTTCACGATGCAGGCACTACCGTCTTCGTGCCAAAGGCCAAACTCGTCGCACCGATAGGGATTGTAAACGTACCAGAAGGAGCCCTGTCGCCAGAAGGCCAATGAGAATCTCGTCGTTCGGAAGATGCAGTCGCGATATTGCGTAGTCTCCAGCCCGTCGAACCACTCCTCGAAGCTTCGCATGTCCTCGTGTACCGGCAGGAATCCCGGCTCCGTCACTTTTTCGCAGCCGAGTTCGATCCTGACTCTCAGAGGATCCTTCCTCCGCAGGGCGATCCGGCTCCTGAAGCCTCTCTCCTCGTACTCGAAATTTGCGTCTCGCGTCAGCTTCGCTCTCTTTAACCCCTGTATCAGCTCGATCTCGATGCTGTACTTGTAATTGTAGACGACGATGTCGTCCAAACGTTGCTTCCGCGTCACGTTGATCATGCCGATGTGCGTGTACAGGGTCCAAGCGAGCTCGTAGATGTAATCGACGTTGGCGCTCCACGCGTATTTGTACCTGTCGCGTACAAACCGAGAGATTGCCGTACGATCGCGTCGATCCGCGTCGAGATCTTGAGCGTTCGGCTCGAGCGCTCGAGCGCTCGACGAGTGACGAGTGACGAGCCGCGAATACGCGTGCCTACGCGTACTGCCATCCCTCCCTCCCTCCCTCCCTCCCTCCCTCCCTCCCTCCCTCCGAGGAGATGATCGAAAAGCGATTCGCGAAAATCGTGACCTTGAAAAAGCCGACCGCTCTCTCCTGACCGCTCTTACCTGAGCTGAGTTTTCGCCAACAGTGCCACGATCGCTTGATAGAAGCAAAACTTCCAAGTGTTTTTGCGTTCTCGCAACGCGCTCAGCTCCAACAGATGCATGCCCTTGAGCCCGCGAAGAACGACGTTCGCGTAGACGCGCTTCGTTTCCTCGGAGACGAGTTTCATGATAATGTAGTCGCCGTTTACCAGGCCGGGACGATCGCCGATCGCGCGATCCACCAATTCCGCTTTGAGCTTGCGTCGACAGGACACCGGTGCGCGAACGTGGCCCAGCTCCTTGCGATTCGTAAAGTCCATCTTCTGATCGAACGCGAGGTCGTTGCTCGGGTCACAGGGAAACTTGTCCCTGCGTTTCTTTCTGCCCTCCTTCTCGCGCGCCTCCAGTTTACTCAACAGATCCGGTCTGACGCACGGCCACACACCTGGCCATCTTTCGTTTCCGGTAGCCTCCGCGGGAGCCTGCTGTCCTTGTCTCCTTCGGGGCGCATTTGCCTACATTTGTCGGGACGGATATAGTCGGGCACGGATGAGACTTTGCCGGGGAAGGGAAGCGTCGTCGCGAGGCTCCTCGACGGGGAATAAACCTCGCGGAGATCAAACCTCATGGATTGCGGAGAGAGTTTGGAACGGAGAGGAGGAATGGGAGAGAGCGCGATGGGAGCTCCGCTCCTCGTCCTCCTCGTCCTCCTCGTCCTTCTCCTCGTCCTTCTCCTCCTCCTCCACCTCYTCCTCCTCCACCTCCTCCTCCTCCHCCTCCTCCWCCTCCTCCTCCTCCACCTCCTCCCCCTCCTCCACCACCTCCTCCCCCTCCGCCTGCTCCTCCGCCTCCTCCGCCGCCTCCTCCTCCGCCTCCTCCTCCGCCGCCGCCTCCGCCTCCGCCTCCTCCCCCGCCGACTCATACCATTCTCATACTCGTCCAGATCCCCTTTTTGCATCTATCGCCGACATCGGCCGCGACTCGACGATGCTCCAGCTGGAAACCGCCGAGCGGGAAGCACTCGTAGGGGGGGCAAGATTCCTTGAACCTGGCTTGCGCGCAAGGTAGCCTCGCGAGATCGCTCGGCATCTTTCCATCATCGGAAATGTCTTCCTCCAGCTTCGACCGCGACTCGGCGTATCTGGCATATTTTTATCGCGTTCTTATCGTACATCGTTATTCGATATTGGGGAAAAACCGAGTTTCGCGCCTTACAGTCTCATGTAGACGCGCCACAAGGATGCTCCCTCGTCCCATTCCTCCTCCGTGCATTTCTCCGGCCGGAATCTCTTCTTCGGGATCTCTTTTTCTTCATCGTTGTTTACCTTTTCGTCGTTCTCGTGAGTCTCGCGACGCTCGACGACGACGACGGCGGCATCATCGACGACGGCGGCATCATCGACGACGGCGGCGGCGGCGGCGGCGGCGGCGGCGGCGTCATCATCGACGATCGGCGCAGCCTCGTCCATCGGTGCATCATCGGCTGCGTCATCCGTCGTGTCAGTCTCCATTTGAGATTTGCTTCCCTCGCTGTCCCTCTCTTGCCAGCTTCCCCTCGCGTGATTCCTCTCTCATTCGATTCGATTCCGTGAAAACGCAATCTCAAGGCACAGTTCAAGGTTACACGTTACACGGGGAGTCGGGGAGTCGGGGATGATGACCGACGGGCGGATCATCAGTCTAGCAGCTGATGCCGATCAGCGGCAATCATCGTATCTTGGAGATACTACGACTACGACTACGACTACGACTACGAGGGGAGTTAGCTCTCGCGTTGCGCGCTCACCTGCTTCGCGCGCTAAAGCATCCCGAGCATTGGCTGGCGATACGTCATACGATCGTGCCGATTACTGCGGACATTACTTTCTTATAATTTTGACGTCTAACCGACGCGCATGAATTTTGCATCCTCGATTCGATCGAACGTCTGCTGTCATTCCACGTTCATTTCCGCGATCGGAGCGCGCGCACGCGCGTTCGCTACGGCTACCGCGTTCGACGCGTTCGTGACTTTTGTTTCGACATTCGGAGATACGAGCAGCGACGAGTCGGCGGGGATCGAAGGGGAGGAAAAGAGGAGGAAAAGAAATGGCGTCGTCGCATTCGGACTCGCAGCAGGAACTCGAAAGTGGGACTCGAGAGAGAGAGAGAGAGAGAGAGAGAGAGAGAGAGAGAGAGAGAGAGAGAGAGAGAGAGAGATCCGTAGGCCGTTCCGGAAAAGCGCACTCGGCTCCCGGACGGCTTCTCGAAGCTGAAAAAATACAGACTCGAAGGGAGAGAGGCGCAGCAGCCTTCGTCGATTTACCGCGTTTCGTTCGTACGATTTTGTAATTATTTCGCTGGCGGAGCAGACGAAGCCCCTGGAGGGCTTCGACAGGCAATCTCGACGCGCGAAGCCCGTCGGTGACGCAAGATTTTCAAAGTGTTTATAAAATTACGCGATACCGCGCGCGAGCGTGAGCGGATGCGCGCGCGCGCGACCGAAATAACGCGAAACCGTACGTCGTCGACCCGCGGCCTATTCAAATCATTATTGGATTTGGGAGCCCCGCGCGTGCACGCGCACGGATGACGAACAAATAAATCGTATTTCGAATGCCGCAAAGTCGGCACTGGCCGTTCTTCCGGACGAAATAACCGGAATTTACGTCGCACGGAACGACTTTGTTCCTTTTCAGGTACGAGCTTGTACGAGTCGACGACGACGACGACGACGACGACGACGATAATCGTTCGAATCGTCGTTAGTGGACGACGACGTTGGCCATCGGCCAAGTTTGCTGTCGCGATTCGTTTGTCATTATTCCTCGTTATTACACGATCACTCGCTCTAAATGAGATTCAGACAAAGCGACCAAAGCAACTCGAGCAGAGTTTGACCAGTGTATATTCTCTCGATACTCGACTGGAAACTAGACGCGTCAGACGTATCGGACTCGCAGTGTCTCGCGTGTAATCGTCTGTATCCGTGGCTCTGGCCTACTACTACTACTACTACTACCGGATACTAATCTGGAAAACGCTTCTTAACGCTCATGAAACAACAACCTGAGTACCAAGCTGAGCGGAAGCTACCGTTGATAGGCCGGAGCCGGAGATTGGCGCAACGTATCGATCCTAGTTGCTCGCGATTGTCGAAGATCCCCTCGTGGGAATCCCGTATCCCGTATCCCGTATCCCGAGACGATAAGTGAAACTCGATGAATCGGAAATCAGCCTGATCCTTGCTGCGGCTGCTTTGCTGGTCAGGTTCCGTCGTTACGACGAAAAGTTTCAAAGACCGAATTAAACAAAGATCGAGACAATCCCCCGCTGAAAATTTAATCAACGGTACACGGAGACGCGCTCGAATACGTAAAGACGGGATTGATTGCCTGCTAACGTAGCTAAACCTCCAAAGTAGACGCATCAATGAATAATCGTGATCGATTATTGCGCACGAAGCGCAATCTTTCTCTCTCATTGAGAACTTGGCCGAAACGATTGGCGCGATGTCGAGCCAAGTCTTTTAATTCCTGCTCGTACTTGCGAGCAGAGCAGAGAGGGAGAGAGAGAGAGAGAGAGAGAAGAAAAATCGAAATGATTGAAACAACATTGAAGGAACAATGATTGAAAAGAAACTTGAGCTTGCTCGAGACGTAGCTGCTACTCTATCTCGCAAGCTCTCTCTCTCTCTCTCTCTCTCTCTCTCTCTCTCTCTCTCTCTCTCGCAAGGTCCATCGCACGCGAATCCATTCTCCATTCAGAAAAAAAAAAAGAAAAGAAAGAAAAAAAAGAAAAAAGAAAAAAGAAAAGTATCGTCTCGTGGTTTGATTATTGGCGCAAGGATAAAAATTTCCAACAAAAAAAGAGAGAGAGAGAGAGATGCGAATCTTTTCCCTCCTCTCGAGAAGGAATAAAGAGAGGAGAAAGAGATTTCTCGTACGCGTGCACGCATTTCGCGCGCGTGAGTATAAACGTACGCATATACATACATACGTACATACATATATACATACATACATACATACATACATACATACATACATATATACATACATATATACATACATACATACATACATACATATATACGTGTAATATATACTCGCGAAAGGAGAAACGGGGAAATGAATGGAGAGAGCAAGAGAGAATGCAAAATAAACAGTGCATTATATGTGCAATAACGCACAAAACACCCCTACGGCTGTGCAGTCATCTCCTTCGAAAGATTCGGCCGCGAGTACGGGCGCGCGCGCCCGCGTGCCCGCGCGCGCGCGCGCGGGCAATCCAATTAATTTTATTTTAATTACCGCATCGTCGGGCATACGCCGATTGTTATTGTTTCGACGTCGATGAATCGACCGTCGCCCGTAATTTTGCCGCTGACAATTTCCGCCTCGTGTCGCCCGCGAGGCGACATCCGCGACACAAATGGACGTCGGTCGGTTTCCTTCCAACTCGCGAGCAGCAATTTTCATCGATCTCTCAGGATGGGGCGGCTGCTGGCTTTCCGGCGGAAACGATCACTCGCCGAGCGGTCTGTTGATCGCTCGATCGATCGAAGCCGCGTTAATCCGATCGTTGTTTGTCGTCGTTGGATCGACGAACAAACAACACGACTGTTGGACTGCGTCAGAGCCGTCCAACGCGGCGAGATCGGGACGACCTTTTACGACCTTTTTTTGAGAAGACGGGAGAGACGTATCGCAAGACCAGGAATCGCAAGACGACGACGACGACGACGACGACGAGCAAAGTTGCAAATTGATGGTGGGGGCGATAGAGATAGAAATCAGAGCGCGAATCGAGTACGAGCGACTACGAGCGACTACGAGCGGCTACGAGCGGCTACAATGTTCGAAACGAAAGGGACGACGATCGATGATATCCGCCGGTTGACACGCGCTCGACGACCAAGCTAAAAAGTCGACGTATCGAATTTACAAACGAGCCGTAATATTATTCGAGGAAATAACAAAGGCCGCACTGGTGCGGACGAATTAAGCTATTTTGCCCTACGCCGCGCGTATTGTACCGTATGTAGTGACGAAATTATTTGTACGTCATTACTAATGCGCAGTCGCGATAGAGTTCGATAATATTACAATAATTAAATTATCGTAATATCGCCGGCGGAAAAGGGAGGCGAGTATGAATTTGTTGCGGTTAAATATATAATAAAGCGTTGCTTAAACAAGGGCGAATGCCGGTTACACAAAACGCGTACTAAACTAGTAAATAATTCAACGATTCATTTTCGATATAGAATTTAATCATCCAGTGGGACGCTCTCGCGACGATATTAATCCAATTTCTTAGCCACCCGCCATCCCGCCGGGTCATTGGTCGCGATTCGGCGGTGACGCGCGAGCGCGCGAGTGTCCGCGCCTCTCCATCCCGCCCTGCGAGATGATCCAGCGTCCAGCGTCCAGCGAGAGCGTAGCGAGAGAACTCGACTCGAGAGAGAGAGAGAGAGAGAGAGAGAGAGAGAGAGAGAGAGAGAGAGAGAGAGAGAGAGAGAACGATGACGATGGGCGGACGATTCGTCACCGTTAGAGCTTCAAAGACACGATAATCGAATAATCGAATTCGATCGATCGATCGATCGATAACGGGCATCGATACGGAAGGGAGATACGGATCGGTCGAGCTCGACTCGAGACTGCGATGCGCGATTTCGTCGCGATCCACAATCGTCGCGAGCAAGCTACAATCTAGCGCTTCAAAGGGAATGCACGAGAATGCGGGAGAAAGAGAGGAAAGGCGAAGAGGCGTCGGCGCCGAAAGGTGGTTCGCTCGTTCCGTTTCGCAGACACGCGCGAGGATCAATTCGAGGATCAATTGGACGAGACGAGCATTAGCTCGTAGTAACGCTCGTAGTAACGCTCGTAGCTTCTCGCTGCAAGTACAAAGTTAGCTAGCGAGGCTCGAAACGTTCCCAGGAGGGATTTGCACGTGACAAACCACCGGAGACAGGTCGCTCGAATCGAAAGGACGTTAAAGACGCGGTCTTCCGAGTCTTCTACCGTGTCTTCCGTGTCTCCGAGCGCGCCGTGTCCCCGAGGCCGAGAGGTGGTCCTTTTAATTACCCGACGTTAAATTCTTTATCTGGGTGAAACAATGTGGCGGGCCCGTGTTTTCAGATCAAACAAACCCCATGTTGATACGCGGTAATAGAATAATCTGGCAGCTGATTCCGGGGATATAGCCCGCGGGGATAGAAACCCACACGATTTCTGCACCCGGTCTGTACGTTACCACATCCCCGAACGAAAATCAACCCCCCTTCTCCTCCCCCTTCTCCGCCGCCACCTCCACCACCTTTTCCCCTCCCGTGGAGGGGTCCTTCCATGCCATGCCCCATCTCTGCCGCCGCCGTCGCCGCGACCGCCGCGACCGCCGCTACCCTTCCGTGCCCTCCAACCTCGCCAGCAACCACGCAACCTCGTCGTATCGAGAGGGAGAGACACGGAGAGACCGAGCTCGCGGAGTGTTTACACACTCCGTGTGGCACCGCCAGGACGAATGGTTTCCGCTGGTTGTAGCGTTGCGTTACGCGTTACGTAGACGCGACGCGAAACTAGCGGCCGGTTAACTCATCCGAGCTCGAGTATCGCCCGCTCCTCGGCCGCCTCGCCTCGCCTCGCCTCGCCAAGCCTCGCCACGCCTCGTTCGGACGTTTCCCGCCGTATCTCCGATTCTTCCAACCTGTCCGACGTACGTCGTTGCCAGGACGTACCTCGTTATCGGATTATCCTTTGCTGACGTAAAGTAAAGTCCGATAACGTCCACCTCCCGTCTCCTTTCCCAAGCGCGTCTCGTCTGCGTTGCCTCTGCGCTCGAGTACGATTCGTCGCGAGTACGCGCCATCTCTCCATGGAATTCGATGAAATTGCAAATTACTATTCGTCTCGACGACGACGACGACGACCAACATTCCGACGACGAACATGCATCGCTCGCGAGGAGGAGCGGAAAAGGAAACGACGAGGAAACGCCGCTGGCAGCGCTGCGTGTCTCGCGGATATGCGAGACGAGCGTTTTTGGCTTTCTCGCGAGACGATGCGAGACGATCGACATGCGCGACATTCCGAGCGTGTTTTATTGCTCGCCGACACACAACTGATTCGATACGACCAACGACACGGACGAGCGATTACGGCGTCCCTCCGGCATTCCCTTCGCCGGCGCATCCCGCGCCACGATCAACGATGATACTCGTCTTTCGATATCGACGTTTCTTCTTTTCGCCCCTCCCCACCCCACCCCCATTCCCGTTTCGTTTTCCATGTTCTTGTTCTCATCTTGGAGGATTAGCGTCTCCGTTTCGTAGGATTCGACGCCGCCTACGGTTACGGTTTCAGTCAATTGTTGAGACCGTTCGCGGAGCGAACGCGAAACGAACGCGACTCATCTCGGATGGCCGCTAGGCGCGATGTAATCGCGCAGTCGCATTTCCTTTAATTTTTCCACGCGCGTTCCACGTAGCGACGTCAGCGAGTCAAATCCCTCTCTCTCTCTCTCTCTCTCACTCTTTCAAGCTCCAACTCGAGAAGAAGAATACTTGCAAAGTATCGCACGCTGCGTATCCAGACATCGACGAGCACCGAAAAATCTTTCTTTCCGTTTCTCTCGTTGCTTCTTGGTCGTTCAACGACCTTCAAGGGCGATTGTTGTTTCTCCGAGGCGACGCAAAGCGACGCCAAGAGAATAATCGCGCGGATAATGGCGAGCGCGCAATCTCGAGACTCGTGCCTCGGCCAAATGCCAAAAATATCGTCGTCGTTGTCGTAGGTGGAGCGCTGGTAAATCAATGTTACTGTCTGCCAGATAAATCTCATCTCGACTCGTATTGCTCGCAAAGTGCGATCGCACTTGCGCGCATGCGCTCGTACGAGCTCGGACGAGCGCGTACCTGATAGCTCTTAGCTGGGCCTTTACTCGTATCTCGAATCGGCCAACAGCGAACAGCGACTTGACGCTGTCGCATTGTCCGACGCTCGCAACTTTTTCAGTACCTCTCGCAGCAGCAGCAGCAGCAGCAGCAGATCGCTTTAGCCGAGGAGACGAGACGAGACGAGACGAGACGAGACGAGACGAGACGAGACGAGACGAGACGGATAACGTTAATCGATAAGTTGATTACAATCGCGATAACGAGCAGCCGAGAGCCAAGGGCTCATTATACTCTCGCGCGCAGTTTTCATATAATCAAATGAAGCGACGAGAAGGGCGTGGGCAGGTAACGCCGGGGGTGAGATTCGCCCTTAGGGTTGGCTGAACCCGCCTTTGTCGGGGTCGTGGTCTTCATCCTAAGGGATTTCATTTCCATTAGCGCATTGAAGAAACTCAGACGAAGAAAATATTCCGCGAGGAAGAAATCCTTTCTCGAGTAACGAGCGCGCTTAGTCCCAAATAAATAGTTTCTTCATTTTAATTTATACATGCACGCTGTACACACGTACGTACGTATATATAGAGCCGCGGGCGATGATTTCGCATCTGGCGATGATGATCGAATGATGATCGTGGAAACTTTATTACGTGGAAACTCTTGCCAGGGTTGAGAGGGTTACTCTCTTTTCTTCGGACAAATTGCTGCGATGACGCAACATCTTGCGGAAAACAAGCTAATCACCATCCAGCAACGGTGGATATTAGCGGCGCGACACAAGAAGAAGCGAGTCGTCGCTTTTAATCAAGTTATGATGGTTCGCTCCGAGCATACAACGGTTTCAATCTTCAAGATACCGCGATCGTAAGTCGCTGTAAAAAACAACGGACGCGCAGAGTCGGCGAATGAGTCGGGCAGACTCATTTTTTTACCTTCTTCTCCATTGGTACTCTCGCTCCGATATCACTCGATAGCCGCGATTCTTCTCGCTCGCACGTTCGTCGAGAGACGTGGGATTTTTATCCCCATAATTCCCATAGCCAGGGGATGGCCATTTCCACGCCATATAGGCGGCGGGATAGGAAGACAAAGCTCCGAGGAGAGATTAGAATCGGCAATAAGGCTGGCAGTGAGTAGCGATAGGACAGGAGCGTGACAGGAGTCAAAGCAGAGGCAACCGAAGGCAACGACATCTCGAGTCCTCTCCGGCCTCGGAGAGGAGAGCGGTTAATAGCTGGAGGACAATGGTTTCGGGGTCGCGCGAGCGCGAGCGCGAGCGCGAGCGCGCGCGCGCGCGCGCGCCCTCGGCTGCTCTTATCCCAGGACCGTTCCTGGGACCGCCGGCGAACGCGGCGGCAAGGGGCGAGGCAGCGTAGGTCGCAGGCGTGACTGTGTGAGACCCTCGCCGCGAGATAATTGAGCCGTCAGCTGCACGAATCTCGGGCCATGATAGCGCCACAAGTCACCCTCGCCCGAACGGAAGTACACTTGGGTCACGTGACGGCGCGTGGATCGAATTACCGCCAAGCGACACTACCATCCTCCTATCTCCGGGAATCTTTGCCGCCGCCATCGCCATCGTTGGCGCGACGTCGATTGGCGCTTCTTTTCGTTTGACTTTTCGCGTCCTGGCGCCTGGCAATTTTATCCGAGAGGCACGAGAGGCACGAGAGGCACGAGAGAACTCCTTTCCGGAAGGCGGAAGATACCGGCGACTCGACGCGGAATCGCGCGATTCTAATCGCGATCTAATCGCGTTGATCGAGATCAACGTCGCTTTGATGCGACGCGACGCGTGAAATCCCCGCGTCGATCTCGATCCCGCAACGGAAATTGCGGAACGGAAGCGGGGAGAGATATTAGCCGGTTTTAGGCCGCTTTTTTCTCGCCCGCGAGCGAGCGAGCGAGCGAGCGAGATCTTCTCTCGCGAGAGAGAGAGATAAGGAGAGAGGAGAGCTAATCCTTGGCGGAAACCCAATCGAGGACGAGAATCGAAATCATCGGTGATGCAACGTAGTTTCGAGTATTCGCCGAGCCGTCATCACTTTCGGTCATCTCTTGGAAAAGAAGAAAACGAGAAACGTCTCGTTTGATTGTCGCGCGTTGATTGATGCGGCAGATCATGCGACCGGTCAAACAACAGCTTGACACACTGGATTCTGCCGCAATTCTGTCGACGATGGCCATGTTCGTTTCCCACCGAGCCTGAGAAACCGATCGGAGCGAGCGATCGGAAATTACTACCTTCTCGAATCTGCTTGAATCTGCGTTTCATCATTTCATCATTGCGGGTCACCCTGATCATCCTCTACGTACGTACGTACGTACGTTCGTTTCCGTCTCCGCATTTCTTGCTCCGCTTTCTCGCGCTTCTCTCTTCCTCGGATTCCCGAACGAGAATGGTCCTTTCTCGGATCCCCAGGGATCCTCTGGACGGATCGCACCGCAAACTACCAACGCCGCTACGAACGGAGGACGGTGTAATGCCGGCCGATTATCCGTCCCTCGACACTGATACATTTTTCCCTTGCTCTCCTTACTCTCTCCCCCTCGGCCCTTTTTCCCATTTGGACGGCGCGGCGGCCTTCTCCTCGTATCTGTCTTGGTCTTTGCCCCTCCGAGGACGTCTCGCGAGTCTTTCCCCTCCGAGCCGGGATTCGTTTAGCGGGTAAGCTGTACCTTTCGCCGGGTGATGGCAAAGTAGGGGAGGGGGGAGACTCGCTCCGTCAAGTGTCGACGACAAGAGGGATGGTGGTTACCCGGCTGGCTGGGGGCCACACCCACCGTCTCCGGAGACGGCCAATCGCGTCCGCGACGACGCCAAAGGCTGCCAGGTATCCCGGAAGCTGTCATGCCGTGCGTATCGGGCTCCGGCTTTGCCGCCGTCGCGCAAGATACAACTTTCGAATTTAAGGTTTTAAAACGCGTCCGACTCACTCTCTCTCTCTCTCTCTCTCTCTCTCTCTCTCTCTCTCTCTCTCTCTCTCTCTCTCTCTCTCTCTCTCTCTCTCTCTCTCTCTCTCTCTC
>JAHMML010000006.1:5157236-5186405 GCA_020341155.1 Eciton burchellii
AGAGAGAGAGAGAGAGAGAGAGAGAGAGAGAGAGAGAGAGAGAGGAAAACGGCTGCTGCAAACTATCAGAACAAGTTTCATGGTTAATCGGAGCAAAGTGTGCAATTATGCGTACGCGTACACGAAAGCTCGCAGGTTTCCTCCATACTTTTACTTGGAAATTTCTCGACTCGATCTCAAAGTCCCGATTCTCCCACTCTCTGATCGATACGACGAACGAGATATCGTTCGCGGTCGGTGATGCCGAAACTCCGATCCTTGCTCCCAGGAGCAAGAGACCATCGAGCGAGGAGAAGCTCTTACGTCTTACGATGACTCTCTACGTTTCCGTACATTCCATACGTACAGCTTCGCGACTCATCTCGTGAAAAATGAAATCGCTTACGCGATCGCTAAGCTAAAGCTGTATATTTTCCAAAAATGTCTCCCATACCTTCCCGATTTGAGTCGCGATCGCGGTGTCGGTGACGCGAGATCGGGATCGAGATCGAGATCGAGATCGAGAACGCATCGCGTCGTCTCTTGCGCGAGTTGCGCGAGTCCGCGCTCGTTTCTCGAGTTACAAAACTCGGCTTGCCATACCTCGCGCCTAAAACAATATTGGCGGGGCCAAGCAGGGGTTCGGTTCGGCCTGTGCACATTAGATATTTATTTAAGGCCGTCCGACACGACCGCTTTGCTACTCATTCGCCCTCGACAACTCGACCGAGCGTACGCATGTACGCGCGTACGCGCGTGTGTATGCGTGCATCGAGAGTGCACGCGCGTATTTACGTGAGCGCGTCATTGACACAGCTACCGCAAAGTCTTTGGCACTAAGTACCCCAAACTCGAAATGTTGACCCGGTTAATAGCTCCGTGTTTGATTAGACTACTGTAGACTTCGTATAAGCGGTGGTGGCACCGGTAATGCGAGTTTCATCGCCGGCGAGAAGATGCGGCTCCGTGTATACATTATCACGGAATACATTACGCGGAAATGGCTCGGCGATTAAAGACGCGCCCTTCTTTCGTCTTTCGTCTTTCGTCTTTTGTCCTCTTTCCCGTTGACTTGAAAATTTGTCGGAAAGCTTACTCTCGCTCGCGTACATGTATGTACGTGTAGCATTCCCGTGTGGCACCGTAGCACGCCTTCCACGCCCAAGTGGAACTGAGCGAGCACGTGGCTCGGCCTGGAGATCTCACGCCCTTTTCATTCGAAATGAATCTCAGATCTCAGTTTTTTACGGATTGTTTATTCCGACTGGAATGGAAACGGCTGGCTGGAAGAAACGAGGTTAAGGATCAAATATTTTACGCGTCTCTTCAATGCGGATGACATAAACTCCTTTCCCTCGTTTCCCAGGTAAATTCCCTCCCAGAGCGTATTCTCGATCGCGGACAGATCGATTTCTCGAGATTCTCCGCTATTCTCCGTTATTCCGCTATCCCGCTATTCGCGATCGTTTAACATGGATTTCTACCCTACGATTCCACTCTGACAATTATCAATTATGATTTAATTCTTGGATCTTGTTCCTGGCATTTGTCGCGAGATTCATCAAAGGAGGCGCTTCCGCTCCGTTATTTTCCAATTCACTAATTTACGGTAAATTCGCATTTTCCGCGTTGCCGAACTCGCAAGAGGAGAGTGGAGGAGGCGCGGGCGCGGGCGCGGGCGCGGGCGCGCGCGCCAGTCGGCAAAAGTAAAATCAGAGAATACACGCCTCGCTTCGCGTCGGATGCCGGGTTACACGAAAAGAGCGAGGAAAGGAGTTAATTATCGAATAACAAGGGACGTGTCGTTTCGAAACCAGGATCACGAGGAAGCGTGCTCAGATTCTTGCTTAGTTTTTAATGCCTTTGGTAAATGTCATCCTCCTGAAAGAAGGCGCCTGGAAAACAGGGTGACTGGACGTGCCTTTGTCACATCGTTGATAGACGTGATCTCTATCATCGCGAGAATCAGCCGCTTTCATGTCACGTCGAAGTACCAGTTTCAATGCCGTTTCAATTTCGGCATTGTTTCGGTTGTTCGTTGTAAAATTTCATCGTACGTATATTACATCGCCGCCGCAGATTGCATGCGGGATTAAGCATGTTCTCTAGAAAAACGAGACATACATTCTTCGAGACCTACCTACATTGGATCTCTGAAACGCGTTAATCCCGCGCTGGGTGCGTGCCATCCTCGCCATCTTGCGAGATTGCATTTTTCAAGCGTATGAATCAAGCGCATACAACGTGCATACAACGTGCGTACAACGCGCACACAGCAGTGCACCGAGAAAAGGAAATAGCCCTTAGATTAGAAAACGAAGGGCAGGATATTCTAGGATCCTTGGAATCCCTCGGCTCGAAAGCCAACGAAAGCCATTGGATCTTGTCCAACAAAGCAGCGCCGATCGTCCGCTCCAACGATCAATAAAGAGAGAATAACAGGGCTCGGCCGCAAGCCGACTCTTACACGTTTCGGCAACGATCGATAATAAAGATCGAGCGATCGATCGGATTGCAGGAAATCTCGAAAATTCTCGAGATCGGTATCGAGATAATCTTGGGATTATTATTTGCCTGGGATTACAATGTTAAACAAAGGCAAGGAGAGAGAGAGAGAGAGAGAGAGAGAGAGAGAGAGAGAGAGAGAGAGAGAAAGATGGAGAAAGATTCGTTTCGAAAGGGGTTTTACGTGGGTTTTATGCGCGTGTGAGTCGCTAGAAAGGACTCGCTAGAATAATTAAATCGTTGATCGATAAAGACGAGACGGAGAGAGAGCGTCGTCAGTGAGCATCGTTTCGCGAAAACTATTCCCGACGAGACGACGTTTGACTCGTCGTGGCTGGCTCGGCGGCGGCGGACCGGCCAGGTCAGGCCGACGACTACTTTACCGCAACGATCGCCAAAGGCGGCAATGTACGCGCACGCGGCTAGATTCGCTGTAAATGCCATCTGTGTAAACGAATCAACCGGTGGCGGCCGACTACCGCGGAGCCTACAAACATTTTGAGACGTTCATTCACGTTACGTGAAAGAACGTCTCTCACGCTCCTTAACGTTGAAAGGCACGAATTCAGAGGATGCTTGTCGTGCGTGTCATCGCTCCCTCGGGAATATGTATGCTTTGACACGCGCGTGCGATCGAGAAACATGCTTACGAATCGCATACGAATACAAAGATACGATACAAGATAAAATAAAAAAATACGTACCGCTACATTTAATGAACGATCGAAACCTTACCTGCGACTTGATCGATGCGCGGAATGTAAATTACGCGATATCACGTGATATTTTCGCGATCTCATCGCGCATCGCTCGTTGCTGCTACGAGCTACAGTTTACTACTCCGTTTACCTCGCTGAGACGTGATAAGACGTTAACGTAAAATAAGACGTGCTTGTGCTCGTGGGGAAAGTGGGGAGAGGGAGCTGGGAGCAAGTTTATCGAATGTCGCCAAATTGCCGCGGTGCCGCAACCGCGATCACCTACACCGCGAATCCTCCACACAAGAAATCAGAAACGAATGTTCCAACGATGTAAATGCACACACAGTCGCCTAATACACTCTCTCGCGCTGTCTTCGACGCTCGGCTTTTTTCCATCATCTCCTCCTTCTTCCCTTTCCTCCTGGCGAATATCGCCATTGCTATTCAGATATTCGAGACTCTCTCCGTGGGGCTTTAATAAAAATATTTGCTAAGAAAACAACTCTGCACTCCCCTCTCCGTTGCGGAGGTGTGCTCCACCCTGCGAGCAAGGCCAGTTATTCTTATATCCAGATTCGCCGCGCGCTGTTCTCCGCGAAGGCGATTTTCACACGCATGTACATGTGTATACACGCGTGAGAGTAACGAATGCGATAATTGTCTTGTAATTAAATTACAAGCAACTTTGAGCGAGCGACTTGAAACGCGGGATACGATGTGTTCCGATGTATGCTTCAACGATCGGCGTATGCTTTTATTCTTAAAACGCTTTATACAAGATTATACATATGCACGAGTTATGTTTGCACGCGTGCAGCGCGCAATGTGTGTATGAATACTAAATGCCTATATACATGTATACATACACACACTTGTACATTTATATGTATATATACATACATATATATATATATATATATACACACATATATATATATATATATAAACATCAAATGTAATCCTTTCCATCTTTACTTCTTTCTTCTTTAATTTCCGAATTTACGAGAACCGATTATCTTATTTCCCCATGTTCCTTCTCCTCAACATTCTTTTTCCCTCAAACGTATTCTCTTGTCATAAGAAAGAAAAGAAATTTTTCAACTTTGGAAATAAAAGAGATATTCAGCGCGTACGTTTAACTAAATAATCATTTATCATGATATCGTATTATCATTGTTTTATCGTAGAAAATTTACTTCAACGATTCATACATGCACGATATTTTCTTACAATAATCGATCGTTTAAACCCGGATAATAACATAGTGGCGACACCTTTTCTTTATCCAGAGAAACTACTCTCCCTTGATCCGTATCGATTGTTGCTCGTTTTATCCATAAAAGACAGTTTTTGCAATAAATTGTTGACTTGAACAATCAACTTGCGATAAAGGAAATTCGAATAAACGATTCCGCATTATTTCAATTTTAATTTCAATATATATACTTTTTCTTCAATTGGATCATTCATCGTATGAGAGAGAGAGAGAGAGAGAGAGAGAGAGAGAGAGAGAGAGAGAGAGAGAGAGAGAAAAGTCGAGTATACGATATTATTGAGAATATGATATCAAGTGATATTGAGAAAAAAAAGATAAACGAAAAAAAATTTTATTGCGTTATTAGACGGTTTTTTTAATTAAGCATTTGCATATTTGCATATTTGCATATTTCGATCGATCGAAAATTCAAATAGTCACGTCAAGAGTTGGAGTAATGTACAGTCAAATATTTATATGTAATAAAATCTAGTCTAAAATTAACATAAATATTAACAATTTTAATAACTTGAACGTTAAACTGGAGACAGGATAGAGATATTTGAAGTAAACGCGAGATGTGCGCACTCAATCCTTACTTTTGGCTATCATCTTGGTTATGTCATCTTACTTTACTAACGGAGCAGCATGTCCGTTCCCGCCAAATTTAATCATACGGATACTCGTTACCAACGGCATTAACGGCATATATATTTATCGCCACTTTCTTTTTCCTATACGACATCGTTATTCAGCCTCGGTATGAGTTTCTACTTGGCAAACCTATGGATTATCCATGATGACCTGAGAAATTATGATAAAACTTAAAATTGCTACTAGAGATACGAGGTGTTGATCTTTATTATACATCATGATACATCTATACATGTGTACATGATATATATATATATATATATATATATATATATATATATATATATATATATAATTCCATTTTGCTCTCTATTTATGTAGCCTATTTTGTCATATATACCGACACATTTCTCGTCAATAAGTAAAACTCGGATAATCGAGCACATTTGTACGCATTCCTAAATGAAATCGTTTCATCGTTAACATATTCAATACTCGACACCTGCCGCCCCTCTATTCAATCATGATGCGCACGCAGCTCGAGCTCTATAGTGATTTGCGCGCGAAATATTACAGTTGGTAATATTATTGGATTCGCAGTTGGCTTCCGGTTGTGTATAGTATGTAGTGATACTAAGTGTACAGTACGTATGTCGTGCATAATGCTTGAAATCACGCTAATGGTTATGAGATCGCAGCAAAATAACACGCGCGTGAAATGATACGGAATCGTCGACCGATATCGCCGTGCTTCGCGGTTTGACGTTTCGAGTTCTCGTTGTCGAAAGCGACACATTCACGTTTACTCGGAACACGTTATCCACGCATTGACTACCGCGTGAGAGCAACATTGTCCCTTGTTCGCGATCGTTTCTTCTCGAGCGGTGCCGATCTCGTTGCGCGCCTTCTATTCGAGGCAAGGAGAGAGAAAGAAAGAGAGAGAGAGAGAGAGAGAGAGAGAGAGAGAGAGAGAGAGAGAGAGAGAGAGAGCGAGAGAAGGAAAGAGAAGAAGAGGAGAAGGAGAGAGAATCGTCGCTGCCGCCGTCGCTGCTGCGGCTGTCGCCGCTGCCGCCACTGCCGCTGCCGTTGTCGTCGTCGTCGTTATCGTCATCGTCATCGTCATCGTCATCGTCATCGTCACCGTCACCGTCATCGTCATCGTCATCGTCATTGTCATTGTCATCAACGTCGTCGTCGTCGTCGTCAACGTCGTTGTCATCGTCATCATCATCGTCGTTGTCATCGTCATCATCATCGTCGTTGTCGTCGTCGTCGTCGTCGTCGTCGTCGTTGTCATCGTCGTCGTCGTCGTCGTCGTCGTCGTCGTCGTCGTCATCGTCGCCATCGTCGTTACTGTTGCCGCCACAGCCAAAATGCCGCTGCTACGTAAACAGCCGTTTCAACGGCTTCACGTTTCTTCGGATTTTAGAGATGACGATGAAGTGTATCATTGCGAAGTTACAAACGAGATATTCAAAGATTACAAGTAAGTAACGAGACGAGACGATTGCGATCTCTGCCGAATCGTTCCCGCTTCAATGCTCATTCCAACGATTGGTTTACCGTGCGCGGTGATACGCGGCATCGTGGAATGACCGCGAAATAGACGCATCGAGATGTATGCGAGATATCTGATATCTCGTTGCAGAGACTTGTTATATATCTGAAAGATATCCCTCGATCGTTTTCTAGAAGCTAGTTTTGTCATTGTGTAAAAAGTATGTGCCGATAACCGGCGATTAAATTTGTCAATTTCTTTAAAGACCCTACAAGACTGTCGGCTGGACAAGGTTAGGCTTGAGCGCCACTCGACATGTGCTTACGACGCGTTATCGATGTTGACACCGATAAAACGATTCGGCACACAAAAGGCTTCGGGTCATGTCGTCGTATTTCATTGCAAACTTTAATCGACTCGTTTGCATCGCTTTTAATCGTAGTGACCGATGCGTAGACGTCCGCGTCCAGTCTCTAGATTTCGTTAAAGACAATTCTACGTATCGACGCGCATGGAAGCGCGAGATCCTTCTCGTCTCGCGATATACCTTTTCTTTGATGGAATTGTCGAATAAACGCAATGTTCGATATATATATGCCATGCAAATGCGAATTTTGCAAAATGGAATAATGTTTCTTAAAAGAATCTAATTGATTCGATGGATAAATTACTCGCATTTGCCCTTGTCTCTTAATAATCTCTTATATTATATGCTTTGGTACTGTTACAGTGAATTTTGCGAGCGAATTATTTTGTGCAACTCGCTCATATGGTCATGTAGCATTACCGGTAAGACTAATATGACATTCGAGGAAGCTTTACAATGCGAAGAAAATGCAAAGAAGAGCTTGAAAGAGTTTCCGATGGAGGTAATACATCCATCCATTCCATGGATTATATAATGTCCGTGTCCAAGCCATCCGGGCCAAGGCGTTTTCTACGTAAAGGCATTGTCTTGTATCTTTCAGTTACGGATCCCTATATTGTACCTCGCTAGTAAGACAAACAGATCCTCATTTAACGAGATGATCGAGGATGTTTATCAATTTGCGAGAGATCGTTATTTTGTAGGAGAGATGGTGGAGGCAAGCTTCACCGAAGATTCCTGGTGTAATTGTCACGTTCTTCAAGTCATTGTACCCTCCGAACAACAAGTCGAGGCATATATGCATGAAAATGGCAGGTAATTGATAATCTCCTATCGATAATCTCCTAAAGTCGTTAAGCATCCACATTACATCGCGAATGTTTCAGAAGTCTACAAGAGCATTATTATCATCCACCGGCGAAATTATTTCGTTACGAGATAGAACAATTGGATTCCGGAGATTCCGATGTCAGTCAGATCATGATAGTGGAGGCGTCGCAGGTCAGAAGACGGAAGCAGCATTACAGCAGAGAGCGTAACAAGATATTTCTTCGTCAACTCTGCGAACAAAATGACAGCGGTATATGGCTCGTTAAGGTTAATAGAGATATCTCATTTTTACGATTCGATTTGTTCATTTATCCCCGACTCGGAAACCGTGACAGAAAATTTTCTTCGGTTCTCGCAGGAGAGTGTTTTGGACAAGTATGGAATCAGCAAGGTACGTTTCGATACCATATTTGCTGGGACGCTTCCAGATTTTACGGTTCGCGTAAAGAGATCCGTCAAGCATAAACAGGAATCCATAGACAAATTTCTCACCTCGACTGTGTCAAAGCAGAAACCACTGGAGAACGCGGATCCTCTGAAAAAGGTCAACGGAAGTGGGAAAGTGAACGATACCGGTGCGATAAAGAAATTTCGTAAACCAAGGTAAAGATCGTTTACCAGAAAAAAGGGTATTTGCTTGCCCTCTTGGTACTTGGTACTACTACGAGAAGAGTCCGTTGTTCTTTTCCCTTCTCTTCTTTCTTTCTTTCTTTCTTTCTTTTTGTTCTTCTCTTTCTTTTTCCCTTCGCTTTTCCTTTAATCTCTTTGCGTTTCCCTTTGTCGACAGAACGAATGGCAAGTTTAAAGAGGAACTTAAAGCGAAAGCTCTGGAGGAGAAGGCGAAACGTAAAGAGGAAAGGGCGCTGAAGAGCGAACACAAAAAAGAAAAGAGGCAAAAGTTGGCGGCTTTGGCGGCGTACATGAAACTGTGGAACAAGCCGAGGGAAGATCTCGAGTGCGAGGATCTTTGTCCCATTCCCGAACCTGTCGTCATCAAGTGCGGCATACCAAACGACAAATTCGGGGACTTTGCTATGATATTGGAATTTCTTCAATTTTTTAACGAGGAGCTGGAAGTATCCGTATATTTCCCTGGGGGATTCAATCTGGAATTGCTGGAAAAGGCATTGCTGACAGAGGAGGCATCCGGCCCTTGGAGCGATCTTTTGCAACTATTATTGTCAAACATATTTAAATATCAAGCGGAGGAAGATAACGAGGTCGACGCTCAAGCGTCTGCTTTGCTCGATAACATCAGCCCTTACGAAGGAGCGTCGTCGATGGCAAAGGCAGTAAAACTCGCTACCATGGCTTCCACATGGTGTTCGAATTATCAGGGATGCAAATTGTCGGAACTTACGCTGGACCATGTTACTTTGAGCGAGATCTTGAGGCAACATCTGTTAAGCTCAGGGGGACGTATAAGCGAAGCCGCTTCCAAATGGCGTTACTCTCAGAAGGGTACGTAAAGGCGACGTAAAAAATTTCTATTTCATTTAATTAATAACGGCACGTCGACATTCGGGCATTCAAGCCGAATATATCCGCGTATATATCGCGCATGCGTGATTTATCCGTGATTACAGGTGGTTACACAAATTTCGACGATCCTGCGCTCCTGCTGAGGATAAACGACGCATACCTTCTGCGATTATTGGCCCACCGGAACGTCTGCGAGTTCAGCTCGCATGACAAAATCAAAATCGTGACGTGCATGATTAATCAGCTATTTACATTTGCATCGATCCGCGACGTCATCGAGGAACGACACGATAAGCTGCACCAAGCTAAGAGGGAATTGAAATTGTTCTTGCTTGCCGAGCAGAAGAAGGAAAAGGAGGAGAAAGAGAAAATGCGAGAACGCGAGAAGGAGGGCAAACTCGACGAGGAAGACGCAAAGCCGAAAAAGATCACGCGCGGCAATTACGATGAGGAGAGGAAGAGGGAGGAATACGAGAACAAGCTGAGAGAATTGCAGCAAGCGTCGAGGAGCGATGAAATGATGCTCTACCTGGGGGCGGATAGAGCGCATCGGAGATATTGGAGGCTCTTATCTATTCCAGGTACGTAATTCCGATCGAGATAGGTAATTTCCATTTCCACTTATCCATGTCGCGAAACGCGCCGTTACGCGCCGGTGCTCGTACACGAGGGGGATGCGTTTTTAACGCCGAGCGGGAATTCGCTCGATCGAGAATCGAGAATCGAGAATCTTGACGAAAAAAAAACACGAGAGAATCAAGAGAGATCGAAGCAGCAGATCTTGATACTGATAGGCTTTTGTCCTTCTGTCTAGGATTGTTCGTGGAAAATGACGAACGATGGTCCGGGACCTGTCTCCCGGAAGGCACTCCGCACCATCCAGAGCTGCAGGATAAAGAGGCAACGTACGCGTATCTGAAAACTAAATTCGAGGACGAGTTCAGCGACAAGGAGAACAGTTTCAAAAAATCGAAAAAGTCACCCAAGAGGCTCATCTCCTCTGATAAAAATGGCGTTAAATCGTCCCGGAAGGAAACCGGTCCTCGGAAGGAGTTCAAACAAGATCTCATCAACATCAAAAAGAGCTTGGTGTTATGCACAGGCGACAAGGACTGTCCCGTTCATTGTAAAAGATCGCCGATCAAGTGGAGCTTCTACGGAAAGCAGGAGGACATCCAAGCGCTGATAAACAGCTTGAGTACAAGGGGCGTCAGAGAGAGCGAGCTCAGAAGTAATCTTTTACAGGAGATGGACAGCCTGCTCGTCGTTATCGACGAATGTCCTAAACACAGATTAAATCCGGACGTTGTAAGTATACAGTTTTGTACTAGTTTACAGTTGTCGAGCCTCGTTGTTGAGCGAGGTTTAGGGCACGCGTCTACATCGTGCGCGCAACATGATCGCAGAGAACGAAAAAATGAGCAGACGTACGTATATGTAGTTTTCAGACACCAAGGGACAGATGAGTAAGATCGCGATCGCGAAGAAGAACAAATACGAGAACGCAAACTTGAATTTTCCTTCCGACATGCTGATCGACGACGTGATGGAATTAACGTTGAGGGATCATATTCTAGACTTTGAAGATAAGATCAACGCAGGTTGCCTGGGATGTCTGAGGATAATCGATCGCACGGCCTGGAGGAGCGCGATCAATCGAAGGGATTACGACAAACAGTGCGACAAATTGATCTGCGCCGGCAACGAGATCGATCTAGACACACCCGTAAATACTTTGGTGGACAAGATAAAAAACGAGCTTAAACACAGTAGACCCGGTACGCCCGACTCCGAGGTCGGAAGTATCAGCACGAAAACTTACAAGGATCCAGGAATGTACTTAGGCTTATCCGACGAACACGAGATGGCATTGGATCAGAGACAACAGATGACCATCAAACAATTGGCTTGCGCTATCTTGCAACTGTCTCAGGCCATAGAACAAAGGTACTTACAGAGACCACTGGGTCCCGATCAGAAGGATAAAAAATGGTCGGGCGAAGAGATGCGAGAGAGATGGGAACAATCGCTTATAGCCTCGACGAATTGGTCTCAGCTGTTCATTCACTTGAGTACACTGCACAACAGCGTTGCATGGGACAGAAGCGCGTTAAACGCTCAATGTCGCATATGTCGAAGGCGCAGAGACGCGGAGAACATGTTACTCTGCGATGGATGCAACCGTGGACATCATCTCTATTGTCTCAAACCAAAACTCAATGTAATTGGCTTTATGATATTTGCGCGCGCGTGTACGTATACATATACGTGCGTAACGTGTATGTCATGTATGATGTATGTATGTATGTATGTATGTATGTATGTATGTATGTATGCATGCATGTATGTAGGTATGTATGTATGTATGTATGTATGTATGTATGTATGTATGTATGTATGTATGTTGTATGTGCACACGTACATTGTGTGTGCGTGTGTGTGTTCTTTTTCCGATGATTAGTCGATTACTTTCATCCTGCCATTTGGTTGCTTCCTTATAGGCTGTACCGTTGGGAGATTGGTTTTGTACTGCATGTAAATCGCCCGAGACAAAACCCAAGGAGAAGACTCAAAAGCGAAAGAGATTCGAGGATGAGGTCGAGGACGAAGCGATATTGACCAAAGAGACGCGGCACAATCGCGCGAAACGCGTACCTCGCAGCGACGACGAGATCGATCAGGAAAACGAAGAAGACGACGAGGAGAGCGAGGAGGATATGTAAGATATCCCTTTGATTATTCAAAGGCGAAATCGAAGAGCAAAACTGGCTACTTTACTCGAACCGAACTCTTACTTCATCTTAGAAATATACGACTGGAAAATCTATGCGCATCGTGTAAAACTGGTGGGAAGCTGATCGTTTGCGACACATGCCCGAACCGTTATCACCTGGAATGCGTAGAACCGCCATTGTCGAGAGCTCCCAGAGGAAGGTGGTCTTGCTTCAAGTGCAAAGATAAGAGAAAACACACGACGAAAGGTAAACGGCAAACTAGTGGATGGAGAAACGGAAAAACGAGCGAAAATAAATCTCGAATTTTTCGAGGGCGTAATGTCCGTTTAATGTTACTATTCGATTCAAGTTATCATAAGAGAGTTTCTTAGCGTGGATTATGTTGATAGTGAGGGGGCGCGAAAGGGAAAGAGACAAGGAGAGGCTGTGCGCAGCAGCAGCACGCTCTCGCATCCATGGCTTTGCCAAGAGCCTCCTCACTACAGAATCTACAGACTGGGACGGTCCGTATCGTATCCCTTTCTTATTCTATATGTGTGCATGCATGCGTACGTGCGTGCGTACGTACACGCGTTGTTGTTATGTATGTATTAGAGCATTTCCCGACACGATTGATATTCCTTCTTTTCTCTCATCATTTTTCTTATTCCTCTTTTCTGGGAAAACACGCTGTAACATTGAGAAAGTAATTGCAGTCAACAACATACTCGGTAGGATCATATAGATCACACATCACTATCCGTGCGATGAAATTTTACGATAAAGTCAATCGTTTTAACTTTACACATGGCACACACGAGATAATACGAGGTAAAGTACATACGAGCACATGGATGTTTCGATGTTTCGATGTGTCGATTTAAATCTTATCGCCTTGGCAATGTGAATTCACTATTGCTAACCCATATACACGAGCATATATCGGAGGATCGAGCTTTATTTATTTATTTCATTTATCCGTACTTTTAGTACTTTTAGTATGGCTTTGTAGCTCCAACTTGAAATTGAAACAACGTTGAAAGAAGGTGTGCAGCTAACTAAATAGGAAAATTTCCGGTGCGCAGATAGCAGCGCGTCGGATGACACAGAACCGAGGCAAACGCGACGCGCATCGAAAAGAGCGGCCGAAATGGAACACGAAGGGGACAAGAATTCGATCAAAGGCTCCATGGCAAAGTTGCAAGAATTATTAACCGACATTAGGCATCACAGGGATTCGTGGCCGTTCCTATCGCCCGTTACAAAGAACGAGGTTCCGGATTATCATGACATCATTTCTAATCCGATGGACTTTGGAACGATCAAGTACAAACTCGGTAACGACGGCTACGAAACTTTGGATAAATTTCTCAGCGATTGCCAGTTGGTCTTCGAAAACTGTAGATTGTACAACAAGGAACACAGTTCCGTATACAAGTACGTATCAACATTATCGTTATCCATTTCACGTAAGTTCGGACGCCAGAGATTACGATGCCGATAATATACCGCAATAATATACCGCATTAAAAACTTGTGTGAATCTTGCTCCGTCGTTGGAGCCTTGTGTGGCACAAAGCGGCACTTTTCTTTCCGCCGCGAGTGACGTTTCGCAGAGGACTTTTACTCTTTATCGAAGGCCTGAATTTCTGCGAAAGCAATCAGCAGTAACATTAACGCGCATGCATGCACTAATATGCGTACGATAACAACGTATACATAATAGCGCGCGTACTATGTAATCGCAATCGCAATCGCAATCGCAATGACAATGACGGTGCGTGGCGGTGTCGTTCATCTCGTGTCGAAACATTTATCTCGATTTTTCGCGGTATTTACCTACCTATATAGGTAAGTACGCTGTCACGCAAGTAAAAGAAATCGAAATGATCTTTAGATACGACAGCGGATCGTAGAGAGCATTATTTCGCGCATTTCGGTTTCAAGGAAACCCGCAACCGCAAATCCACACTGCAAGCGCAGTGCAAGCGTGGAGCAGTGATGATCGATAACGAATCGAATCGATCTCGAAAACGTCCGTCCTTGATAACGCCGCTGCTCCTGCTATACGCTGGAGAGAAACTGTTTCTCTCAATTTTCTCTCTGCAACGAAGCGCAGAAAAGCCATTCCTCATTTTTCGTCATTCTCATCGTTCGTCGTTGTCATAGCAATGTTGTCGCAGTAACTTAATTTAGCATATAAGAGCAGCTAACGGCCTTGTCGTTGTCTCGATACGACGAATAATCTTTGGCCTCCGAACCTATCTGGAAGTACGCGTGTAAAAAGTAAAGCTATGTCTTTTTAAAAATAGTTACGTGTACAGGGCGGGCACGCGACTGTTGAAATATTTCGCGAAACGTTGCAAGGAATTGAGCTTGAATCTCGACGAGATGGAACTGTTCCAAGAACCCAAGGCAAAGAGCGCGAGATTGGACGATATGGAATCGGACGATACGATCGACAGCGAGGAAGACGACGAAACGGAGACACGGAAGAAAAGATAGAAGCAGGATACTCCAACGTAGCGTATACTCGTGAGATTCAAAATCTATCTTTACCGCTCGTAAATCTTATATATTTTCAACTTGACATGTGATGTGTGTACCGATACCGAGCGGTAATCAGATTCCGTACGTAGTCCGAAACATTTTGTAAGCTCTATATATATATATATGTGTGTGTGTGTGTGTGTATGTATGTGTGTATACATACATACACACACACACACACACACACACACACACACACACACACACACACACACATATATATATACACACACACACACACACACATATACATATATATATATATATCGGTTCTATTAGTAATAAGAGAGTAATAAGAGAGCAATTGCGTCGACACGATTTACAGACAATAGTACAATGTTGAAAATTATTTTGTAGAATCAACGGTGCGCGCATACGAAGAAAAAATTTCTTTCTTTTTTTTCTCTCTCTCTCCTCTTTGTCAAAGATCGATTACTTCGAGGCTTGTAATAAAGATGTATGCAGTATTATGTGCAAAAAATGCATATACATAGCCACATTATGCTTCTAAATATGTCGCGTCTACGCGTCACGAAGTAAGCGCAATGCATGCACAAGTGGCTGATTTAGTTACGTTTACTCTCCTTTCGCACCACGGCGAGTAACGAGTAACGAGTAACGAGTTTTCGCTCTTTAGCTATAAAACAAAGGTTCTCGAGACGCGCGCGCGCGCGCGCTTGTTTCAATAGATAATTATTTATTATTTTATTAATATTATTCTCGCATAAAGTAGCATCGTATATACTCTTTCTCTTTCTCTCTTCGCCATAGTCGTTAAGGTCGCCCGCGTTAATTGTACATGGTGATGATTACCTCTCTCTCCCTCCCCCTATAGTTTTCGCTTTTCACACCAGATTATATGCAAGCATTATTCATAAATTTACGTTTGTAGATCCAGACAATAAAATTGGATACTTTTGTACTGCGTGTTCTGCCATCGTCAATGAAAATTCATAATTTGGATATAATTTACACACACGCACGCATACACCCTCTTACGCGAGGGATTATTTTCGTCGATAGTAGCAATCGTTTTTTTTGCATGTATCCGTTCATCTTATCATCAACGTTCATAATCTCAAGGTCGAATACCAGATTTATACGAGTACAAAGCACTATCAATCGTATTGTACAGCGATTGTAACGTTTTTTTTCTCTTTCTTTTAATCGTGTAACATTTTATACAATTATTTTGATAATACAACTTTGGAATTTGTGATTATTAAAAAAAAAAAAGAAAAAAAACGGTCCATCCTTCCTCAAATAAATTCGACACAATCACAAACATTCTATTTATTTCTTTTAACTTCTTTGGTTTTCATTCTTTCGAATGAGACCAATTACAGTTCTTCATAGATATCGGAATTTTATAAAATTACATAGCTCTATAAGATCGGTACTTTGTCTTCAATGATGGCCAGTACCTTTCAACAACTCTTCATCAAGTTTCTTCCATTTCGCAACATTCTCGGGGGTGTAAGCTGAAAGCAAAGACAAATCACATTATCATGTGATCGGCGGCAATACTACGGATCGATACAACTGATTAACGACTAAGGACTTACATAATTTTTCTATTTGGTAAAATATAGGTATGGATGCTACTATGCCAATTAACCAATACTTATACAGCCAACTGTGTTTCGCATAAAACTTGTATGGAAATTGCGCGATCTTTGCGGTGAAGGTATACGGATACCTCATCCGTCGAAACGGTGCCTGGCCCTCGGACATGTCGGTTCTCTGCAATGAATTGTACTCGTTGTAACGAGTTGTGACGCACCGCATAAACGCGGCAATGATCACGGTCACGAGATCGCACGACGAACATTACACGCAAACAGTACGTATCGATTAGATTTCGAAAGACTCGTTAACTAAGTGCCGATGCATCTTGTGGATCAGTTGACGATCAAGTGTATAGGTTACCCGCAACGGATACGCACAAGAAAAAAAAAGAGAAAAAAGATTTTCACTGTGCATTTAGATACGAATAAAGGTTTGATTCGACAACGAATATATAATTCATTCATACAAGTCGACGCTAACAAATCGCGGGAGGAGGGTGACAATAGACGACGATCCGGTATACGGTAGTCACAAATTCAATGGTCGATCGTCGAAACGACGATTGCCTCAGTTCCCGTTGGCAGCATTTCGCAGGCATCACATATCTCGAAGAGAATTGAATCAAATATATTTTGGCTTTTACTTCGGAGTTTCGCTCTCATGTTTGTTCCAACAATTTGTCCATTACTTACAACTTTGGATCAATATTTCGTCTCGATGAGAAAATACTTACAGGTTACGTAATATGTCCACTGTGTCACGAAAGAAGTTACACTGGATGGGTCGCAACGGTTCGGCGCGATGCTCGCGACACGCGTTGGCTTTTTTGCGCATGCGTGACAGATCGATCGAGCACCGACCCTGGACTATCCTTATTTCCGACAGAGTCGTTTTCGGCTGTCGTTGACGTTACATTGGTGTAAAGTTAATTGGAAATATAAAATGTAAATAAAGTGCAAAGTGTACGTTTCACGACCGATCGTGAATGTTCATTAAATCGCTTTTAATCTGACAATCTTATCGTAAAAACGATAACGGTTCTTATCGAAACGACGTTTCGATTCTCGATTCTGGAGCTAATAACCGTCCATCAAAATTATCCTTATCCAGCTACGCTTTTTCTATCAGTGCTCTTGGAACGCGCTCAATATCGTTATCGAAGAACGAGGGGAAGAACGAGGAACTGAGAAGAAGAGATATAAGTCAAATGCGCGCGAACGTGTATGTAAGATAAAAATTACTAGGATTGGTAATTACATCTGACAATGACACGTACGACTACTAATCGAACGAATGCATCCTTCGCCGATGTTCAAGAACGATACATCCACGGATGATACAATCGCCGTATATACATGTACAAGCATCGCGAAATTATTCTTACATGTTTCATAGCAGCAGCAGCAGCAGCAGCAGCAGCAGCAGCAGCAGCAACAACAACATGTCATTGTTTTCTTAGCATCACTTCACATTTATTAGGTCACTGCGCGATTCATCACGTCTCAACGTAGTTTAATTAAGGCATTAAAATACTGGAATAAACCATACATGTGCAATAGCATATTTTTAAAGATTTATTATATTCCATGTAACAATATTTACTTCATCAGAGCGTGTACCACGGCCTTGGCATTCAATGATTTCAGATCCATGTATGTTTGACCAGTTCCAACAAAAACAATAGGTTGACCGGTGATGTACGTCATCGTGATAGCCGCACCAACCTGTAGATCGCAATATTAAGGACCATAATCTAGCGATTATGACAAGTGTTTACAACTTTTCTCTCTTAGCAAAAATATTTTTCTGCGTTCGACGCACGCGCAACTAGAACCTTTTCTTTTCGTTCTTTCAAGAGATAATACGTCTCATTATTCTTATATTCTCTACACTTATTTGGCGAGGTTATTTAATTCGCAACGAAGCGATGCAACCTTCTTTTCCGTTTTGGTATAAAACTGGACAAGTTTTTCTCAACGAAAGGAGAAGGAAGCGGAAAGTTGTAAGGAAAGACTTACCTTATCATCGATCGTGTCGAATTTTGTTAGCACGATACCGTCAATAATGTGCGGATTGGCAGATTGGCTATAATCCGCTAAAGCCTGATTGAATTTCACCAGTTGATCCACAGCCTCATTGCCAACGAGAGCTTCTCCGACGAACAATACCAAGTCCGGTTCATTGACCTTTATCAGTTTTGCCAAAGCTCGCATCAGCGGCTCATTGTCCTGCATTCTACCGGCGGTATCCACAAGAACGATATCGATCCCGGAATCCTTCGCGAAGCGAATCGCCTCCATAGCTATGCCCGCGGCGTCTTTGCCGTAGCCCTTTTCATATAATTGCACCATCGATCGATTGTTGTGCTTCTCAGATGGATGTAAAGCGTTCAAATGTCGCATGTGCGTCCTGAGCTGTTCTACTGCTCCAGCTCTAAATTTCCATCATCATTAATATTGCTTGTGACAGGTGGTGTGTAAATTCACACCACATTCAAATGTATTAGCATCAAGAGAGAAAGAAAGAAAGAGAGAGAGAGAGAGAGAGAGAGAGAGAGAGAGAGAGATTGGATTGTTTGAAGATTTATCTAGAATCGAACACGATACTCGATGATTCGAGAGAAAAAGAGAGAACGTTTCAGATCAGACGATAATGCATTCGATGATCGATGAGAAACAAATCCACGCAAAAATATACCCAGAGCCCTCAATGATTCCTATAGTCTATTCACCTGAATGTATCGCACGCAGCAATCAACACACGGAAGTTATTCTCTATCAGCCAAAAACAGATCTTGGCCAGATTCGTCGATTTGCCAACTCCGTTGACTCCGCAGAACGTCATGACATAAGGCATATTATTTTTTTTTGCTTCGAAGGCATCTCGCAGAATGTCGATTCTCCTCTTCGGCGATAATATCTGCATCAAAGCGTCCGTCAAAGTAGCTTTTACCGTGTTCGCTATGCTGTCGAAAGTACCGAGCATCTTCCCTTCTAGTTTCGTGCCAACAGAATCGCACAATTTCTGAGCGATGTCGGCAGCGACGTTCTTTGTGATCAGGTGATCCTTTAATTTTTCCAAAACCGGCAACATATCCTCTTGTTTCAAAGATTTGCTACCGACTAGGCTCTTGAACATGGAGAACACGGAGCTCTTCTTCTGCGTCTGCGGCTTGGAACGCTCCATCTCTCGATCAGAATCGTCCTCGGACTCGCTGTCCACTTCAAGGTCGCGTATGCTACCCCTCATCTGTCCAACTAGCTACAAGAGTCATATCAAAACATGAATAATCGAAGGACGACGTATCTCGGATATGGTTTCTAATTTCGCGGAAAGTAAACAAGCGATACACGGAATAAGGCGCAACCACTCAATTCTCAGCTTATACCAGAACGACTGGAAAGAAACATTACAGTCGTATCAGCTGCCACATAATCGCCACTTTCCTCCGGTTTGTCCTTGGTGCGTTCCAATGTAGCGAGATCCTTGACTGTCCCACCTAGTTCCCAGATGCGCGGTTTCTTGCCGGCTTTTTCAGGTTTCGGACTCTTTCTGATACAATATTTATCATTTCGGGAGATTCAAGATCGGAAAACGATCATCTAATAAATCAGGGAGAAACACACTTACTGCTTATCAGCCTTCTTTTTTTGCCCTGCCATTTTTTGAGCGAGTTTCATGCGATTGGCAATCAGTGTCTCCTCGTCGAGTTCTCCATTCCGTTCTATCGGCTGTTTCACGGCTTCTTGCTTCGAAATTTCCTGAATTTTCGCTAAGGCAGAAAGAAGAAGGATACGTTACGAACAAAAAACCTGACAAGCTCGAGTCCGAGAGGAGAAAAATATTAATGAATACTAATTATTCAATTAGTTCCCAACGTAACTTTGCTTCTATTTTTCTCTCTTTGGGGAACAAAGCTCGATATAACCATGCGATCTTTTCCGTATATCTCGCTTCACGTTAGATCTTACGTTCGTAATGGAACATTAATACGTGAATAGTAAAAATGTTAGCTAAGCAGTGCGAAATGTTGACAAGAGAGATTAAAGGATCTTAGCATTTTCCGTTAACGATATAGCAATGAATCTCGAGCAACATCTTTCTCGATATACTCTTTATTTTCAATCACGCAACAAAAACCATCCCTTCGTTTTCGTCGAAAACGGGCGTGATCCCAAATCGATTAAAGAAACATAGCGTATTCCACGCTAAAATCAATCGTAATCGCGCAAACGCGAGTATGTGATGAACCTCGTTTATCGAGCACATTAATACGACATTGTGTATAACAGCGTGCAATTTAGTGGGTCATCATGCAAAGGTTCAACATTACTTACTTTGATAATCCCCGTTAGAGTTAATCGCTTTCTTCCTTTTACCTGGAAGTGAAAGAGAAAACTCAAGAAAATTGTTTCGTTGTTAGTAGCTAGCCAGATTGAGGGAGGGGAGAGAGAGAGAGAGAGAGAGAGAGAGAGAGAGAGAGAGAGAGAGAGAGAGAGAGAGAGAGAGAGAGAGAGAGATATCTATAATTATTTTATAAACTATAATTTAGATTACGCAATATAAAATAACGTTTCACGAACGATTTGACTAATATATATCATTTTAATGTATCGCAAAAATAAGAAAAGCGTAATTTACAGTAAGATACAACGATACAACGTATAATTATCAATGTCATTACAGTTAAATGATTGAAATGATTGAGAATAACTTTTGTCTGGATATCGATGAGTGTATATATATATATATATATATATATATAAAACTGGATATCGATGAGTGTATATATATATATATATATATATATATAAAACTGGATATCGATGAGTGTATATATATATATATATATAAAACTATCATCAATCTCGGGAAAAAATGAAAAACAGACATATGTATGGATCAATTCGTGATTGTTGTAAATATTCAACTAAATAAAAGTTTGAATGAATTTTTCAAAAAGAAAAAAAAAACAGAAAAGAAGAAGGAGAAAAGAAAAACGTGACAAGTTTTTCCAATGAAAATAGTATTCTCAGAAAAATATGCTGCATACCTGATTTTTTATCATCTTTCTCATCTTTCTTCTCGATCATACTAGCAACGGTCTTCTTAGATTTTTGACTCTCATCAAAAGTACGCATTTGCTTTGGTATTTTGGCTTGCGTACGTGACCATTGCTCAGCCCGTTCCAACACCAAACAATAGACTTGCTGGAATTCAAAATTGGTGAACCAGCTCGAGCTCTCCAGCTCAGTCTTAAAATGATCCCTGAATTCCAAGTGAATGTCATTCAAGAACTTGTCAACGTAAGATAATTGTAATATTTTCTGATATGCCACCACAAAGACCAATTCGAACTCGTTGTCGAGTTTGTACTGCAAACGCAAAGAATCATGTTCGAAGCTGTGGTTCCCTGTACGTTCCTGAAAAATATGTTCTCACGTAGAACATTGTTACTTTGTGCCTTAAAAATAAAAAATAGGATCAATCCGAAAAAGACAACGAATCTGTTATACTTGTACATTGAAACCTTTCGAAACATATGTAACATAGTAGATGGAATTAATAGATGGAAGAAGTTTTATAAACTCTTTTCCCTCAATCTTTGTTCAAAGGAAGAAAAAATTATACGGGTATGCGGATCATCTTAACTTTTCCTTTCATTATAACTCCGGAAATAAGTTTGTATGGTATTTCGTACCATACAAACAGTATGGTACTACAGTGGTAGCATAAGATTCTTAGTTCATCAAGTCGGAAAATTAATATCGAAACTTGATGCGAGATGCTTTGAAAAGATACTATATGAGGAAACTATATGCTTCAATATCCATCTTTCACATTCATAAATTTATCTCGCATTAATGTTGGATGAATAAAAGTAAACAGTTACTTGACACGAGAGAGAGAGAGAGGGAGAGAGAATATTTAATCAGAAAAATCATAGTGCTATCGATATAACCGCTTCATATTTTATGTTTTTGTAAATAAAAATAATCACATCACTTTGATACGGAAATATTTCAATTAAAGAATAGATGGCCTCTCTCTCTCTCCACGAAAAGTTGACGAAAATGAAAGAATTGAAAAATAACGTTTCTTCTCGTTTTTCTCCTTTTTTCTTTGTTAATATTAAAGATAACAGTCGCGAAGTTACCGATAAAATCTTTGATAAACAAGTAAGTTAACGGAAAATTATTCGAAAGGAGGATTAAGATAAAAGCTTAAAAAAGTTTAGTTAATAGCAATTTATAAGCAAAGATATGTCAATAGACACAACAGCCAACAAAATGTCAAGAAGTAAAGTCTAGTAGTCACCTGCAATATGACACTTCTTATCAAGGCATTGACGCTAGGCGCGAAAATCTGAGACGTACTCTGAAAGCACCAGAGAACTATACCACCTTTGCTGAATATCGTGAAAAGATCCAGCATAATGCGTCGCGATGTTTCAACAAGAAAAACAAAAATCCGGATAACGTTCCGGCTTAACCTATTTCGATGATGCAGTTCGCTACACGTCAGACTAGAGTCATCAGAAAGACAGAACTCGCGCACATGCGCACCGCGCACGACACCAGCAAACTTTCAACGTCATGCTGGGGAAAAGGAAAAGATGGTTTACAAGTCACGTGAACGGAATGCACCGACAAGAAGCAGCGAGACAAGGAACGACGCAGCAACCAATGCGATCTGTGATCAAATCGTCCGAGAAACGATTAAATCGTTCGGTCAGCCCGAACCATATATCCAGCGTGCGCGCGAATCACCGACGATAGATGTATCCATGTAACGGCTGACAGAAGCGGTGACAGTTAACAGATGGAACCAACAAAGATAGATCGAAAATCTCATTTACTCTTTTTATTTGAGCGCGAATAAAATAGCGTGTAAAAAATGTCGTCGATAATTTACCGTTCGTGGAGGGGGAGTTTACGGTCGCTCAGCGCTTATAAAGGCGTATAATATATACGATATATATATGTCATTCGAGTACCGTACGTAACAGCTATTTGTGGCCGTTTTGTCAGCCATTATAATTATCAATATCGCGTGTATTCATCGCTGTTGTGATCGAAAAGGTTTCAGCGTTGCAGTTATGAAAATCTCATCGATGAAATGGGCGCCAGTCCATAAATAAAATTCTCTCGATATAATTTGACGGAAAAGTAAGTAGCAATGGATAAATTCGGTTATCCATTTTCCATCAAGTATCAATAACACACGGATCTCGTTTATCCGAAGCATTGACAAAGTTGCAGATGAAACGAGCATCGCTCATAGGCTGTCATTAATTCATCTTCCCCTTGTATCGTACATACGTGGAAGTAACAACATCACATCAGGCATATCCACAGACATGATTTCACAATGCAATATATAAACAAGATAACAGCATAACATGGACAATAAAGCAATATCGATTCTCTTGGCATGCCATTTCGTGGTGCACCTATAGATCGTTCATTAATAGGAGGATCTCGAGTTCGCTATCGAATATCCCAAAGTGTGTCAGGATGGGTACTTCCAGACAAGATCGATCACTCAGCGGTGGAATTTCATTGCCGCAATGGATGAAGGGAAGAACGGATAACAGGTAACTCGACGTTTGCTTAAATAATTTTACCTAAAATATGTTAAGGATTCATCCAGCGCTGTTTTTGATCACTCGTATCTGTTTTTGAAAAGAAGCTCCCGTGATCTAAATACGGTAGGTCAGATGACCCGACACGCGTCTCTATGGACAAAAGGTGAATTCGCATGTAAGAAAAGTTACGTCGATCATATAATAATATCGAGCTATATCGGACAGCAAACAAGTACATCGACGCATTCAACACAGAGCACGGCGATTCAGAAAAGCGAATGGCAGAATCGTACATATCAAGTTTTCTTTTCTTTTTCTTTTTGATATTTATCGCAACCGTTACTATTCATAAAACATGGAGCAACGCATTTGCCCAAATAATCATATCAAGGAAGGTATATAACCTTATACAATACATAAGCATATTAGCAATGTTATTAGTACGCGATTCAGGAATTTATGGAATATCAGCTTAGTAGATCCATACGTCTCTTCTTCTCGAGTTTTCTCACCATTCTTCTTGCTTTCGTAAACAGCACGGCAGCCGGGTTGTTCGGATGCTCTTCCAGCGTGTCGCGACATCTTTGACAGAATTCCTCGATAATTTCTTCAATGATTCGTATCTTAAAATCACGATGGAACATGACGTAACAGGAGGCATTAGGAATTATCCTAAGGACCTTTGATCGGTATCTTTGCAGTATCTGAACATTGGAGTTTAAGGCTGTGCCCAAAAGTTGGATACCATACGCGCAAATAGGTTTTACCATGGTTTTGTACAATAGTTTCGTATAATTTTATTTTCTAGTATCAGTCTAATATCACGAATTTCTGCCCGATAGTTGGTATATTTTACGTAGTTTTGTAATTCTAAGTTTTTACGTTTATCGGATACATGTTTCTTCCAGTTAAATTCCAGTCTATCGAAATATATGGCGAGTCATTATTCGGCGTCATTAGCTCGTGGAATCTGAGTTCTATTTAGATAGATCGCAAGACAGGTACACGCGATGAATATAACATGAATATAACAATTGATTTGTTTTTATCGACTTTGATCCGCCAAAGTTCTAAGTTCAGTTTTATTAAGGAGGTTTAAGTTACTTTGGAGATATTTAGATACCGTGTTAGCATCATCGTATATTGCAGATAGCATTCGCGAAAGTGGCAATAGAAACGTTCCAATGGTAATTTGCACAAGAAATATAGAAATGGACCATAGAAATATAGAAGGACACTTTCCTCATTGAATTTCGCGGATCTCCGTTATAGCATGTTTTTTTTTACTCCATTTGTTCTTTTTAGTCTTGCCTATGCCTCTGTGGCTTCGCGAGGCGTTTTTGGATCTTATATGTTTCACTATCCAGGTTTGTTATTCTCGTTGTTGTCGTTCTGGATGGTTTATTGTGGAATCGGCATTTTGCTCTGCAGGAAAAATCCCTGCCACGGGTTTCCCAGGAAGGGGTTTACCGCGTTGTACTCTTGCTTTCAACATGTGGAGATGTCGGGTATAGGCACTTTACGCGTTCGCATTCAACTGTCATAGAAAAAGATACATGTAGCATGGAAAGAAATAACTTTTCCTTTTCCTAATGATATCATAATTTCTCATATAATCCTACCTTTGTAATTTGCAACTGGTTGCAAATTATATCCCGACAAAGAACGAGGACGAGATGTTCCGCAAATGTGTTGCGCAAGTGTTTGCTTTCTTCTCGCTCAGTTCTTGCCCAGTAACCGTCTTGTTTCATAATAGGAGAAGTTTGTTGCGATTGGTTCAGTTTTTTACTAGCTTTCCATAAAATGTAATCAGATGTTTCAGAGGGACCGAGATCGCGCGGATACATTTATACCTGCATTTTTTCTTCATTTAGTAATTTTTTCCTCAAGCCCTTAATGGCTTTGTTTAATTTAATCTTTATTATCAGAGATCTATAGTGTTGCCACGTGTTGCCATTTCTCAGATTTTTCTCTCACTTTTCTCTTTAATTTTTCTCTTATCATTACGAATATCGAAATATGATGTTCTATGGTATCTGTAGGATGAATTCCAAGCTACTTATCGAATAGTAGTATTCCATCGAGTAGTATTATATCATTACGGTCTTTTAGAGTCACACATTTGTGCGTTTTGGTGTGATTTTCATTCGAAAATGTCCCAATTTATTTACTAACTTTGTTAAGAAAATATTTCCAAGTTAAGGTAGGTGGCGATATATCTCTATGAATAGAGATATTTAAAGAAATGGAACGATTCGTCCGACAATGTAACATAATTTTGCACATGGCACTGTTATTCCATTTTCGTTTCATTATAGATTCGACTTTGACGATGCCGCATTCAGTCCACCATCTTACGACGACAGTTTCTTCTACATAAGGCACCAAAAGTCACAGAATTCCGCATTATCAAAGGAAGGATCAGAAGGTACAATTCCCGAGATTTCGAAGGAGAGTACGAGTTCTACTACGTGTTCCACTACAAGCCAGATAAAGAAGGAAAAATCCATTTCCTCGAAAGAAAGCAAGATCGATTTCAGCGAACATCCTTTGTCGGGTCAACCGTTCATACCAAGTGTAAATTACAAAGGTAGGATGATACGAGAAATTACGATATCATTACGGAAAGAAAAAGAAAAGTCATTTCTTCGAAAGTTATATATATCTTCTTTTTTATACGAACCGTTGACTTTTCTTCATTATTATCGTTTCAGCCGAGGATATCAGAGCGAAAAAAACGATAGGAATGGGATACATGAAAGCTAAATCGCAGGAAACGGAGGACAGTCTCGACGGTGAATCGCTTCTTCGCAGCAAGTCAATCGTCGGCGTGGCCAATAAAGTGATGTCCCGCAAATTAACAAAAGTATTCGCGGCAGATTCACATTCCCAAGAAATGGACAGTCGGATAAAAAACGGGAGTAAGTCTCTACCGGCATCACCGTTGACATCACCGATAGGAACCCCGGATAATTCACCGAAAGCACGTAGAAAGATCCACGTGAACAGGTACTTCACAGGCACATTCGTACCAGACAGAGAAAAGTATCAGGGTAATTGGATCCTGGCGACCATGTTCGGACAATCGCGAGAAATCATCACGGCAAAGATCGAAGAAGAGGACGAAGCCATCGCGGATATGGAACCAAACAAACCGCTTAACAGAAAAAGATCGATATCATCGCAAAATCTGACGTACATAGGAAAAGAAGAAAACTCGGCGGATAAGTCGTCTATCTACGCAAACGTACTACAACCTAAACCGTCGGAACTAAGGGAGATGAATTTCTGGTCACCAACTTCCATGTAAAGAGTCGACAGTTTTACACATCTCGTTAAATCTTATCGACATAGTTTTATCTTAGTTATCGTGCTTGTACCAAAGCATGTTTAAATAATAGAGAGAAAGAAAGGTAGGAGAGGGGGGAGGAAGTTAGAACTAGTTAATAATTTGATCATAGTCGATAGATAGACACAGACGATCATTCTCGTTGCATCCACAGCGGATATCCCGCGTATCATGACGCGGGAAACACAGATGGACCAAAACGAACATAAGTAAAGTAAAGAAAAACGAAATCGAAAGTAAAAAGACGCATCGTAAATCGTTGGTCCGGAAAAACGGTGAAGCAACAGAGAAATGTTTTTTTCTTTCACAACAACGTCATCAGTCAACGAAAAATGTTGGAGTCGCAAAGAAAGAAAAAAAAAAGAAAAAAAAGAGAAAAAAAGAAAAAAAAGAAAAAAAGAAAAAAAAAGAACGTGGCCATAGAAAGACGAAGGATGAGACGCGACGATCGATGGTCGAGACAAATGAGAACGCTCAAGGAACGGGAACGAAGCACAAAAAATCAATTCGATTGTGTTTTCGTACACGATCGACACATACACAAGAGTATAATGCATTCGCATGTTGCTACGAAGATTCAATTTTTCGGAACAACAGTCGAGTGTCCACGTGTAATATATACATGGATACATGGTGTAATACAAAATTCCAACAGAAAGATATCAGATACCATCGCATATATACATAGAAAAGAATGTGGTAACGCATCGTATTCTTGGAAGTTTAGAGAGACAAGAAGAGAAAAGAAACGAAAGTGCAATTCGCGAATTTGTACAAAAAGTCAAAGATTTATTTTCGGCTCGTCCAGTACACAATAGTTGGCTCGGAGAAGGTAATGCAGGAAGAGAAATTTGTAACCGCCGACTCCATAATAGATTAAGTTACAGATAAGTTATACATAATAAATTACGCGTGCGTAATATAATACGAAATAGAATATAATAGAATATACGAAAGCACGTAGAAAACAGGACGAAGATCTTAGTTTCTCAAAAAAAGATATTCGATTGTAAAACATGTAACTCGTTAATTATGTCGTATAATAAAAATCGTGCGATCGAAGAAGAGAAAAAAATGTGTGTCTTTCATAGTAATCATAAGATTAATCCATCATTAATTCCTATCCTTATCCTTATCAAGAAGTTACGATCACAGTTTACATCGATAATCATAGACTCGTAATATTTTCGTTCGTAATAGTTTGCCCTATACATATGAAATTTCTCAAAGTTAACACTTGATCGATAGTTTATCGGGATTCCACAGGTCAGAGCGATAATTCGGGAAGGTGAAACGCTGTCAGCGGTCGCAAACATCAGGCGTAGAAATCTTTCGCTCTCTCTTATAAAGTTGAAAATTCATTAATGAAAATACAAGCGTCACGCAAATTCAAGTCGGCCTTCGATGCCAATTCCGAGTTCGAGATCCTCAAGCGAACGTCTAGCTAAATCCAAGTATAATTTGGCCAAGATAAATTTTGGCCAAATTTGTCCCATTATGGCCAGTTCCGCCAGTTCAACTTTGACAAGATACGTCAGGTTTCGCTACACGCAGCACGATATGTCAACACTGGACAAAACGCTCTTAAAAGAGGCTCAATATGATCAATAATGGCCCAGTATGAGCATTTATGGCTATGATTGCCCCAGAATTGTCAGTTTCAAACATGCCCTAACATGGCCTATCATGGAATATTATAGAATATTATACCGGAAACCTGACACATATGAACAAAGTTGGTCAGAACTGGCAATTCCGGGGCAGACTTGGCCATAAATGATCTTACTTGGTCATCAGTGATCATCTTAAACCTTCATGGACCATTTTCAGAGACTATCGCCCATCCATAGCACACGATGCCACGGCGAAACATGACGTATCTCTCCACAGTTGGCCGGAACTCGTGACAATAGGGCAAAGTCGGCAATAAATAGTCACACTAGGCATTAACAAGACATACCGAACACATAGTAGCCTTCTTAATACACATTCAACCACACGTGGCACGGTAATCCCTACATGATCATAACTGGCACGATTCAACGGAGTTTGTCAGAAACGAAGAGAACGAGGTATCATGATTAGGCGAGGTTGGGTTAGGCGAGGCTGGGTTAGGCGAGGCTGGGTTAGGCGAGGCTGGGTTAGGCGAGGCTGGGTTAGGCGAGGCTGGGTTAGGCGAGGCTGGGT